>JAHQIY010000012.1:3000000-3355919 GCA_019054805.1 Brachionus manjavacas | reverse complement strand
TGACCAATCTGAATTGACTTGAAAAATGACTTACTGGTAATCACTTGTTGGTTTCTCATGTGCATAACTTTTAGAATCTTTGATTTTTTTTTCAAAATGAAATAGCCAAAGTGAAATAAATTTCAAAATTTTTCAGTGAAAACTTCCGTTTTACATAATTTGAAAAATTCATTGCAAAAAACCTATTTGAAAAACGTCAAAAAATGGGTATTTTGCTCTTTTTTGAAGTCTTCATATTTCTTGTCCTTTTTACTTTTTGGAATTCTGTAATTTGTATCATGTAGGACTTTTTGCGTTTCTGAATCTAAGCCTTTAATCTTTATCGTAGCTAAAAAATTGACCAATCTGCAGTGATTCGAAAAATGACTGACTGGTAATCACTTGTAAGTTTCACATGTGCATAACTTTTAGAATCTTTGATTTTTTTTTCAAAATGAAATAGCCAAAGTGAAATAAATTTCAAAATTTTCAGTGAAAACTTCCGTTTTACATAATTTGAAAAATTCATTGCAAAAAACCTATTTGAAAAACGTCAAAAAATGGGTATTTTGCTCTTTCATGAAGTCTTCATATTTCTTGTCCTTTTTACTTTTTGGAATTCTGTAATTTGTATCATGTAGGACTTTTTGCGTTTCTGAATCTAAGCCATTAATCTTTATCGTAGCTAAAAAATTGACCAATCTGAATTGACTTGAAAAATGACTTACTGGTAATCACTTGTAAGTTTCACATGTGCATAACTTTTAGAATCTTTGATTTTTTTTTCAAAATGAAATAGCCAAAGTGAAATAAATTTCAAAATTTTTCAGTGAAAACTTCCGTTTTACATAATTTGAAAAATTCATTCCAAAAAACCTATAAACGTCAAAAAATGGGTATTTTGCTCTTTCATGAAGTCTTCATATTTCTTGTCCTTTTTCCTTTTTGGAATTCTGTAATTTGTATCATGTAGGACTTTTTGCGTTTCTGAATCTAAGCCTTTAATCTTTATCGCAGCTAAAAAATTGACCAATCTGCAGTGATTCGAAAAATGACTGATTGTTAATCACTTGTAAGTTTCACATGTGCATAACTTTTTGAATCTTTGATTTTTTTTTCAAAATGAAATAGCCAAAGTGAAATAAATTTCAAAATTTTCAGTGAAAACTTCCGTTTTACATAATTTGAAAAATTCATTGCAAAAAACCTATTTGAAAAACGTCAAAAAATGGGTATTTTGCTCTTTCATGAAGTCTTCATATTTCTTGTCCTTTTTACTTTTTGGAATTCTGTAATTTGTATCATGTAGGACTTTTTGCGTTTCTGAATCTAAGCCTTTAATCTTTATCGTAGCTAAAAAATTGACCAATCTGAATTGACTTGAAAAATAAGTGACTGGTAATCACTTGTAGGTTTTTCATGTGCATAACTTTTAGAATCTTTGATTTTTTTTTCAAAATGAAATAGCCAAAGTGAAATAAATTTCAAAATTTTTCAGTGAAAACTTCCGTTTTACATAATTTGAAAAATTCATTGCAAAAAACCTATTTGAAAAACGTCAAAAAATGGGTATTTTGCTCTTTTTTGAAGTCTTCATATTTCTTGTCCTTTTTACTTTTTGGAATTCTGTAATTTGTATCATGTAGGACTTTTTGCGTTTCTGAATCTAAGCCTTTAATCTTTATCGTAGCTAAAAAATTGACCAATCTGAATTGACTTGAAAAATAAGTGACTGGTAATCACTTGTAAGTTTCACATGTGCATAACTTTTAGAATCTTTGATTTTTTTTTCAAAATGAAATAGCCAAAGTGAAATAAATTTCAAAATTTTTCAGTGAAAACTTCCGTTTTACATAATTTGAAAAATTCATTGCAAAAAACCTATTTGAAAAACGTCAAAAAATGGGTATTTTGCTCTTTTTTGAAGTCTTCATATTTCTTGTCCTTTTTACTTTTTGGAATTCTGTAATTTGTATCATGTAGGACTTTTTGCGTTTCTGAATCTAAGCCTTTAATCTTTATCGTAGCTAAAAAATTGACCAATCTGAATTGACTTGAAAAATGACTTACTGGTAATCACTTGTAAGTTTCTCATGTGCATAACTTTTAGAATCTTTGATTTTTTTTTCAAAATGAAATAGCCAAAGTGAAATAAATTTCAAAATTTTTCAGTGAAAACTTCCGTTTTACATAATTTGAAAAATTCATTGCAAAAAACCTATTCGAAAAACGTCAAAAAATGGGTATTTTGATCATTTATGAAGTCTTCTAATTTCTTGTGCTTTTTCCTTTTTGGAATTCTGTAATTTGTATCATGTAGGACTTTTTGCGTTTCTGAATCTAAGCCTTTAATCTTTATCGTAGCTAAAAAATTGACCAATCTGAATTGACTTGAAAAATGACTTACTGGTAATCACTTGTAAGTTTCACATGTGCATAACTTTTAGAATCTTTGATTTTCTTTCAAAATGAAATAGCCAAAGTGAAATAAATTTCAAAATTTTTCAGTGAAAACTTCCGTTTTACATAATTTGAAAAGTTCATTGCAAAAAACCTATTTGAAAAACGTCAAAAAATGGGTATTTTGATCTTTTATGAAGTCTTCTAATTTCTTGTCCTTTTTACTTTTTGGAATTCTGTAATTTGTATCATGTAGGACTTTTTGCGTTTCTGAATCTAAGCCTTTAATCTTTATCGTAGCTAAAAAATTGACCAATCTGAATTGACTTGAAAAATGACTTACTGGTAATCACTTGTAAGTTTCTCATGTGCATAACTTTTAGAATCTTTGATTTTTTTTTCAAAATCAAATAGCCAAAGTGAAATAAATTTCAAAATTTTTCAGTGAAAACTTCCGTTTTACATAATTTGAAAAATTCATTGCAAAAAACCTATTTGAAAAACGTCAAAAAATGGGTATTTTGCTCTTTTTTGAAGTCTTCATATTTCTTGTCCTTTTTACTTTTTGGAATTCTGTAATTTGTATCATGTAGGACTTTTTGCGTTTCTGAATCTAAGCCTTTAATCTTTATCGTAGCTAAAAAATTGACCAATCTGCATTGACTAGAAAAATGACTGACTGGTAATCACTTGTAAGTTTCACATGTGCATAACTTTTAGAATCTTTGATTTTTTTTTCAAAATGAAATAGCCAAAGTGAAATAAATTTCAAAATTTTCAGTGAAAACTTCCGTTTTACATAATTTGAAAAATTCATTGCAAAAAACCTATTTGAAAAACGTCAAAAAATGGGTATTTTGCTCTTTCATGAAGTCTTCATATTTCTTGTCCTTTTTACTTTTTGGAATTCTGTAATTTGTATCATGTAGGACTTTTTGCGTTTCTGAATCTAAGCCTTTAATCTTTATCGTAGCTAAAAAATTGACCAATCTGAATTGACTTGAAAAATGACTTACTGGTAATCACTTGTAAGTTTCTCATGTGCATAACTTTTAGAATCTTTGATTTTTTTTTCAAAATGAAATAGCCAAAGTGAAATAAATTTCAAAATTTTCAGTGAAAACTTCCGTTTTACATAATTTGAAAAATTCATTGCAAAAAACCTATTTGAAAAACGTCAAAAAATGGGTTTTTTGCTCTTTTTTGAAGTCTTCATATTTCTTGTCCTTTTTACTTTTTGGAATTCTGTAATTTGTATCATGTAGGACTTTTTGCGTTTCTGAATCTAAGCCTTTAATCTTTATCGTAGCTAAAAAATTGACCAATCTGAATTGACTTGATAAATGACTTGTTGGTAATCACTTGTAGGTTTCTCATGTGCATAACTTTTAGAATCTTTGATTTTTTTTTTAAAATCAAATAGCCAAAGTGAAATAAATTTCAAAATTTTTCAGTGAAAACTTCCCTTTTACATAATTTGAAAAATTCATTGCAAAAAACCTATTTGAAAAACGTCAAAAATTGGGTATTTTGCTCTTTCATGAAGTCTTCTAATTTCTTGTCCTTTTTACTTTTTGGAATTCTGTAATTTGTATCATGTAGGACTTTTTGCGTTTCTGAATCTAAGCCTTTAATCTTTATCGTAGCTAAAAAATTGACCAATCTGAATTGACTTGAAAAATGACTTACTGGTAATCACTTGTAAGTTTCACATGTGCATAACTTTTAGAATCTTTGATTTTTATTTGAACTGTAAAAGCCAAAGTGAAATAAATTTCAAAATTTTTTCAGTGAAAACTTCCGTTTTACATAATTTGAAAAATTCATTCCAAAAAACCTATAAACGTCAAAAAATGGGTATTTTGCTCTTTCATGAAGTCTTCATATTTCTTGTCCTTTTTACTTTTTGGAATTCTGTAATTTGTATCATGTAGGACTTTTTGCGTTTTTGAATCTAAGCCATTAATCTTTATCGTAGCTAAAAAATTGACCAATCTGAATTGACTTGAAAAATGACTGATTGGTAATCACTTGTTAGTTTCTCATGTGCATAACTTTTAGAATCTTTGATTTTTTTTTCAAAATGAAATAGCCAAAGTGAAATAAATTTCAAAATTTTTCAGTGAAAACTTCCGTTTTACATAATTTGAAAAATTCATTCCAAAAAACCTATAAACGTCAAAAAATGGGTATTTTGCTCTTTCATGAAGTCTTCATATTTCTTGTCCTTTTTACTTTTTGGAATTCTGTAATTTGTATCATGTAGGACTTTTTGCGTTTCTGAATCTAAGCCTTTAATCTTTATCGTAGCTAAAAAATTGACCAATCTGAATTGACTTGAAAAATGACTTACTGGTAATCACTTGTAAGTTTCACATGTGCATATCCTTTAGAATCTTTGATTTTTTTTTGATAATGAAATAGCCAAAGTGAAATAAATTTCAAAATTTTCAGTGAAAACTTCCGTTTAACATAATATGAAAAATTCATTGCAAAAAACCTATTTGAAAAACGTCAAAAAATGGGTATTTTGCTCTATTTGAAGTCTTCTAATTTCTTGTCCTTTTTACTTTTTGGAATTCTGTAATTTGTATCATGTAGGACTTTTTGCGTTTCTGAATCTAAGCCTTTAATCTTTATCGTAGCTAAAAAATTGACCAATCTGAATTGACTTGAAAAATGACTTACTGGTAATCACTTGTTAGTTTCTCATGTGCATAACTTTTAGAATCTTTGATTTTTTTTTGATAATGAAATAGCCAAAGTGAAATAAATTTCAAAATTTTTCAGTGAAAACTTCCGTTTTACATAATTTGAAAAATTCATTGCAAAAAACCTATTTGAAAAACGTCAAAAAATGGGTATTTTGCTCTTTTTTGAAGTCTTCATATTTCTTGTCCTTTTTACTTTTTGGAATTCTGTAATTTGTATCATGTAGGACTTTTTGCGTTTCTGAATCTAAGCCTTTAATCTTTATCGTAGCTAAAAAATTGACCAATCTGAATTGACTTGATTAATGACTTGTTGGTAATCACTTGTAGGTTTCCCATGTGCATAACTTTTAGAATCTTTGATTTTTTTTTCAAAATGAAATAGCCAAAGTGAAATAAATTTCAAAATTTTCAGTGAAAACTTCCGTTTTACATAATTTGAAAAATTCATTGCAAAAAACCTATTTGAAAAACGTCAAAAAATGGGTATTTTGCTCTTTTTTGAAGTCTTCATATTTCTTGTCCTTTTTACTTTTTGGAATTCTGTAATTTGTATCATGTAGGACTTTTTGCGTTTCTGAATCTAAGCCTTTAATCTTTATCGTAGCTAAAAAATTGACCAATCTGAATTGACTTGAAAAATGACTTACTGGTAATCACTTGTTAGTTTCTCATGTGCATAACTTTTAGAATCTTTGATTTTTTTTTCAAAATGAAATAGCCAAAGTGAAATAAATTTCAAAATTTTCAGTGAAAACTTCCGTTTTACATAATTTGAAAAATTCATTGCAAAAAACCTATTTGAAAAACGTCAAAAAATGGGTATTTTGCTCTTTCATGAAGTCTTCATATTTCTTGTCCTTTTTACTTTTTGGAATTCTGTAATTTGTATCATGTAGGACTTTTTGCGTTTCTGAATCTAAGCCTTTAATCTTTATCGTAGCTAAAAAATTGACCAATCTGAATTGACTTGAAAAATAAGTGACTGGTAATCACTTGTAAGTTTTAAATGTGTATAACTTTTAGAATCTTTGATCTTTTTTCATAATGAAATAGCCAAAGTGAAATAAATTTCAAAATTTTCAGTGAAAACTTCCGTTTTACATAATTTGAAAAATTCATTGCAAAAAACCTATTTGAAAAACGTCAAAAAATGGGTATTTTGCTCTTTTTTGAAGTCTTCATATTTCTTGTCCTTTTTACTTTTTGGAATTCTGTAATTTGTATCATGTAGGACTTTTTGCGTTTCTGAATCTAAGCCTTTAATCTTTATCGTAGCTAAAAAATTGACCAATCTGAATTGACTTGAAAAATGACTTACTGGTAATCACTTGTTAGTTTCTCATGTGCATAACTTTTAGAATCTTTGATTTTTTTTTCAAAATGAAATAGCCAAAGTGAAATAAATTTCAAAATTTTTCAGTGAAAACTTCCGTTTTACATAATATGAAAAATTCATTGCAAAAAACCTATAAACGTCAAAAAATGGGTATTTTGCTCTTTCATGAAGTCTTCATATTTCTTGTCCTTTTTACTTTTTGGAATTCTGTAATTTGTATCATGTAGGACTTTTTGCGTTTCTGAATCTAAGCCTTTAATCTTTATCGTAGCTAAAAAATTGACCAATCTGCATTGACTAGAAAAATGACTGACTGGTAATCACTTGTAAGTTTTAAATGTGTATAACTTTTAGAATCTTTGACTTTTATTTGAACTGTAAAAGCCAAAGTGAAATAAATTTCAAAATTTTTCAGTGAAAACTTCCGTTTTACATAATTTGAAAAATTCATTGCAAAAAACCTATTTGAAAAACGTCAAAAAATGGGTATTTTGCTCTTTTTTGAAGTCTTCTAATTTCTTGTCCTTTTTACTTTTTGGAATTCTGTAATTTGTATCATGTAGGACTTTTTGCGTTTCTGAATCTAAGCCTTTAATCTTTATCGTAGCTAAAAAATTGACCAATCTGAATTGACTTGAAAAATGACTTACTGGTAATCACTTGTAAGTTTCACATGTGCATAACTTTTAGAATCTTTGATTTTTTTTTCAAAATGAAATAGCCAAAGTGAAATAAATTTCAAAATTTTTCAGTGAAAACTTCCGTTTTACATAATTTGAAAAATTCATTGCAAAAAACCTATTTGAAAAACGTCAAAAAATGGGTATTTTGCTCTTTTTTGAAGTCTTCATATTTCTTGTCCTTTTTACTTTTTGGAATTCTGTAATTTGTATCATGTAGGACTTTTTGCGTTTCTGAATCTAAGCCTTTAATCTTTATCGTAGCTAAAAAATTGACCAATCTGAATTGACTTGAAAAATGACTTACTGGTAATCACTTGTAAGTTTCTCATGTGTATAACTTTTAGAATCTTTGATCTTTTTTCATAATGAAATAGCCAAAGTGAAATAAATTTCAAAATTTTCAGTGAAAACTTCCGTTTTACATAATTTGAAAAATTCATTGCAAAAAACCTATTTGAAAAACGTCAAAAAATGGGTATTTTGCTCTTTCATGAAGTCTTCTAATTTCTTGTCCTTTTAACTTTTTGGAATTGTGTAATTTGTATCATGTAGGACTTTTTGCGTTTCTGAATCTAAGCCTTTAATCTTTATCGTAGCTAAAAAATTGACCAATCTGCATTGACTAGAAAAATCTGTGACTGGTAATCATTTGTAAGTTTCTCATGTGCATAACTTTTAGAATCTTTGATTTTTTTTTCATAATGAAATAGCCAAAGTGAAATAAATTTCAAAATTTTCAGTGAAAACTTCCGTTTTACATAATTTGAAAAATTCATTGCAAAAAACCTATTTGAAAAACGTCAAAAAATGGGTATTTTGATCTTTTATGAAGTCTTCATATTTCTTGTCCTTTTTACTTTTTGGAATTCTGTAATTTGTATCATGTAGGACTTTTTGCGTTTCTGAATCTAAGCCTTTAATCTTTATCGTAGCTAAAAAATTGACCAATCTGCAGTGATTCGAAAAATGACTGACTGGTAATCACTTGTTAGTTTCTCATGTGCATAACTTTTAGAATCTTTGATTTTTTTTTCAAAATGAAATAGCCAAAGTGAAATAAATTTCAAAATTTTTCAGTGAAAACTTCCGTTTTACATAATATGAAAAATTCATTGCAAAAAACCTATTTGAAAAACGTCAAAAAATGGGTATTTTGCTCTTTTATGAAGTCTTCATATTTCTTGTCCTTTTTACTTTTTGGAATTCTGTAATTTGTATCATGTAGGACTTTTTGCGTTTCTGAATCTAAGCCTTTAATCTTTATCGTAGCTAAAAAATTGACCAATCTGCATTGACTAGAAAAATCTGTGACTGGTAATCACTTGTAAGTTTCTCATGTGCATAACTTTTAGAATCTTTGATTTTTTTTTCAAAATGAAATAGCCAAAGTGAAATAAATTTCAAAATTTTCAGTGAAAACTTCCGTTTTGCGTTATTCGAAAAATTCATTGCAAAAAACCTATTTGAAAAACGTCAAAAAATGGGTATTTTGATCTTTTATGAAGTCTTCATATTTCTTGTCCTTTTTACTTTTTGGAATTCTGTAATTTGTATCATGTAGGACTTTTTGCGTTTCTGAATCTAAGCCTTTAATCTTTATCGTAGCTAAAAAATTGACCAATCTGAATTGACTTGAAAAATGACGTACTGGTAATCACTTGTAAGTTTTAAATGTGCATAACTTTTAGAATCTTTGATTTTTTTTTCAAAATGAAATAGCCAAAGTGAAATAAATTTCAAAATTTTTCAGTGAAAACTTCCGTTTTACATAATATGAAAAATTCATTGCAAAAAACCTATTTGAAAAACGTCAAAAAATGGGTATTTTGCTCTTTTTTGAAGTCTTCATATTTCTTGTCCTTTTTACTTTTTGGAATTCTGTAATTTGTATCATGTAGGACTTTTTGCGTTTCTGAATCTAAGCCTTTAATCTTTATCGTAGCTAAAAAATTGACCAATCTGCATTGACTAGAAAAATCTGTGACTGGTAATCACTTGTAAGTTTCACATGTGCATAACTTTTAGAATCTTTGATTTTTTTTTGATAATGAAATAGCCAAAGTGAAATAAATTTCAAAATTTTCAGTGAAAACTTCCGTTTTACATAATTTGAAAAATTCATTGCAAAAAACCTATTTGAAAAACGTCAAAAAATGGGTATTTTGCTCTTTTTTGAAGTCTTCTAATTTCTTGTCCTTTTTACTTTTTGGAATTCTGTAATTTGTATCATGTAGGACTTTTTGCGTTTCTGAATCTAAGCCTTTAATCTTTATCGTAGCTAAAAAATTGACCAATCTGCAGTGATTCGAAAAATGACTGACTGGTAATCACTTGTAAGTTTTAAATGTGTATAACTTTTAAAATCTTTGATTTTTTTTTCATAATGAAATAGCCAAAGTGAAATAAATTTCAAAATTTTCAGTGAAAACTTCCGTTTTACATAATTTGAAAAATTCATTGCAAAAAACCTATTTGAAAAACGTCAAAAAATGGGTATTTTGATCTTTTATGAAGTCTTCATATTTCTTGTCCTTTTTACTTTTTGGAATTCTGTAATTTGTATCATGTAGGACTTTTTGCGTTTCTGAATCTAAGCCTTTAATCTTTATCGTAGCTAAAAAATTGACCAATCTGCATTGACTAGAAAAATCTGTGACTGGTAATCACTTGTAAGTTTTAAATGTGTATAACTTTTAGAATCTTTGACTTTTATTTCAAAATGAAAAAGCCAAAGTGAAATAAATTTCAAAATTTTTCAGTGAAAACTTCCGTTTTACATAATTTGAAAAATTCATTGCAAAAAACCTATTTGAAAAACGTCAAAAAATGGGTATTTTGCTCTTTTTTGAAGTCTTCATATTTCTTGTCCTTTTTACTTTTTGGAATTCTGTAATTTGTATCATGTAGGACTTTTTGCGTTTCTGAATCTAAGCCTTTAATCTTTATCGTAGCTAAAAAATTGACCAATCTGAATTGACTTGAAAAATGACTGACTGGTAATCACTTGTAAGTTTTAAATGTGTATTACTTTTAAAATCCTTGATTTTTTTTTCAAAATGAAATAGCCAAAGTGAAATAAATTTCAAAATTTTTCAGTGAAAACTTCCGTTTTACATAATTTGAAAAATTCATTGCAAAAAACCTATTTGAAAAACGTCAAAAAATGGGTATTTTGATCTTTTATGAAGTCTTCATATTTCTTGTCCTTTTTACTTTTTGGAATTCTGTAATTTGTATCATGTAGGACTTTTTGCGTTTCTGAATCTAAGCCTTTAATCTTTATCGTAGCTAAAAAATTGACCAATCTGAATTGACTTGAAAAATGACTTACTTGTAATCACTTGTAAGTTTCTCATGTGCATAACTTTTAGAATCTTTGATTTTTATTTGAACTGTAAAAGCCAAAGTGAAATAAATTTCAAAATTTTTCAGTGAAAACTTCCCTTTTACATAATTTGAAAAATTCATTGCAAAAAACCTATTTGAAAAACGTCAAAAATTGGGTATTTTGCTCTTTCATGAAGTCTTCTAATTTCTTGTCCTTTTTACTTTTTGGAATTCTGTAATTTGTATCATGTAGGACTTTTTGCGTTTCTGAATCTAAGCCTTTAATCTTTATCGTAGCTAAAAAATT
This sequence comes from Brachionus manjavacas, assembly GCA_019054805.1. NCBI lineage: Eukaryota > Metazoa > Rotifera > Eurotatoria > Ploima > Brachionidae > Brachionus > Brachionus manjavacas. The sequence goes on along the minus strand of JAHQIY010000012.1, from coordinate 3,345,173 downwards.
GACCAATCTGAATTGACTTGAAAAATAAGTGACTGGTAATCACTTGTAAGTTTCACATGTGCATAACTTTTAGAATCTTTGATTTTTTTTTCAAAATGAAATAGCCAAAGTGAAATAAATTTCAAAATTTTCAGTGAAAACTTCCGTTTTACATAATTTGAAAAATTCATTGCAAAAAACCTATTTGAAAAATGTCAAAAAATGGGTATTTTGATCTTTTATGAAGTCTTCTAATTTCTTGTCCTTTTTACTTTTTGGAATTCTGTAATTTGTATCATGTAGGACTTTTTGCGTTTCTGAATCTAAGCCTTTAATCTTTATCGTAGCTAAAAAATTGACCAATCTGAATTGACTTGAAAAATAAGTGACTGGTAATCATTTGTAAGTTTCTCATGTGCATAACTTTTAGAATCTTTGATTTTTTTTTCATAATGAAATAGCCAAATTGAAATAAATTTCAAAATTTTTCAGTGAAAACTTCCGTTTTACATAATTTGAAAAATTCATTGCAAAAAACCTATTTGAAAAACGTCAAAAAATGGGTATTTTGCTCTTTTTTGAAGTCTTCTAATTTCTTGTCCTTTTTACTTTTTGGAATTCTGTAATTTGTATCATGTAGGACTTTTTGCGTTTCTGAATCTAAGCCTTTAATCTTTATCGTAGCTAAAAAATTGACCAATCTGAATTGAATGGAAAAATAACTGACTGGTAATCACTTGTAAGTTTTTCATGTGCATAACTTTTTAGAATCTTTGATTTTTTTTTCAAAATGAAATAGCCAAAGTGAAATAAATTTCAAAATTTTTCAGTGAAAACTTCCGTTTTACATAATTTGAAAAATTCATTGCAAAAAACCTATTTGAAAAACGTCAAAAAATGGGTATTTTGATCTTTTATGAAGTCTTCATATTTCTTGTCCTTTTTACTTTTTGGAATTCTGTAATTTGTATCATGTAGGACTTTTTGCGTTTTTGAATCTAAGCCTTTAATCTTTATCGTAGCTAAAAAATTGACCAATCTGCATTGACTTGAAAAATCTGTGACTGGTAATCACTTGTAAGTTTTAAATGTGCATAACTTTTAGAATCTTTGATTTTTTTTTCATAATGAAATAGCCAAAGTGAAATAAATTTCAAAATTTTCAGTGAAAACTTCCGTTTTACATAATTTGAAAAATTCATTGCAAAAAACCTATTTGAAAAACGTCAAAAAATGGGTATTTTGATCTTTTATGAAGTCTTCTAATTTCTTGTCCTTTTTACTTTTTGGAATTCTGTAATTTGTATCATGTAGGACTTTTTGCGTTTCTGAATCTAAGCCTTTAATCTTTATCGTAGCTAAAAAATTGACCAATCTGAATTGACTTGAAAAATAAGTGACTGGTAATCATTTGTAAGTTTCTCATGTGCATAACTTTTAGAATCTTTGATTTTTTTTTCATAATGAAATAGCCAAATTGAAATAAATTTCAAAATTTTTCAGTGAAAACTTCCGTTTTACATAATTTGAAAAGTTCATTGCAAAAAACCTATTTGAAAAACGTCAAAAAATGGGTATTTTGCTCTTTTTTGAAGTCTTCTAATTTCTTGTCCTTTTTACTTTTTGGAATTCTGTAATTTGTATCATGTAGGACTTTTTGCGTTTCTGAATCTAAGCCTTTAATCTTTATCGTAGCTAAAAAATTGACCAATCTGAATTGACTTGAAAAATAAGTGACTGGTAATCACTTGTAAGTTTCACATGTGCATAACTTTTAGAATCTTTGATTTTTTTTTCAAAATGAAATAGCCAAAGTGAAATAAATTTCAAAATTTTCAGTGAAAACTTCCGTTTTACATAATTTGAAAAATTCATTGCAAAAAACCTATTTGAAAAATGTCAAAAAATGGGTATTTTGATCTTTTATGAAGTCTTCTAATTTCTTGTCCTTTTTACTTTTTGGAATTCTGTAATTTGTATCATGTAGGACTTTTTGCGTCTCTGAATCTAAGCCATTAATCTTTATCGTAGCTAAAAAATTTACCAATCTGAATTGACTTGAAAAATAAGTGACTGGTAATCACTTGTTAGTTTCTCATGTGCATAACTTTTAGAATCTTTGATTTTTTTTTCAAAATGAAATAGCCAAAGTGAAATAAATTTCAAAATTTTTCAGTGAAAACTTCCGTTTTACATAATTTGAAAAATTCATTGCAAAAAACCTATTTGAAAAACGTCAAAAAATGGGTATTTTGATCTTTTATGAAGTCTTCATATTTCTTGTCCTTTTTACTTTTTGGAATTCTGTAATTTGTATCATGTAGGACTTTTTGCGTTTCTGAATCTAAGCCTTTAATCTTTATCGTAGCTAAAAAATTGACCAATCTGAATTGACTTGAAAAATGACTTACTGGTAATCACTTGTAAGTTTCACATGTGCATAACTTTTAGAATCTTTGATTTTTTTTTCATAATGAAATAGCCAAAGTGAAATAAATTTCAAAATTTTTCAGTGAAAACTTCGGTTTTACATAATTTGAAAAATTCATTGCAAAAAACCTATTTGAAAAACGTCAAAAAATGGGTTTTTTGCTCTTTTTTGAAGTCTTCTAATTTCTTGTCCTTTTTACTTTTTGGAATTCTGTAATTTGTATCATGTAGGACTTTTTGCGTTTCTGAATCTAAGCCATTAATCTTTATCGTGGCTAAAAAATTGACCAATCTGAAATGACTAGAAAAATAAGTGACTGGTAATAACTTGTTAGCTTCTCATGTGCATTACTTTTAGAATCTTTGACTTTTATTTCAAAATGAAAAAGCCAAAGTGAAATAAATTTCAAAATTTTTCAGTGAAAACTTCCGTTTTACATAATTTGAAAAATTCATTGCAAAAAACCTATTTGAAAAACGTCAAAAAATGGGTATTTTGATCTTTTATGAAGTCTTCATATTTCTTGTCCTTTTTACTTTTTGGAATTCTGTAATTTGTATCATGTAGGACTTTTTGCGTTTCTGAATCTAAGCCTTTAATCTTTATCGTAGCTAAAAAATTGACCAATCTGAATTGACTTGAAAAATGACTTACTGGTAATCACTTGTAAGTTTCACATGTGCATAACTTTTAGAATCTTTGATTTTTTTTTCAAAATCAAATAGCCAAAGTGAAATAAATTTCAAAATTTTCAGTGAAAACTTCCGTTTTACATAATTTGAAAAATTCATTGCAAAAAACCTATTTGAAAAACGTCAAAAAATGGGTATTTTGCTCTTTTTTGAAGTCTTCTAATTTCTTGTCCTTTTTACTTTTTGGAATTCTGTAATTTGTATCATGTAGGACTTTTTGCGTTTCTGAATCTAAGCCTTTAATCTTTATCGTAGCTAAAAAATTGACCAATCTGAATTGACTTGAAAAATGACTGACTGGTAATCACTTGTAAGTTTCTCATGTGCATAACTTTTAGAATCTTTGATTTTTTTTCAAATGAAATAGCCAAAGTGAAATAAATTTCAAAATTTTTCAGTGAAAACTTCCGTTTTACATAATTTGAAAAATTCATTGCAAAAAACCTATTTGAAAAACGTCAAAAAATGGGTATTTTGCTCTTTTTTGAAGTCTTCTAATTTCTTGTCCTTTTTACTTTTTGGAATTCTGTAATTTGTATCATGTAGGACTTTTTGCGTTTCTGAATCTAAGCCTTTAATCTTTATCGTAGCTAAAAAATTGACCAATCTGAATTGACTTGAAAAATGACTGACTGGTAATCACTTGTAAGTTTCTCATGTGCATAACTTTTAGAATCTTTGATTTTTTTCAAAATCAAATAGCCAAAGTGAAATAAATTTCAAAATTTTTCAGTGAAAACTTCCCTTTTACATAATTTGAAAAATTCATTGCAAAAAACCTATTTGAAAAACGTCAAAAATTGGGTATTTTGCTCTTTCATGAAGTCTTCTAATTTCTTGTCCTTTTTACTTTTTGGAATTCTGTAATTTGTATCATGTAGGACTTTTTGCGTTTCTGAATCTAAGCCTTTAATCTTTATCGTAGCTAAAAAATTGACCAATCTGCATTGACTAGAAAAATCTGTGACTGGTAATCATTTGTAAGTTTCTCATGTGCATAACTTTTAGAATCTTTGATTTTTTTTTCAAAATGAAATAGCCAAAGTGAAATAAATTTCAAAATTTTCAGTGAAAACTTCGGTTTTGCATTATTTGAAAAATTCATTGCAAAAAACCTATTTGAAAAACGTCAAAAAATGGGTATTTTGCTCTTTTTTGAAGTCTTCTAATTTCTTGTCCTTTTTACTTTTTGGAATTCTGTAATTTGTATCATGTAGGACTTTTTGCGTTTCTGAATCTAAGCCTTTAATCTTTATCGTAGCTAAAAAATTGACCAATCTGAATTGACTTGAAAAATAAGTGACTGGTAATCACTTGTAGGTTTCCCATGTGCATAACTTTTCGAATCTTTGATTTTTTTTTCATAATGAAATAGCCAAAGTGAAATAAATTTCAAAATTTTCAGTGAAAACTTCCGTTTTACATAATTTGAAAAATTCATTCCAAAAAACCTATAAACGTCAAAAAATGGGTATTTTGCTTTTTCATGAAGTTTTCTAATTTCTTGTCGTTTTTACTTTTTTGAATTCTGTAATTTGTATCATGTAGGACTTTTTGCGTTTCTGAATCTAAGCCTTTAATCTTTATCGTAGCTAAAAAATTGACCAATCTGCATTGACTAGAAAAATCTGTGACTGGTAATCACTTGTAAGTTTTAAATGTGCATAACTTTTAGAATCTTTGATTTTTATTTGAACTGTAAAAGCCAAAGTGAAAAAAATTTCAAAATTTTTCTGTGAAAACTTCCGTTTTGCATTATTTGAAAAATTCATTGCAAAAAACCTATTTGAAAAACGTCAAAAATTGGGTATTTTGCTCTTTCATGAAGTCTTCTAATTTCTTGTCCTTTTTACTTTTTGGAATTCTGTAATTTGTATCATGTAGGACTTTTTGCGTTTCTGAATCTAAGCCTTTAATCTTTATCGTAGCTAAAAAATTGACCAATCTGAATTGACTTGAAAAATGACTTACTGGTAATCACTTGTAAGTTTCTCATGTGCATAACTTTTAGAATCTTTGATTTTTTTTTCAAAATGAAATAGCCAAAGTGAAATAAATTTCAAAATTTTTCAAAGAAAACTTCCGTTTTACATAATATGAAAATTTCATTGCAAAAAACCTATTTGAAAAACGTCAAAAAATGGGTATTTTGCTCTTTTTTGAATTCTTCTAATTTCTTGTCCTTTTTACTTTTTGGAATTCTGTAATTTGTATCATGTAGGACTTTTTGCGTTTCTGAATCTAAGCCTTTAATCTTTATCGTAGCTAAAAAATTGACCAATCTGAATTGACTTGAAAAATTACTTACTGTTAATCACTTGTTAGTTTCTCATGTGCATAACTTTTAGAATCTTTGATTTTTTTTTCAAAATCAAATAGCCAAAGTGAAATAAATTTCAAAATTTTTCAGTGAAAACTTCCATTTTACATAATTTGAAAAATTCATTCCAAAAGCCTATAAACGTCAAAAAATGGGTATTTTGATCTTTTATGAAGTCTTCTAATTTCTTGTCCTTTTAACTTTTTGGAATTCTGTAATTTGTATCATGTAGGACTTTTTGCGTTTCTGAATCTAAGCCTTTAATCTTTATCGTAGCTAAAAAATTGACCAATCTGCATTGACTAGAAAAATCTGTGACTGGTAATCACTTGTAAGTTTCACATGTGCAAAACGTTTAGAATCTTTGATTTTTTTTTCAAAATCAAATAGCCAAAGTGAAATAAATTTCAAAATTTTCAGTGAAAACTTCCGTTTTACATAATTTGAAAAATTCATTGCAAAAAACCTATTTGAAAAACGTCAAAAAATGGGTATTTTGCTCTTTTTTGAAGTCTTCTAATTTCTTGTCCTTTTTACTTTTTGGAATTCTGTAATTTGTATCATGTAGGACTTTTTGCGTTTCTGAATCTAAGCCTTTAATCTTTATCGTAGCTAAAAAATTGACCAATCTGAATTGACTTGAAAAATTACTTACTGTTAATCACTTGTTAGTTTCTCATGTGCATAACTTTTAGAATCTTTGATTTTTTTCATAATGAAATAGCCAAAGTGAAATAAATTTCAAAATTTTTCATTGAAAACTTCCGTTTTACATAATTTGAAAAATTCATTGCAAAAAACCTATAAACGTCAAAAAATGGGTATTTTGCTTTTTCATGAAGTTTTCTAATTTCTTGTCGTTTTTACTTTTTGGAATTCTGTAATTTGTATCATGTAGGACTTTTTGCGTTTCTGAATCTAAGCCTTTAATATTTATCGTAGCTAGAAAATTGACCATTCTGCAGTGACCTGAAAACTAAGTGACGTGTGATCACTTGTAGGTTTCCCATGTGCATAACTTTTAGAATCTTTGATTTTTTTTTGATAATGAAATAGCCAAAGTGAAATAAATTTCAAATTTTTCAGTGAAAACTTCCGTTTTACATAATTTGAAAAATTCATTGCAAAAAACCTATAAACGTCAAAAAATGGGTATTTTGCTTTTTCATGAAGTTTTCTAATTTCTTGTCGTTTTTACTTTTTTGAATTCTGTAATTTGTATAATGTAGGACTTTTTGCGTTTCTGAATCTAAGCCTTTAATCTTTATCGTAGCTAAAAAATTGACCAATCTGAATTGACTTGAAAAATCTCTGACTGGTAATCACTTGTAAGTTTCACATGTGCATAACTTTTAGAATCTTTGATTTTTTTTTCAAAATCAAATAGCCAAAGTGAAATAAATTTCAAAATTTTTCAGTGAAAACTTCCGTTTTACATAATTTGAAAAATTCATTGCAAAAAACCTATAAACGTCAAAAAATGGGTATTTTGCTTTTTCATGAAGTTTTCTAATTTCTTGTCGTTTTTACTTTTTTGAATTCTGTAATTTGTATCATGTAGGACTTTTTGCGTTTCTGAATCTAAGCCTTTAATCTTTATCGTAGCTAAAAAATTGACCAATCTGAATTGACTTGAAAAATAAGTGACTGGTAATCACTTGTAAGTTTCACATGTGCAAAACGTTTAGAATCTTTGATTTTTTTTCAAAATGAAATAGCCAAAGTGAAATAAATTTCAAAATTTTCAGTGAAAACTTCCGTTTTACATAATTTGAAAAATTCATTCCAAAAAACCTATAAACGTCAAAAAATGGGTATTTTGCTCTTTCATGAAGTCTTCTAATTTCTTGTTATTTTACTTTTTGGAATTCTGTAATTTGTATCATGTAGGACTTTTTGCGTTTCTGAATCTAAGCCTTTAATCTTTATCGTAGCTAAAAAATTGACCAATCTGAATTGACTTGAAAAATGACTTACTGGTAATCACTTGTTGGTTTCACATGTGCATAACTTTTAGAATCTTTGATTTTTTTTTCAAAATGAAATAGCCAAAGTGAAATAAATTTCAAAATTTTTCAGTGAAAACTTCCGTTTTACATAATATGAAAAATTCATTGCAAAAAACCTATTTGAAAAACGTCAAAAAATGGGTATTTTGATCTTTCATGAAGTCTTCTAATTTCTTGTCGTTTTTACTTTTTGGAATTCTGTAATTTGTATCATGTAGGACTTTTTGCGTTTCTGAATCTAAGCCTTTAATCTTTATCGTAGCTAAAAAATTGACCAATCTGAATTGACTTGAAAAATGACTGACTGGTAATCACTTGTTAGTTTCTCATGTGCGTAACTTTTAGAATCTTTGACCTTTATTTGAACTGTAAAAGCCAAAGTGAAATAAATTTCAAAATTTTTCAGTGAAAACTTCCGTTTTACATAATTTGAAAAATTCATTGCAAAAAACCTATTTGAAAAACGTCAAAAAATGGGTATTTTGATCTTTTATGAAGTCTTCTAATTTCTTGTGCTTTTTCCTTTTTGGAATTCTGTAATTTGTATCATGTAGGACTTTTTGCGTTTCTGAATCTAAGCCTTTAATCTTTATCGTAGCTAAAAAATTGACCAATCTGAATTGACTTGAAAAATGACTTACTGGTAATCACTTGTAAGTTTCACATGTGCATAACTTTTAGAATCTTTGATTTTTTTTCAAAATGAAATAGCCAAAGTGAAATAAATTTCAAAATTTTTCAGTGAAAACTTCCGTTTTACATAATTTGAAAAATTCATTGCAAAAAACCTATTTGAAAAACGTCAAAAAATGGGTATTTTGATCTTTTATGAAGTCTTCTAATTTCTTGTCCTTTTTACTTTTTGGAATTCTGTAATTTGTATCATGTAGGACTTTTTGCGTTTCTGAATCTAAGCCTTTAATCTTTATCGTAGCTAAAAAATTGACCAATCTGCAGTGATTCGAAAAATGACTGACTGGTAATCACTTGTAAGTTTTAAATGTGTATTACTTATAAAATCCTTGATTTTTGTTACAAAATGAAAAAGCCAAAGTGATATAAATTTTAAATATTCAGTGAAAACTTCGGTTTTGCATTATTTGAAAAATTCATTGCAAAAAACCTATTTGAAAAACGTCAAAAAATGGGTATTTTGCTCTTTCATGAAGTCTTCTAATTTCTTGTCCTTTTTACTTTTTGGAATTCTGTAATTTGTATCATGTAGGACTTTTTGCGTTTCTGAATCTAAGCCTTTAATCTTTATCGTAGCTAAAAAATTGACCAATCTGAATTGACTTGAAAAATGACTGACTGGTAATCACTTGTTAGTTTCACATGTGCATAACGTTTAGAATCTTTGATTTTTTTTCAAATGAAATAGCCAAAGTGAAATAAATTTCAAAATTTTTCAGTGAAAACTTCCGTTTTACATAATTTGAAAAATTCATTGCAAAAAACCTATAAACGTCAAAAAATGGGTATTTTGCTTTTTCATGAAGTTTTCTAATTTCTTGTCGTTTTTACTTTTTTGAATTCTGTAATTTGTATAATGTAGGACTTTTTGCGTTTCTGAATCTAAGCCGTTAATCTTTATCGTAGCTAAAAAATTGACCAATCTGAATTGACTTGAAAAATGACTTACTGGTAATCACTTGTAAGTTTCACATGTGCATATCCTTTAGAATCTTTGATTTTTTTTCAAATCAAATAGCCAAAGTGAAATAAATTTCAAAATTTTTCAGTGAAAACTTCCGTTTTACATAATTTGAAAAATTCATTGCAAAAAACCTATTTGAAAAACGTCAAAAAATGGGTATTTTGCTCTTTTTTGAAGTCTTCTAATTTCTTGTCCTTTAATCTTCTGGAATTCTGTAATTTGTATCATGTAGGACTTTTTGCGTTTCTGAATCTAAGCCTTTAATCTTTATCGTAGCTAAAAAATTGACCAATCTGAATTGACTTGAAAAATGACTTACTGGTAATCACTTGTTAGTTTCACATGTGCATAACTTTAGGAATTTTTGATTTTTTTTTCAAAATCAAATAGCCAAAGTGAAATAAATTTCAAAATTTTCAGTGAAAACTTCCGTTTTACATAATTTGAAAAATTCATTGCAAAAAACCTATTTGAAAAACGTCAAAAAATGGGTATTTTGATCTTTTATGAAGTCTTCTAATTTCTTGTCCTTTTTACTTTTTGGAATTCTGTAATTTGTATCATGTAGGACTTTTTGCGTTTCTGAATCTAAGCCTTTAATCTTTATCGTAGCTAAAAAATTGACCAATCTGAATTGACTTGAAAAATAAGTGACTGGTAATCATTTGTAAGTTTCTCATGTGCATAACTTTTAGAATCTTTGATTTTTTTTTCATAATGAAATAGCCAAATTGAAATAAATTTCAAAATTTTTCAGTGAAAACTTCCGTTTTACATAATTTGAAAAGTTCATTGCAAAAAACCTATTTGAAAAACGTCAAAAAATGGGTATTTTGATCTTTTATGAATTCTTCTAATATCTTGTCCTTTTTACTTTTTGGAATTCTGTAATTTGTATCATGTAGGACTTTTTGCGTTTCTGAATCTAAGCCTTTAATCTTTATCGTAGCTAAAAAATTGACCAATCTGCAGTGATTCGAAAAATGACTGACTGGTAATCACTTGTAAGTTTCACATGTGCATAACTTTTAGAATCTTTGATTTTTTTTCAAAATGAAATAGCCAAAGTGAAATAAATTTCAAAATTTTTCAGTGAAAACTTCCGTTTTACATAATTTGAAAAATTCATTGCAAAAAACCTATTTGAAAAACGTCAAAAAATGGGTATTTTGCTCTTTTTTGAAGTCTTCTAATTTCTTGTCCTTTTTACTTTTTGGAATTCTGTAATTTGTATCATGTAGGACTTTTTGCGTTTCTGAATCTAAGCCGTTAATCTTTATCGTAGCTAAAAAATTGACCAATCTGAATTCACTTGAAAAATGACTTACTGGTAATCACTTGTTAGTTTCTCATGTGCATAACTTTTAGAATCTTTGATTTTTTTTTCAAAATGAAATAGCCAAAGTGAAATAAATTTCAAAATTTTCAGTGAAAACTTCGTTTTTGCGTTATTCGAAAAATTCATTGCAAAAAACCTATTTGAAAAACGTCAAAAAATGGGTATTTTGATCTTTTATGAAGTCTTCATATTTCTTGTCCTTTTTACTTTTTGGAATTCTGTAATTTGTATCATGTAGGACTTTTTGCGTTTCTGAATCTAAGCCTTTAATCTTTATCGTAGCTAAAAAATTGACCAATCTGAATTGACTTGAAAAATGACTGACTGGTAATCACTTGTAAGTTTCTCATGTGCATAACTTTTAGAATCTTTGATTTTTTTGAAAATGAAAAAGCCAAAGTGAAATAAATTTCAAAATTTTTCAGTGAAAAATTCCGTTTTACATAATTCGAAAAATTCATTGCAAAAAACCTATTTGAAAAACGTCAAAAAATGGGTATTTTGATCTTTCATGAAGTCTTCTAATTTCTTGTCGTTTTTACTTTTTGGAATTCTGTAATTTGTATCATGTAGGACTTTTTGCGTTTCTGAATCTAAGCCTTTAATCTTTATCGTAGCTAAAAAATTGACCAATCTGAATTGACTTGAAAAATGACTGACTGGTAATCACTTGTAGGTTTTTCATGTGCATAACTTTTAGAATCTTTGATTTTTTTTTCAAAATGAAATAGCCAAAGTGAAATAAATTTCAAAATTTTTCAGTGAAAACTTCCGTTTTACATAATTTGAAAAATTCATTCCAAAAAACCTATAAACGTCAAAAAATGGGTATTTTGCTCTTTCATGAAGTCTTCTAATTTCTTGTTATTTTACTTTTTGGAATTCTGTAATTTGTATCATGTAGGACTTTTTGCGTTTCTGAATCTAAGCCTTTAATCTTTATCGTAGCTAAAAAATTGACCAATCTGCATTGACTAGAAAAATCTGTGACTGGTAATCATTTGTAAGTTTCCCATGTGCATAACTTTTAGAATCTTTGATTTTTTTTTCTAAATGAAATAGCCAAAGTGAAATAAATTTCAAAATTTTCAGTGAAAACTTCCGTTTTACATAATTTGAAAAATTCATTGCAAAAAACCTATTTGAAAAACGTCAAAAATTGGGTATTTTGCTCTTTCATGAAGTCTTCTAATTTCTTGTCCTTTTTACTTTTTGGAATTCTGTAATTTGTATCATGTAGGACTTTTTGCGTTTCTGAATCTAAGCCTTTAATCTTTATCGTAGCTAAAAAATTGACCAATCTGCATTGACTAGAAAAATCTGTGACTGGTAATCATTTGTAAGTTTCTCATGTGCATAACTTTTAGAATCTTTGATTTTTATTTCAAAATGAAAAAGCCAAAATGAAATAAATTTCAAAATTTTCAGTGAAAACTTCCGTTTTACATAATTTGAAAAATTCATTGCAAAAAACCTATTTGAAAAACGTCAAAAAATGGGTATTTTGCTCTTTCATGAAGTCTTCTAATTTCTTGTCCTTTTTACTTTTTGGAATTCTGTAATTTGTATCATGTAGGACTTTTTGCGTTTCTGAATCTAAGCCATTAATCTTTATCGTAGCTAAAAAATTGACCAATCTGAAATGACTCGAAAAATGACTGACTGGTAATCACTTGTTAGCTTCCCATGTGCATAACTTTTAGAATCTTTGATTTTTTTTTCATAATGAAATAGCCAAAGTGAATTAAATTCAAAATTTTTCAGTGAAAACTTCGGTTTTTCATTATTCGAAAAATTCATTGAAAAAAACTATTTGAAAAAAGTCAAAAAATGGGTTTTTTGCTCTTTTTTGAAGTCTTCTAATTTCTTGTCCTTTTTACTTTTTGGAATTCTGTAATTTGTATCATGTAGGACTTTTTGCGTTTCTGAATCTAAGCCTTTAATCTTTATCGTAGCTAAAAAATTGACCAATCTGAATTGACTTGAAAAATGACTTACTGGTAATCACTTGTTAGTTTCTCATGTGCATATCTTTTAGAATCTTTGACTTTTATTTGAACTGTAAAAGCCAAAGTGAAATAAATTTCAAAATTTTTCAGTGAAAACTTCGGTTTTGCATTATTTGAAAAATTCATTGCAAAAAACCTATTTGAAAAACGTCAAAAAATGGGTATTTTGCTCTTTTATGAAGTCTTCTAATTTCTTGTTATTTTACTTTTTGGAATTCTGTAATTTGTATCATGTAGGACTTTTTGCGTTTCTGAATCTAAGCCTTTAATCTTTATCGTAGCTAAATAATTGTCCAATCTGAATTGACTTGAAAAATAAGTAACTGGTAATCACTTGTAGGTTTCCCATGTGCATAACTTTTAGAATCTTGGATTTTTTTTTCATAATGAAATTGCCAAAGTGAAATAAATTTCAAAATTTTTCAGTGAAAACTTCGGTTTTGCATTATTTGAAAAATTCATTGCAAAAAACCTATTTGAAAAACGTCAAAAAATGGGTTTTTTGCTCTTTTTTGAAGTCTTCATATTTCTTGTCCTTTTTACTTTTTGGAATTCTGTAATTTGTATCATGTAGGACTTTTTGCGTTTCTGAATCTAAGCCTTTAATCTTTATCGTAGCTAAAAAATTGACCAATCTGAATTGACTTGAAAAATGACTGACTGGTAATCACTTGTTAGTTTCCCATGTGCATAACTTTAGAATCTTTGACTTTTTTTCATAATGAAAAAGCCAAAGTGAAATAAATTTAAAAATTTTTTGTGAAAAATTCCGTTTTACATAATTTGAAAAATTCATTGCAAAAAACCTATTTGAAATATGTCAAAAAATGGGTATTTTGATCTTTTATGAAGTCTTCTAATTTCTTGTCCTTTTAACTTTTTGGAATTCTGTAATTTGTATCATGTAGGACTTTTTGCGTTTCTGAATCTAAGCCTTTAATCTTTATCGTAGCTAAAAAATTGACCAATCTGCAGTGATTCGAAAAATGACTGACTGGTAATCACTTGTTAGTTTCTCATGTGCATAACTTTTAGAATCTTTGATTTTTTTTTGATAATGAAATAGCCAAAGTGAAATAAATTTCAAATTTTTCAGTGAAAACTTCCGTTTAACATAATATGAAAAATTCAATCCAAAAAACCCATAAACGTCAAAAAATGGGTATTTTGCTCTTTTTTGAAGTCTTCTAATTTCTTGTGCTTTTTACTTTTTGGAATTCTGTAATTTGTATCATGTAGGACTTTTTGCGTTTCTGAATCTAAGCCTTTAATCTTTATCGTAGCTAAAAAATTGACCAATCTGAATTGACTTGAAAAATGACTTACTGGTAATCACTTGTTAGTTTCCCATGTGCATAACTTTTCGAATCTTTGATTTTTTTTGGACTGAAATAGCCAAAGTGAAATAAATTTCAAAATTTTCAGTGAAAACTTCCGTTTTACATAATTTGAAAAATTCATTGCAAAAAACCTATTTGAAATATGTCAAAAAATGGGTATTTTGATCTTTTATGAAGTCTTCTAATTTCTTGTCCTTTTAACTTTTTGGAATTCTGTAATTTGTATCATGTAGGACTTTTTGCGTTTCTGAATCTAAGCCATTTATCTTTATCGTGGCTAAAAAATTGACCAATCTGAAATGACTCGAAAAATGACTGACTGGTAATCACTTGTAGGTTTTTCATGTGCATAACTTTTAGAATCTTTGATTTTTTTTTCATAATGAAATAGCCAAAGTGAAATAAATTTCAAAATTTTTCAGTGAAAACTTCGGTTTTTCATTATTCGAAAAATTCATTGAAAAAACCTATTTGAAAAACGTCAAAAAATGGGTATTTTGCTCTTTCATGAAGTCTTCTAATTTCTTGTCCTTTTTACTTTTTGGAATTCTGTAATTTGTATCATGTAGGACTTTTTGCGTTTCTGAATCTAAGCCTTTAATCTTTATCGTAGCTAAAAAATTGACCAATCTGAATTGACTTGAAAAATGACTTACTGGTAATCACTTGTTAGTTTTAAATGTGTATAACTTTTAAAATCTTGGATTTTTTTTTCATAATGAAATTGCCAAAGTGAAATAAATTTCAAAATTTTTTCAGTGAAAACTTCGGTTTTGCATTATTTGAAAAATTCATTCCAAAAAACCTATAAACGTCAAAAAATGGGTATTTTGCTCTTTCATGATGTCTTCTAATTTCTTGTACTTTTTACTTTTTGGAATTCTGTAATTTGTATCATGTAGGACTTTTTGCGTTTCTGAATCTAAGCCTTTAATCTTTATCGTAGCTAAAAAATTGACCAATCTGCAGTGATTCGAAAAATGACTGACTGGTAATCACTTGTTAGTTTCTCATGTGCGTAACTTTTAGAATCTTTGATTTTTTTCATATTGAAATAGCCAAAGTGAAATAAATTTCAAAATTTTTCAGTGAAAACTTCCGTTTTACATAATTTGAAAAATTCATTGCAAAAAACCTATTTGAAAAACGTCAAAAAATGGGTATTTTGATCTTTTATGAAGTCTTCTAATTTCTTGTCGTTTTTACTTTTTGGAATTCTGTAATTTGTATCATGTAGGACTTTTTGCGTTTCTGAATCTAAGCCTTTAATCTTTATCGTAGCTAAAAAATTGACCAATCTGAATTGACTTGAAAAATGACTGACTGGTAATCACTTGTAGGTTTTTCATGTGCATAACTTTTAGAATCTTTGATTTTTTTTTCAAAATGAAATAGCCAAAGTGAAATAAATTTCAAAATTTTTCAGTGAAAACTTCCGTTTTACATAATTTGAAAAATTCATTGCAAAAAACCTATTTGAAAAACGTCAAAAAATGGGTATTTTGCTCTTTTTTGAAGTCTTCTAATTTCTTGTCCTTTTTACTTTTTGGAATTCTGTAATTTGTATCATGTAGGACTTTTTGCGTTTCTGAATCTAAGCCTTTAATCTTTATCGTAGCTAAAAAATTGACCAATCTGAATTGACTTGAAAAATGACTGACTGGTAATCACTTGTAAGTTTTTCATGTGCATAACTTTTAGAATCTTTGATTTTTTTTCCATAATGAAATAGCCAAAGTGAAATAAATTTCAAAATTTTTCAGTGAAAACTTCCGTTTTACATAATTTGAAAAATTCATTGCAAAAAACCTATTTGAAAAACGTCAAAAAATGGGTATTTTGCTCTTTTTTGAAGTCTTCTAATTTCTTGTCCTTTTTACTTTTTGGAATTCTGTAATTTGTATCATGTAGGACTTTTTGCGTTTCTGAATCTAAGCCTTTAATCTTTATCGTAGCTAAAAAATTGACCAATCTGAATTGACTTGAAAAATGACTGACTGGTAATCACTTGTTAGTTTCTCATGTGCATAACTTTTAGAATCTTTGACTTTTTTTCAAATGAAATAGCCAAAGTGAAATAAATTTCAAAATCTTTTCAGTGAAAACTTCCGTTTTACATTATTTGAAAAATTCATTCCAAAAAACCTATTTGAAAAACGTCAAAAAATGGGTATTTTGATCTTTTATGAAGTCTTCTAATTTCTTGTCCTTTTTACTTTTTGGAATTCTGTAATTTGTATCATGTAGGACTTTTTGCGTTTTTGAATCTAAGCCTTTAATCTTTATCGTAGCTAAAAAATTGACCAATCTGCAATGACTAGAAAAATGACGTACTGGTAATCACTTGTAGGTTTCCCATGTGCATAACTTTTAGAATCTTGGATTTTTTTTTCATAATGAAATAGCCAAAGTGAAATAAATTTCAAAATTTTTCAGTGAAAACTTCCGTTTTACATAATTTGAAAAATTCATTCCAAAAAACCTATAAACGTCAAAAAATGGGTATTTTGCTCTTTCATGATGTCTTCTAATTTCTTGTCCTTTTTACTTTTTGGAATTCTGTAATTTGTATCATGTAGGACTTTTTGCGTTTCTGAATCTAAGCCTTTAATCTTTATCGTAGCTAAAAAATTGACCAATCTGCAGTGATTCGAAAAATGACTGACTGGTAATCACTTGTTAGTTTCTCATGTGCGTAACTTTTAGAATCTTTGACCTTTATTTGAACTGTAAAAGCCAAAGTGAAATAAATTTCAAAATTTTCAGTGAAAACTTCCGTTTTGCGTTATTCGAAAAATTCGTTGCAAAAAACCTATTTGAAAAACGTCAAAAAATGGGTATTTTGCTCTTTTTTGAAGTCTTCTAATTTCTTGTCCTTTTAACTTTTTGGAATTCTGTAATTTGTATCATGTAGGACTTTTTGCGTTTCTGAATCTAAGCCTTTAATCTTTATCGTAGCTAAAAAATTGACCAATCTGAATTGACTTGAAAAATAAGTGACTGGTAATCACTTGTAGGTTTCCCATGTGCATAACTTTTCGAATCTTGGATTTTTCTTTCATAATGAAATAGCCAAAAAGAAATAAATTTCAAAATTTTCAGTGAAAACTTCCGTTTTACATAATTTGAAAAATTCATTGCAAAAAACCTATTTGAAAAACGTCAAAAAATGGGTTTTTTGCTCTTTTTTGAAGTCTTCTAATTTCTTGTCCTTTTTACTTTTTGGAATTCTGTAATTTGTATCATGTAGGACTTTTTGCGTTTCTGAATCTAAGCCTTTAATCTTTATCGTAGCTAAAAAATTGACCAATCTGAATTGACTTGAAAAATGACTTACTGGTAATCACTTGTAGGTTTCCCATGTGCATATCTTTTAGAATCTTTGACTTTTATTTGAACTGTAAAAGCCAAAGTGAAATAAACTTCAAAATTTTTCAGTGAAAACTTCGGTTTTGCATTATTTGAAAAATTCATTGCAAAAAACCTATTTGAAAAACGTCAAAAAATGGGTATTTTGCTCTTTTTTGAAGTCTTCTAATTTCTTGTCCTTTAAACTTCTGGAATTCTGTAATTTGTATCATGTAGGACTTTTTGCGTTTCTGAATCTAAGCCTTTAATCTTTATCGTAGCTAAAAAATTGACCAATCTGAATTGACTTGAAAAATAAGTGACTGGTAATCACTTGTAAGTTTCACATGTGCATAACTTTTAGAATCTTTGATTTTTATTTGAACTGTAAAAGCCAAAGTGATATAAATTTTAAATATTCAGTGAAAACTTCGGTTTTGCATTATTTGAAAAATTCATTGCAAAAAACCTATTTGAAAAACGTCAAAAATTGGGTATTTTGCTCTTTCATGAAGTCTTCTAATTTCTTGTCCTTTTTACTTTTTGGAATTCTGTAATTTGTATCATGTTTGTTACCCTGAATAATCACTTATTCATCAGCTTGTCAACTGATGCACAAAGATAAGTAAGAATTATACTTGTCACGTATCTCAGAAGTTAGACGCTTCGAAATGCTGACATATACATTAAGCACTAAGCTCACATCTTGAGTTAATTATAAGCTCGTGTTCTTGACACGAGCATATAGGTATAAATAAGAATTCCATTCTTAGAACATCAGAACGTTCAATATCATAAATAAAGCTTTTAAAGATTAAACATTGTTTATTATAAACCGGTTACAATTGGTAGCAGCGATAAAAAGATGATTTTTTTTATGGTACCCATTTCAAAAGATTACCTTGAAAAACTTAGTGTACAAGAGCTCGTACACTTAATAAAGACACAAAATGGGTCTTTTGAGAATGAATTCCAGAAATTAGATGACGACAGCGAATTGGTAAGCTGTACAGAAGCCGAACAAATGGAATGGCTTCAAAATGTTCAGAATTCAGGAAAACCTAAGAAATTGCTTATTGAGCTACTTTTCAAAAGAGCTGAGCTATTGGCCAGTATCAAAAAGATGGAAATAGAAGAAGATAGTTTTAGGAATATAAATCAATCAAAACAAAGTGAGGAAGGAGCAAAAAGCACCCTTCAAGAAATGGCCACTTCATCGAAAACTTTAATACATGAGGATGTATTACAAGAAAACGTAGGATTCGGACTTAGGGAAACACGAATCATAAATTTTAAAGTCGACGATATACCAAAATTATATGGAAACGATAGAGATAAAGTAGATGAATGGATATACCTAGTAGAAACTGAGGCTAGGACCCAAGGAATTATTAGAAGTAGGCTAATAGATTGCGTTACAAAACTCCTAAGAGGAAACGCATTACAAATGCTTAGAAACATGCAAAAAAGAGATGAATCAGTTACGTGGGAAAAATTTAAAAATCAATTATTAGCAACCCTGAAACCAGCTGATGTTCAGAGAGGGCTAAGATCTGAGCTAAAAAGTATTAAATTAACGTCAAATTTTGAGGACAACATAATGAAATTCCAGACAATTGCTAACAAAATAGATAAGATAGATGAGTTCGAATTATGCGAAATCGAATTCTAAGTAATCGATCATGAAGACAGTGATGGGTTGCTAGGTCTTGATTGGTTTATGCGTACAGGAGCTAGTCTTAACCCAAGTGAAAGAAGCTTAAAGTTTCCTAGTGAAGTAGTGTATCTTGAAGTTTCAGAAAAAGAATACTGCAACAAAGTGATACCTGAAAACTTGACAGATGAAAATTGCCCTGACGATTGTTTTTCAGAAGATTTAAACAATTTTAACGAAGATTGGCCTTTAGAATCATTAACTGGAAAAATAGAATTAAAACCGATAGATAATCTAGATGCCAATGAATATCAATACTTCAAAGAATCTTTAGACTATATAAAAGATAGATTCGCAATGAGTATAAAAGATATAACAAGGAGTAAAGTCGATAAACACGTAATTAGAACAACAGACGAAGTCCCAATATTTCTAAGACCTTATAGAAAATCCTAAAAGGAAAGAGAGATATTACAAGAAGAGATAAAGACAATGCTTGAAAATGATATTATTGAAATTTCAACATCACCATGGTCTTCACCTGTGGTGTTAATACCCAAAAAAGATGGAAGTAAACGCTTTTGTGTAGACTATAGAAAGCTAAATCAAAAAACAATCACAGAATCTTGGCGATTACCCAGAATCGATGATATTCTATCAAGGCTGAATGGTTCAACTTATTTTTCAACATTAGACTTGATATCGGGCTACTGACAAGTAGAAATGCACCCTGACTCTAAAGAAAAAACAGCATTTTCTACACCCGATGGACATTATCAATTTAAAAGACTTCCTTTTGGTTTAAAAAACGCTCCCGCCCAATTTAGTAGAATGATGTTTCGCATATTTGGAAATATGTCATTCTGTGAGGTTTATTTAGACGATATCATTGTCCATTCAAAAAATTTTGTAGAACACAAGGAGCATATTAAATTGGTTGGAAAAGCATTACGAGATAATGAATTAAAAATTAAGCCAAACAAATGTCACTGGTTTGCAAGAAAAATCAAAGTCCTTGGATACGTAGTTAATTCTTCTTCAATTGAGATGGATCCGTCTAAAACCCAAACAATTATAGAAAGAAAACGCCCTCAAGATCTTAAACAAGTTCAAGAGTTTTTAGGAGCAACAAATTACTATAGAGTTTTTATAAAGGACTACGCTAAAATTTCACAACCTTTATATGTATTGCTTAAAAAAGATGTTAAATTCAAATGGTAAGTTGAACAGGAAAAGGCCTTTAACACACTTAAAGAAACTCTTACATCTGAACCGATACTAAGACAACCTGATTTCAAGAAGAAATTCATTTTGCACACAGATGCATCAGGAAATGCTATGGGAGCTATCCTGTCTCAAATGGATGACAATGGTAAAGAGTATGTGTGTTCATATTCTTCAAAACTCCTTAAAGGTGCTGAGAAAAATTATAGCGTTACAGAACGCGAATGTTTGGTTCTCGTGTGGGGAATAAAGAATAATCATTCATTTCTGTATGGATAAAAATTTGACGTCGTTACGGATCATATTGCCTTAAAATGGTTAATGTCAATTAAAGAACCAAGTGGGAGACTAGCTAGATGGTCTATTTTCTTACAAACATACGACTTTAATATTATATATAGAAAAGGAGCTAAACATGGGAATGCTGATGCTATTAGTAGACCGGTCATGCAGAACCTTATGTGAGAGGAATACAACTTTGTGCGATGAAGACTCAAGAAAAATTCTTGACATTAACATAGATGAACCACTTTTAAATTTTCTTAAGAATGGCAAACACTCCCCGGGATTGTCAACAAAGCAAGTAAAACGAGTAGAGAGTCAGGCTTCTCGCTATATGTATGATATTAAAAGAAACTTTTTTTAGGACTTTTTGCGTTTTTGAATATAAGCCATTTATCTTTATCGTAGCTAAAAAATTGACCAATTTGAATTGACTTGAAAAATGACTTACTGGTAATCACTTGTTAGTTTCTCATGTGCATAACTTTTAGAATCTTTGATTTTTTTTTGATAATGAAATAGCCAAAGTGAAATAAATTTCAAAATTTTATGTGAAAACTTCCGTTTTACATAATTTGAAAAATTCATTGCAAAAAAACTATTTGAAAAACGTCAAAAAATGGGTTTTTTGCTCTTTTTTGAAGTCTTCTAATTTCTTGTCCTTTTTACTTTTTGGAATTCTGTAATTTGTATCATGTAGGACTTTTTGCGTTTCTGAATCTAAGCCATTAATCTTTATCGTAGCTAAAAAATTGACCAATCTGAAATGACTCGAAAAATGACTGACTGGTAATCACTTCTAGGTTTTTCATGTGCATAACTTTATAATTTTTGACTTTTTTTTGAACTGTAAAAGCCAAAGTCAAGAAAATTTCAAGATCTTTTTAGTAGTAATTTCGGTTTTGCAAAATTCGAAAAATTCATTGCAAAAAACCTATTTGAAAAACGTCAAAAAATGGGTATTTTGATCTTTTATGAATTCTTCTAATATCTTGTCCTTTTAACTTTTTGGAATTCTGTAATTTGTATCATGTAGGACTTTTTGCGTTTCTGAATCTAAGCCTTTAATCTTTATCGTAGCTAAAAAATTGACCAATCTGAAATGACTCGAAAAATGACTGACTGGTAATCACTTGTTAGCTTCCCATGTGCATAACTTTTATAATTTTTGACTTTTTTTTGAACTGTAAAAGCCAAAGTCAAGAAAATTTCAAGATCTTTTTGGTGGAAATTTTGGTTTTTCATTATTCGAAAAATTCATTGCAAAAAAACTATTTGAAAAAAGTCAAAAAATGGGTTTTTTGCTCTTTTTTGAAGTCTTCTAATTTCTTGTCCTTTTTACTTTTTGGAATTCTGTAATTTGTATCATGTAGGACTTTTTGCGTTTCTGAATCTAAGCCATAAATCTTTATCGTAGCTAAAAAATTGACCAATCTGAAATGACTCGAAAAATGACTGACTGGTAATCACTTGTTAGCTTCCCATGTGCATAACTTTATAATTTTTGACTTTTTTTTGAACTGTAAAAGCCAAAGTCAAGAAAATTTCAAGATCTTTTTGGTGGAAATTTTGGTTTTGCATTATTCGAAAAATTCATTGAAAAAAACTATTTGAAAAACGTCAAAAAATGGGTTTTTTGCTCTTTTTTGAAGTCTTCTAATTTCTTGTCCTTTTTACTTTTTGGAATTCTGTAATTTGTATCATGTAGGACTTTTTGCGTTTCTGAATCTAAGCCATTAATCTTTATCGTAGCTAAAAAATTGACCAATCTGAAATGACTCGAAAAATGACTGACTGGTAATCACTTCTAGGTTTTTCATGTGCATAACTTTATAATTTTTGACTTTTTTTGAACTGTAAAAGCCAAAGTCAAGAAAATTTCAAGATCTTTTTAGTAGTAATTTCGGTTTTGCAAAATTCGAAAAATTCATTGCAAAAAACCTATTTGAAAAACGTCAAAAAATGGGTATTTTGATCTTTTATGAATTCTTCTAATATCTTGTCCTTTTAACTTTTTGGAATTCTGTAATTTGTATCATGTAGGACTTTTTGCGTTTCTGAATCTAAGCCTTTAATCTTTATCGTAGCTAAAAAATTGACCAATCTGAAATGACTCGAAAAATGACTGACTGGTAATCACTTGTTAGCTTCCCATGTGCATAACTTTTATAATTTTTGACTTTTTTTTGAACTGTAAAAGCCAAAGTCAAGAAAATTTCAAGATCTTTTTGGTGGAAATTTTGGTTTTGCATTATTCGAAAAATTCATTGAAAAAAACTATTTGAAAAAAGTCAAAAAATGGGTTTTTTGCTCTTTTTTGAAGTTTTCTAATTTCTTGTCCTTTTTACTTTTTGGAATTCTGTAATTTGTATCATGTAGGACTTTTTGCGTTTCTGAATCTAAGCCATTAATCTTTATCGTAGCTAAAAAATTGACCAATCTGAAATGACTCGAAAAATGACTGACTGGTAATCACTTGTTAGCTTCCCATGTGCATAACTTTATAATTTTTGACTTTTTTTTGAACTGTAAAAGCCAAAGTCAAGAAAATTTCAAGATCTTTTTAGTAGTAATTTCGGTTTTGCAAAATTCGAAAAATTCATTGAAAAAAACTATTTGAAAAACGTCAAAAAATGGGTTTTTTGCTCTTTTTTGAAGTCTTCTAATTTCTTGTCCTTTTTACTTTTTGGAATTCTGTAATTTGTATCATGTAGGACTTTTTGCGTTTCTGAATCTAAGCCTTTAATCTTTATCGTAGCTAAAAAATTGACCAATCTGCAATGACTAGAAAAATGACTGACTGGTAATCACTTGTTAGTTTCTCATGTGCATAACTTTTAGAATCTTTGATTTTTTTTGATAATGAAATAGCCAAAGTGAAATAAATTTCAAAATTTTCAGTGAAAACTTCCGTTTTACATAATTTGAAAAATTCATTGCAAAAAAACTATTTGAAAAACGTCAAAAAATGGGTTTTTTGCTCTTTTTTGAAGTCTTCTAATTTCTTGTCCTTTTTACTTTTTGGAATTCTGTAATTTGTATCATGTAGGACTTTTTGCGTTTCTGAATCTAAGCCATTAATCTTTATCGTAGCTAAAAAATTGACCAATCTGAAATGACTCGAAAAATGACTGACTGGTAATCACTTCTAGGTTTTTCATGTGCATAACTTTATAATTTTTGACTTTTTTTTGAACTGTAAAAGCCAAAGTCAAGAAAATTTCAAGATCTTTTTAGTAGTAATTTCGGTTTTGCAAAATTCGAAAAATTCATTGCAAAAAACCTATTTGAAAAACGTCAAAAAATGGGTATTTTGATCTTTTATGAATTCTTCTAATATCTTGTCCTTTTAACTTTTTGGAATTCTGTAATTTGTATCATGTAGGACTTTTTGCGTTTCTGAATCTAAGCCTTTAATCTTTATCGTAGCTAAAAAATTGACCAATCTGAAATGACTCGAAAAATGACTGACTGGTAATCACTTGTTAGTTTCTCATGTGCATAACTTTTAGAATCTTTGATTTTTTTTTGATAATGAAATAGCCAAAGTGAAATAAATTTCAAAATTTTCAGTGAAAACTTCCGTTTTACATAATTTGAAAAATTCATTGCAAAAACTATTTGAAAAACGTCAAAAAATGGGTTTTTTGCTCTTTTTTGAAGTCTTCTAATTTCTTGTCCTTTTTACTTTTTGGAATTCTGTAATTTGTATCATGTAGGACTTTTTGCGTTTCTGAATCTAAGCCATTAATCTTTATCGTAGCTAAAAAATTGACCAATCTGAAATGACTCGAAAAATGACTGACTGGTAATCACTTCTAGGTTTTTCATGTGCATAACTTTATAATTTTTGACTTTTTTTTGAACTGTAAAAGCCAAAGTCAAGAAAATTTCAAGATCTTTTTGGTGGTAATTTCGGTTTTGCAAAATTCGAAAAATTCATTGCAAAAAACCTATTTGAAAAACGTCAAAAAATGGGTATTTTGATCTTTTATGAATTCTTCTAATATCTTGTCCTTTTAACTTTTTGGAATTCTGTAATTTGTATCATGTAGGACTTTTTGCGTTTCTGAATCTAAGCCTTTAATCTTTATCGTAGCTAAAAAATTGACCAATCTGAAATGACTCGAAAAATGACTGACTGGTAATCACTTGTTAGTTTCTCATGTGCATAACTTTTAGAATCTTTGATTTTTTTTGTTAATGAAATAGCCAAAGTGAAATAAATTTCAAAATTTTCAGTGAAAACTTCCGTTTTACATAATTTGAAAAATTCATTGCAAAAAAACTATTTGAAAAACGTCAAAAAATGGGTTTTTTGCTCTTTTTTGAAGTCTTCTAATTTCTTGTCCTTTTTACTTTTTGGAATTCTGTAATTTGTATCATGTAGGACTTTTTGCGTTTCTGAATCTAAGCCATTAATCTTTATCGTAGCTAAAAAATTGACCAATCTGAAATGACTCGAAAAATGACTGACTGGTAATCACTTCTAGGTTTTTCATGTGCATAACTTTATAATTTTTGACTTTTTTGAACTGTAAAAGCCAAAGTCAAGAAAATTTCAAGATCTTTTTAGTAGTAATTTCGGTTTTGCAAAATTCGAAAAATTCATTGAAAAAACCTATTTGAAAAACGTCAAAAAATGGGTATTTTGATCTTTTATGAATTCTTCTAATATCTTGTCCTTTTAACTTTTTGGAATTCTGTAATTTGTATCATGTAGGACTTTTTGCGTTTCTGAATCTAAGCCTTTAATCTTTATCGTAGCTAAAAAATTGACCAATCTGAAATGACTCGAAAAATGACTGACTGGTAATCACTTGTTAGCTTCCCATGTGCATAACTTTTATAATTTTTGACTTTTTTTGAACTGTAAAAGCCAAAGTCAAGAAAATTTCAAGATCTTTTTGGTGGAAATTTTGGTTTTGCATTATTCGGAAAATTCATTGAAAAAAACTATTTGAAAAAAGTCAAAAAATGGGTTTTTTGCTCTTTTTTGAAGTTTTCTAATTTCTTGTCCTTTTTACTTTTTGGAATTCTGTAATTTGTATCATGTAGGACTTTTTGCGTTTCTGAATCTAAGCCATTAATCTTTATCGTAGCTAAAAAATTGACCAATCTGAAATGACTCGAAAAATGACTGACTGGTAATCACTTCTAGGTTTTTCATGTGCATAACTTTATAATTTTTGACTTTTTTTTGAACTGTAAAAGCCAAAGTCAAGAAAATTTCAAGATCTTTTTGGTGGAAATTTTGGTTTTGCATTATTCGAAAAATTCATTGAAAAAAACTATTTGAAAAAAGTCAAAAAATGGGTTTTTTGCTCTTTTTTGAAGTTTTCTAATTTCTTGTCCTTTTTACTTTTTGGAATTCTGTAATTTGTATCATGTAGGACTTTTTGCGTTTCTGAATCTAAGCCATTAATCTTTATCGTAGCTAAAAAATTGACCAATCTGAAATGACTCGAAAAATGACTGACTGGTAATCACTTCTAGGTTTTTCATGTGCATAACTTTATAATTTTTGACTTTTTTTGAACTGTAAAAGCCAAAGTCAAGAAAATTTAAAGATCTTTTTAGTAGTAATTTCGGTTTTGCAAAATTCGAAAAATTCATTGCAAAAAACCTATTTGAAAAACGTCAAAAAATGGGTATTTTGATCTTTTATGAATTCTTCTAATATCTTGTCCTTTTAACTTTTTGGAATTCTGTAATTTGTATCATGTAGGACTTTTTGCGTTTCTGAATCTAAGCCTTTAATCTTTATCGTAGCTAAAAAATTGACCAATCTGAAATGACTCGAAAAATGACTGACTGGTAATCACTTGTTAGCTTCCCATGTGCATAACTTTTATAATTTTTGACTTTTTTTGAACTGTAAAAGCCATAGTCAAGAAAATTTCAATATCTTTTTGGTGGAAATTTTGGTTTTGCATTATTTGAAAAATTCATTGCAAAAAACCTATTTGAAAAACGTCAAAAAATGGGTTTTTTGCTCTTTTTTGAAGTTTCATATTTCTTGTCCTTTTAACTTTTTGGAATTCTGTAATTTGTATCATGTAGGACTTTTTGCGTTTCTGAATCTAAGCCATTAATCTTTATCGTAGCTAAAAAATTGACCAATCTGAAATGACTCGAAAAATGACTGACTGGTAATCACTTGTTAGCTTCCCATGTGCATAACTTTATAATTTTTGACTTTTTTTTGAACTGTAAAAGCCAAAGTCAAGAAAATTTCAAGATCTTTTTGGTGGAAATTTTGGTTTTGCATTATTCGAAAAATTCATTGCAAAAAACCTATTTGAAAAACGTCAAAAAATGGGTATTTTGATCTTTTATGAATTCTTCTAATATCTTGTCCTTTTAACTTTTTGGAATTCTGTAATTTGTATCATGTAGGACTTTTTGCGTTTCTGAATCTAAGCCTTTAATCTTTATCGTAGCTAAAAAATTGACCAATCTGAAATGACTCGAAAAATGACTGACTGGTAATCACTTGTTAGTTTCTCATGTGCATAACTTTTAGAATCTTTGATTTTTTTTTGATAATGAAATAGCCAAAGTGAAATAAATTTCAAAATTTTCAGTGAAAACTTCCGTTTTACATAATTTGAAAAATTCATTGCAAAAAAACTATTTGAAAAACGTCAAAAAATGGGTTTTTTGCTCTTTTTTGAAGTCTTCTAATTTCTTGTCCTTTTTACTTTTTGGAATTCTGTAATTTGTATCATGTAGGACTTTTTGCGTTTCTGAATCTAAGCCATTAATCTTTATCGTAGCTAAAAAATTGACCAATCTGAAATGACTCGAAAAATGACTGACTGGTAATCACTTCTAGGTTTTTCATGTGCATAACTTTATAATTTTTGACTTTTTTTGAACTGTAAAAGCCAAAGTCAAGAAAATTTCAAGATCTTTTTAGTAGTAATTTCGGTTTTGCAAAATTCGAAAAATTCATTGCAAAAAACCTATTTGAAAAACGTCAAAAAATGGGTATTTTGATCTTTTATGAATTCTTCTAATATCTTGTCCTTTTAACTTTTTGGAATTCTGTAATTTGTATCATGTAGGACTTTTTGCGTTTCTGAATCTAAGCCATTAATCTTTATCGTAGCTAAAAAATTGACCAATCTGAAATGACTCGAAAAATGACTGACTGGTAATCACTTGTTAGCTTCCCATGTGCATAACTTTTATAATTTTTGACTTTTTTTGAACTGTAAAAGCCAAAGTCAAGAAAATTTCAAGATCTTTTGGTGGAAATTTTGGTTTTTCATTATTCGAAAAATTCATTGAAAAAACTATTTGAAAAACGTCAAAAAATGGGTATTTTGCTTTTTCATGAAGTTTTCTAATTTCTTGTCGTTTTTACTTTTTTGAATTCTGTAATTTGTATAATGTAGGACTTTTTGCGTTTCTGAATCTAAGCCGTTAATCTTTATCGTAGCTAAAAAATTGACCAATCTGCATTGAATAGAAAAATGACTGACTGGTAATCATTTGTAAGTTTCCCATGTGCATAACTTTATAATTTTTGACTTTTTTTTGGACTGTAAAAGCCAAAGTCAAGAAAATTTCAAGATCTTTTTGGTGGAAATTTTGGTTTTGCATTATTCGAAAAATTCATTGCAAAAAACCTATTTGAAAAAGGTCAAAAAATGGGTATTTTGATCTTTTATGAATTCTTCTAATATCTTGTCCTTTTAACTTTTTGGAATTCTGTAATTTGTATCATGTAGGACTTTTTGCGTTTCTGAATCTAAGCCTTTAATCTTTATCGTAGCTAAAAAATTGACCAATCTGAAATGACTCGAAAAATGACTGACTGGTAATCACTTGTTAGTTTCTCATGTGCATAACTTTTAGAATCTTTGATTTTTTTTTGATAATGAAATAGCCAAAGTGAAATAAATTTCAAAATTTTCAGTGAAAACTTCCGTTTTACATAATTTGAAAAATTCATTGCAAAAAAACTATTTGAAAAACGTCAAAAAATGGGTTTTTTGCTCTTTTTTGAAGTCTTCTAATTTCTTGTCCTTTTTACTTTTTGGAATTCTGTAATTTGTATCATGTAGGACTTTTTGCGTTTCTGAATCTAAGCCATTAATCTTTATCGTAGCTAAAAAATTGACCAATCTGAAATGACTCGAAAAATGACTGACTGGTAATCACTTCTAGGTTTTTCATGTGCATAACTTTATAATTTTTGACTTTTTTTTGAACTGTAAAAGCCAAAGTCAAGAAAATTTCAAGATCTTTTTAGTAGTAATTTCGGTTTTGCAAAATTCGAAAAATTCATTGCAAAAAACCTATTTGAAAAACGTCAAAAAATGGGTTTTTTGCTCTTTCATGAAGTCTTCTAATTTCTTGTCCTTTAAACTTCTGGAATTCTGAAATTTGTATCACGTAGTACTTTTTGCGTTTCTGAATCTAAGCCGTTAATCTTTATCGGAGCTAAATAATTGTCCAATCTGCAATGACTAGAAAAATGACGTACTGGTAATCACTTGTAGGTTTCCCATGTGCATAACTTTTAGAATCTTGGATTTTTTTTTCATAATGAAATAGCCAAAGTGAAATAAATTTCAAAATTTTCAGTGAAAACTTCCGTTTTACATGATTTGAAAAATTCATTGCAAAAAAACTATTTGAAAAACGTCAAAAAATGGGTTTTTTGCTCTTTTTTGAAGTCTTCTAATTTCTTGTCCTTTTTACTTTTTGGAATTCTGTAATTTGTATCATGTAGGACTTTTTGCGTTTCTGAATCTAAGCCATTAATCTTTATCGTAGCTAAAAAATTGACCAATCTGAAATGACTCGAAAAATGACTGACTGGTAATCACTTCTAGGTTTTTCATGTGCATAACTTTATAATTTTTGACTTTTTTTTGAACTGTAAAAGCCAAAGTCAAGAAAATTTCAAGATCTTTTTGGTGGAAATTTTGGTTTTGCATTATTCGAAAAATTCATTGAAAAAACCTATTTGAAAAACGTCAAAAAATGGGTATTTTGCTCTTTCATGAAGTCTTCTAATTTCTTGTACTTTTTACTTTTTGGAATTCTGTAATTTGTATCATGTAGGACTTTTTGCGTTTCTGAATCTAAGCCTTTAATCTTTATCGTAGCTAAAAAATTGACCAATCTGCAGTGATTCGAAAAATGACTGACTGGTAATCACTTGTTAGTTTCTCATGTGCATAACTTTTAGAATCTTTGACTTTTTTGATAATGAAATAGCCAAAGTGAAATAAATTTCAAAATTTTCAGTGAAAACTTCCGTTTTACATAATTTGAAAAATTCATTGCAAAAAAACTATTTGAAAAACGTCAAAAAATGGGTTTTTTGCTCTTTTTTGAAGTCTTCTAATTTCTTGTCCTTTTTACTTTTTGGAATTCTGTAATTTGTATCATGTAGGACTTTTTGCGTTTCTGAATCTAAGCCATTAATCTTTATCGTAGCTAAAAAATTGACCAATCTGAAATGACTCGAAAAATGACTGACTGGTAATCACTTCTAGGTTTTTCATGTGCATAACTTTAGAATTTTTGACTTTTTTTTGAACTGTAAAAGCCAAAGTCAAGAAAATTTCAAGATCTTTTTAGTAGTAATTTCGGTTTTGCAAAATTCGAAAAATTCATTGCAAAAAACCTATTTGAAAAACGTCAAAAAATGGGTATTTTGATCTTTTATGAATTCTTCTAATATCTTGTCCTTTTAACTTTTTGGAATTCTGTAATTTGTATCATGTAGGACTTTTTGCGTTTCTGAATCTAAGCCTTTAATCTTTATCGTAGCTAAAAAATTGACCAATTTGAATTGACTAGAAAAATAAGTGACTGGTAATCACTTGTTAGCTTCCCATGTGCATAACTTTATAATCTTTGACTTTTTTTTGATCTGTAAGAGCCAAAGTCAAGAAACTTTCAAGACTTATCTAGTGGTAACTTCGGTTTTGCATTATTCGAAAAATTCATTGAAAAAAACCTATTTGAAAAGCGACAAAAAATGGGTATTTTGATCTGTTATGAAGTCTTAAAATTGCTTCTTAAAATTCTTTTTGAAATCTTATTCGCTTTTGAAATTGTTTTGATTTTTTATTAGATCAGTAAATCCTGTGTTTTTTTAAATAAATAAAAAAAGAAGCATTTTATTTGACTTATTTTCATTTAATTATATCATTGTGTTTATTTTTATTTCTTGTTATTATCTGTCTTTATTATTTTCTACTTTTCTAGATTAACAATATTCTTCATTTTAATAGAATTAAGAGAAATAAGAGAAAAAAAATTTTTTTTTTTAATTTTTTAAACAAAAAAAATTTAAGTTTTGTTTATTTTTGTTTATTAAAAATTGTACTCAAGTCTTGATTTTTTTTAATGAAATGATTCCATTAAGTCGATCCTATGAAGTTTCAGTTATATGAAGTGGTCGTCATGTACATTAAACATAAAATGAACATATTTTTTATATCCTTTAAAAAAAAATTAAATTTCGGTGTTGCTCATTTCCACTTTTTTAAAATAAATCGAAAAGAAGAGAGAAAAAATCTGAAAAATTATTTTAAACTAAATTTTTTTCAGATATTTTTTTTATTTATTAGTAAAACAAATTTATTTGATCAAGTCTTAGATTCGTCTAAATAAAATGCTTTAAAAAAAAAATTACAAGAAAAAAATCTTCAAATTTTATGTCCAATTTTAGCAGCCAAAAAAAAAATATTTTGTCGACAAAAATCTTCGGAAGTTACCATTGTTTAACCTTGTGTCAAAAAAAAAATTCATCGGTTTCATAGATAAATAGAGAATTTTGAGAGAAATGTGAGCTTAAATTGGAATTTTTTTCTTTTATTTCTTGGTTTCATGATAAACTTGATGCGGCGCCATTTGCTGATTTGGCACTCGACTGGAGTTGATCGAAGAAGAGGAAGAAGACAATGAAGAGGACGCAGTCAGTGGATTGGCAGAGGTGGGACCAGAAATGGACTGTCGCTGGCCAGTCTGATTTACATGAGGTGGCGACTGGAGCACTGAATGACTTGATTGCTTCATTAGTTGGTTACAAGCTGGACATCGTTCGGCAGTGCACGCTGCCGGCTGAGAAAATACCTGAGTTTGAACTGCTGGGTTGGTTTGCGTGGGATTATGAACTACATAGGCCGGTATGGGACTAGAGATGGTTCGTTGTCTGGTTGATTCATTGAAATGACGTTCATCGTCCATTTCCAAGCTTGACTCGCTTTCGGACAAGTGCCGACACAGTGCCTCTCGTCTGTCCACTTCCATCTGAAGGCGTCTTTGCAAGCGAATATTTTCGTCCTTGATTAATTTTTCCTCCCTGACCAATTTGGCCATGTTTTCTTTGTTGTCACGCTCTGCCTTTTCCAAGTTGGTCTTTAGGCGCGTCACTTCGCGCCTCAGGTTTATGATGTGCTCGGTCAAATTTGCCGCTTGGTCAGAATTTGAAGGCAGTCCAATAAGAGCAGAGTTCAACGAGGAAGCAGAGCCAGAGTTTCGCGGAGACAACGGAGCGCTGACCGGCTGTTCTAGCTTTTCCTGGAGCATTCTTTTCTCTGCTTCCAGCCGCTCCATCCGCTTCCACAGCCGATTCACCAGCGACTCTTGCTCTTGCTCCAGTGTGTTTTCCAGCTCGATTTTTTCACGCCTCAACTGCTCCAAATTGGATTGTTTGGCCGAGGTCTCGGCCTCTAGTTTCTCAATTTTCTTCATCAACTTGTTCACCATGTGCTCCTGTTCTTGCTCCAGCGTTTGCTCCAGCTGCACCTTTTCATTCCTCAGTTGACTGAGCTTTCTGGAAAGATCGTTGGTCAAGTACTCCTCTTCGCGCTCATAATTGTTTGCCAAAAGCTCCTTTTCTTTTTTCAAGGACTGGATTTTCTTTAGCAGCTTGTTCGATATGTACTCTTCTTCTTGTTCGGCTCGCGCCTGAATGTTAACACTTGCCTTTCGCAGATCTTTGTTCTCCTCCTGAAGTTGCTTGACGCGGATCTTGAACGTTTCTATTTCTATCTTGAGCACACGGTTCTCTTGGATCAGCGACTCTATGCGCTTTTCCAGCTGCTCTTTGGACGTGGGTATGCTAGCCAAGTTAGCCTCGTGGACTGAGCTTGTGTCGCTCTCTAGTTCGCTGTCTGTGAGCATTTTTCTTTTCACTTTTTTTAACTTCTAAAATCTAAAATTGTTGGGCAGAAGAGAAAAAAATTAAATTTTTTGAAATTTTATTCATTTATTTTTCATAAAAAATTATTATTATTTTCTGATACACAACTCTCAAATGTATGCTAGTTAAGTATCAAATTTTTAAATAAATGTTCAAAGTGATCACTCTCTTTCGGGCTCTTGCTCTTAATCTGTCATCACCAAGTCATCCATTGGCAACGTGAAAAAAAAGCAGATTTCGACCGAATTTCTTTTCCGATCTAGACTAGATATTAAAGGTGTGTTTGCTAATTATTAATTTTAATTTTCTAAATAGATTTAGAATGCGAACTAGCTAAAATGTAGTTATATCAAGTCGACTGGTTCTTGCATTTCAAATTGAATCTTTTTCAAAATTCATAAATTAACATTGCTGAAATTCGGAAAATAAAAATATTAAAATACACGCCTAAGTTCTAGATTAAATATTTTTTGGCAATACATTTAATCAATCGAATTAATTGAAACAAAAAATGAATTAATTAGTTTCCGATGTGGAAATTATTTTAAAACGCATAAAACACCACTTTATTTATTATTTTTTTGATAAAATAAAATTTTTTTTCCTAAATTTTAAATCAAATCGAATTATTTATTTAAAAATGGCATCACTAGCTGTGACGTAAAAACCTCTTCATTCCATTGTCAATTTTTCTTGTCTGTGAATTTTAGAGCAAATTTTTAATAAAAATTTATTCTTTTAAAATTTACATAAAACTTTTTTTTTATGTAAATTTTATATCAAATCGAATTATTTATTTAAAAATGTCATTACTTGCTGTGACGTAAAAATCTCTTCATTCTATTGTCAATATTACTTGCCTGTAAATTTTAGAGTAAAAGTTTTATTTATTTCTTAGTTAATTTGCTTGTCATTGAAAAGAAAATTCCTTTTTATTTTTTTAAGATGATTAGAATTTAAAAAAATCAAATTTTTAAAAACAGATTTAATTTTTATGAGCCATTTTTATTATTTTTAATATTAACGCCAAATTTTTTTAATTGGAACAAATATTATAAGAATAATGCATTAATAATGAATAATAAGAATTTTTTCAACCAAATTTCAATTACAATTACCATACTTTATATAAAAGTACCAAAAATTAGTAAAAAAAATGTGAAAAAGCTTTTGACGAATAGAAAAAATTATCTATAGAATAAAAAAAATTCTTTGTAGCATAAACAAGATTTTATCTATTTTAGTATAAAAAACAAATTATTATAACATAAAAAGTCGATTAAATTTGAACTAAAGAATAAAAACAAATCTCTTAGAATACTTTCATACATTCAAGAATAAAAATAATAGAATAAAAAAACAAGAGTATAAAAAAATCAATCAAATTCTAAAGAGATTCTTACCTTCGTTGGAAGACCTGGTTTCCTTTTTGCTGGTTTATCTAAAACAGCTTAACTTTTTTGGATTCCACCACCTCATTTTCAACACTCGCTCGGGGGTTCACAACATCAATATATGGCTCAACAAGATACACCTGAGGTTCACATTTATTTCTGGTTTCAATGCATCAACCTGTGTCTGAACAACATTGAGTTTGTTCACAAAATTTTGACGAAAAATGCTAGGTGTCTTTTTTGTCCTGGCCGAGGCCTAAGTACAAATTTTGATGGTCTTTCATCACTTAGAGAGAAAAAATAATAGCAAAACTATACTGCAATTTTTTATACTATAGTTGCAAATGTTATACTTAAAAAAAATAAATAAATTTATGCTACATTTTATTTCCTTATTCTATTTTTTTTGTATTCGTCAAAAGCCATCGTCCAAAAAAAAAAACAAAAAAAAAAAAAAATTATTTTAAATAAATTATAGAACAAAAATTTATTAAAATAAATGGAAAAAAAGCTCTTGAATATTCACCCCTAATTGATCATTTTTTTATTTATTGAGTACCAAACAGCATGGTTATTTGGCAAATAGATCTTGCACCAACTTACTTGTAAGACAAGATGTCATAACAGGAAGTGGAGCTAATAATAAATGTAAAAATGTTCTCTACGCTGATTTTGAAAAAGAAATCATTGCAAGCTGACATTGACTCACTTTAAAGTTGGTGTAGTCTGAACGCAAATAAAAAAAAGCAAATGTATTAGGAAGAAATAATCCAAAACATCAGCGGCGTAGTCAGAGAGGGGCTGAGGGTTGCTCAAGTCTACAAATTTAAAATTAAAAGAGCCTGAACCCATCCATAGATAATGAGAAAAGAACTGAATGGTTCTTATAATTTCTTTCCAGTTCTTTAAAAAAAAATAAATTTAAAAAAATTTTGGTTCTTTTTGGTTCTTTTTAGATACTTTTTACCTTTAAATAGATAAGAAAAAGGGGTCTGGGCGAGGACAAAAATCAGCGTAAAGAAACAAATCGGTCCTGAATTTAACTTAAAAGGGATATAAAGAATCGAAGAGACCCAGAGAACTAAAAATTAGTAGGTTGATGATTTAAAAAGAACCATAAAGAACCTCTTAAAAAAGGGACAGAACCAAAGTTAATTAAAAAGGTATGATTTAAAGAAAACCATAAAGAACCGTTAGAAAAGATCTTTTTAATTTAAGTAGAAATAACTTAGTGGATTTTGACTATTCAAATAAAAGTAAACTGAAGTTCTTGATCACTTTTTAAAGATCATCATAAAGAACCAAAGAGTTTATTGTCTATAAGTCCATGAACTTTGTTTAAAAAGTTCTATTCATCAAAAGATTTTATTAATTTTTCATAATTTAAAAGGAAAACGTAGAATAAGAAAGTCAATTTATGGCTTTAAAAATTTATGCAATGGTGAAAAAGTTTAGAGATTAGGAATTAAAGATATCTAGGCAAGAAAATAAGAGGATATCTGAAAGAGTGTTCCAAAATTTAGAAGCAATGGTTTAGACAAGATGTATTGGGAGTTTTTCTAAGAACGATGAGATCTGAAACCTAAAATTTAATTTAAATATTTTAATTTAAATTTTTGCTGCCACTAATTAATTACTTCAAATTTTTTTTATTTTTATCAATAAAGATAACTTTTTTCAGAATATTTTAAATATTTTTTCAATTTTTGATCGAAAGTTTACCAATAGGAAATTTTTATTTATGAAGTATGATAGTCTCTCCTACATATTTTTTTCTCTACTTTAACCTCTTTAATTTTTATATTTTTTATTTTATTTTTACTTTTTACTTTTTTCTTTTCAGTTTTGATTTTTTTATCTGAATGAGCTTTAGCTCGACACAGATAATAAAATAAATAAATAATTTAGATTTATTTTCAATTAAATATTTGTTTACTTGTAATTATTTATCTTTTTGAAGATTATTTTTCTTTTATACTTCATAAATCAAATTGTGTTTTTTCTTTAAATTTGTCGATAATTGCTATTCTGCCAAAATTTTTTTATCTGTTATAGATGACCTTAAGATACAAAAAAAAACTCATTTTAATGAATTCTCATTAAATTAATAAGATTAATTGTCTGTGAATTATAGTGAAAATGGTCCATTAAAATTTTTAATTTGTAGTTAATTTGCATGTCATTAAAAATAAAATTTCTTTTTTTCCTAATATATTTTTAAAGTTGATTAAATATTAAAAAATTTTAAAAACAAAACATTCTTTAATTTTTCTTTTACAATTCAATTTAATTTTTTCATATGGTTTTTTTTGGGAAATTTTAGAAGAAATAATTGAATTTTTTTTAAAGCTAAAAGAATTATTTAAATATTTTTTTAATTATTTCTTTTTGTTTTTATTTAAAAAATGGCATATGCTAAAACACGAACCACCTGTTTTTTTACTAAAACACGAACCGCGGTCGGATGGTATTATGAATAATCCAAAAACTTCCGACCACCAACCACTATGTATAGAATTTGATGAACTTATACGCAAAAGTATCAGTTGGATCATTAGACCTAGTTTTTGACTAGTAAAACTAGCAATAATGAGGAAAATCGTGAGTTGCTGTTAACGGACTATATGTTTTCAAGATAATGATAATACCTTGACCTTCCGACCACTAGTTATATGAAAGAAAATAGCCTCAGCATTGTTTCAGAAAAATAAATTGTCTCCTAGCCCTTTTTTTAAAAGCTCATAGTTGAAAAACTTAAAAAAATACCATACCGTTGCATACCGTTTTGAGGATAATTAAATCTCTACACTCTTATGTAAAAAATGAATATTTATTTTGGAGCTCTCGGTCAAAATTTCTCTTAATTTATTTTTGCTTTTAATTTTTAATTATTTTAAGAAAAAAACAGCACTTTTTAAATTTTATTTAGAGAAAATCTAATTTTAAGAGGGGTTCCGTGGAAAAAATGTGTAACCAACTTTTTCCTTGAATTTTGAAAAATATTTTTTCAAATCACTTTCTTTAATAATAAAAAGGATAAAATTTTGTTCATTACTATTTTATAAATCAACCATGAAAAAAAGAGTTTCTGTAGATATTTAATTCTTAAAAATTGAGCCAAATTAAATTTTTTTTATTTAATTTGGACAAAAATTCAAAGAAAATCAATAAAAATGGTAAAAATTTACGAATTAAATAATTGTATAATTTTTTATTTATATTTTTGTGATTTTAGGAAGCGTTTGATAGGAATTTTCAATTGACCTTAGAAAATACAATCAAAAAAATTCAGCAATCTGTGAATTCAAATTTGACAAATGGTCTTAAATAACAGTCAAACCTCTTTAATTCGGACAAACAAGTTTTGAAAATAAAAGATCGGATAATAAAATTTCAGAGCTAACAATAATCCGGTAACGAAGGAAAAAATTAAAAGTTCGGATTAAGATAAGGTGTTCGCTTAGTTTTCAAAAAAAAAATTTAATTAATTAATTAAAAACTGAAATAGAACACAAGATGAATAATAATTAGCGAAATTTAAAAATACAACATATTAATATGGAAATTTTCTCAAAATTTCAAACCCTAATTTTTGTCTTTTTTTTAATTAATTTTTTTTATTTTTATAATTATTTTTTATTCTTTTATACTTATTTTTTTACTTATTTTAACTTCTTAATTTTTATTTTTTTACATCGCCTTAAGAGAGTTCATTGAAATAAATAATAATAATAATAATTAAATATAAAAATTTTATTTACAAAATACAAACAAAAAAATTATCAAAACAGATAAAATACAAATTTATTACAAATTATTTAAAAAAGCTATTTAAATTAGTTTATTTTTCTCGTACTTTAAAAAACTTTAATTTATTTAAGAGATAAGAAAGATTAATTAAGCGTCCTCATTAAAAACTTGTTTTTGTTCAATACAGTTTTCAATATTGTCTAAAGATATACTAATTATAGTGCTGAATTTAATGTTAAATAAAACAATTAGCGAATATTGTTTTATAAATTAAATCCTTTATTTCTCTGTTTTATTGTTTTATATTAAAAATATATCTGGATTATAATAATTGTCTAGATATATTTTTTCCTTTTTATATTCACCACGTTCATTTTTAAGCCGAAATAATAAACAGTGTAATATTGAATTATAGAGTTCAAAAGTTTTTTAGGCTAATTTAAAAATGAACACAGAATTTATTTGTAAAAATTGTTATTTCATCTAGAAATATCTTAACAAAAGAGTAAAATTAGGTACGGATTAGAGAGGTAAAAAAAATGGAGATATAGAATCAAATATCAACGTAAAATACAGTTCACTAAATTTGATCGGATAAGAGAGAATTCCGAGTTAAAGAGGTTTGACTGTAGTATGTTTTATATAAAATAAATAAAGGTTTCTTCTAAAACTTAATTTTCAAGGACAATATAAAATTCGTCATTAAAGAAATTGATGAATATAGCAAACATATTTTTTTATAAGAAAAAAAGCTATCTTTGCAGAAAACAAATTCAAGTTTACAATTTTAATCTTAATTATTAAAAAATATAAAAAATAAACAAACTTGAAAAGGAAAGTCACGAAATGCTTCTGAAACTGGTAAATTTATTAAGTTTTAAGGAAAAATCAATAATTTTAATGCAAGCAGGAAACCGAGTAAAGCCGAAGGGCGGTTGTAAAAATCATCGACACAGAATAAATTTTTTTTTAAAAATATTATTAAAATGTGAAATTACTGTTCACAACATTTTTAAGACATCCTTTGAATATGCTGCACCGGTTTGGAACTATCGAAATAAAAAGGAAATAAAAAAATCTGAAAATGTACAAGAAAGAACAACAAGAATGGGTCCTCAACTGAAAAAATCTAAGTTTCACTGAACGGCTCCTAAATTTAGGTCTCAGTTCTCTGGAATAAAGAAGAAAAAGAGAAGATAAGATTCAAATGTTTAAAATTTACAAAAATTAAAAAAAATGGACCTCTCTTCAATGAGCATAAGATAAAATAGGAGTTATGCGCTAAATTGGGGCCTGCAACTGAAGTAGAACAGCTAGTATATGTGACAGAGGAGAATTACTAGTATACGTTAAGAAAAAAGAGTTTGTTAGATATTGCACAGTGCCCAAAACATTCTTTACGAACAGAGTTGCAAACGGTTAGAACAAGCTTAGTAACCAAATAATTGAAACAAAGGGTGTAAATGGTTTTAAAGCGCGGTATGACAAGTTTACTTCAGCACAAAAGGCTACAATTGCGTAAGGAATAAACTTATATATGATATTTTGAAGAAAAAATATAAAAAAGTGATTATATTTAATTCAAATTTAAAAGCCCAAATAATTAAATGTTAAAAAATTATTTATAAATTTTATTCATCTTTTAAAGTAGCCGTCAATTCGAAGAATTTCATTGTTTTTTTCCTTAAAATAGAACAAAATAAGAGCTGGTTTCACAATTTTTTGAAAACTAACGAGTAAAAAGAAACCGGCTGCTTGATTTTTTTTCTTTGATTATCAGAACTTAGAAGATCACATTTTATTTTGAAAATCGACAAAACATAATTTAGTTCATTTTAATATCGATTTAGCTCATGAACAAATAATAAATTTTGAGGTTTTGTGAAATACAGGACAAATTGATAAAAGAAAAAGAAAAAATGTTCAAAAAAATTAAATTACTTTTTTTCTAGAGATTTATATTTTGTTCTGTAAATGCAACATTCAAAGTTTCATCAAATGACAAGTTCTGCTAATCTGCAGAGTTTATTAGAACTTAAATTTCAATATAATCGAAATTATGGAATTTTGCAGAGATTTTGCACATTAGCAGACTTTTATTGTTAATGCAACTTTGAATGTTGCATAATGCTATGCATTCACAGAAATTACTATAGACCAATAGAAAAGATATTTTTTTGCGCTTTGTCTGTTCTTTTGTCCTGGACTTGAAAAAACCAATTTCGGAATTTTTATTAGAGCGAAAACGGCTACTTGTTTACATCAAAAAAGGAACAAGAAAAAATTCACAATATTCATGTTGCTTTGAAAAATGAAAAATGAAAAATCTATTAACCTAAGGCCGCATATTAAAGTGTCATTTATTTTGATTAAACGTCAATAAAATTTATGTAAATTAAATGTATTATTTGTCATTAAAAAGATTAAATGTAACTTAAATGTATTAATTGTCATAGTCAAAATGGTATCTTATTTCAATGAACCATGGCTCGAATCTTACGACCCCAATAAATAATTTTATGGGGAATCGGGGGGTTATGAAGATATTCATGAGGCTTTCGACATATAAATTGAAGCTCAAGACAACTTAAGGAACACTTTAATTGAACCTGAGGTAGAATTAGGTAATAATGAGACTACCCTAGCAGCAAATTCCTACAATAACGCTGTTATCCCATTTAATAATGTGGAAGCATATAATTGGTGTTGATTAAAGCCAATGATTATTCGAGCCCTTTCCAGCTGAAGCTTGCGACATACCTTTAGGAAAATAAAGATGATTAGAACGACCAAAAAAGGAATTAAAAGCATTAGTAATGAATTATTTAAAAATATTTTCTTAATTTTTTTATGAATAAAATTTTTTTTATTATTTATTTTATTTATTTATTTATTTGTTTTCTGTACCGAGCTAAAGCTCCTTCAGAATAAATTAAAAATAAAATAAAAAAATAAAATAAAAAAATAAAATAAAAATAAAATCAAAGTTAATAAAATTAGATTAAAAAAAAAAGAATCAAAATAGAGTAAATAAGCTAAAAAAATTAAAGTTGAAAAGACATAAATTGGAAAAGATTGTTTCATGTGACACATGTTTAAATAGTACAAGTTTCAGGAAAAAAAGAAGAAATAGTAAGGTAGCAATTACACAATGGAGTTGGGTATTCAATATATCTTGATTCGAAACTTTCTTTGTATTCTTTCACCAGTCTTTCAACCAATGGAATAGAATGACTCAGTCCTGTCCCAACATATTTCTCACTCAACTCAAAAAGATGATTCGAGTAATAAAATGTAATAAAATTTTACTTTATAACATTTAATCTTATTATGTGATAACTAATTACTTAAAATGACAACTATTACTTTTAATTTACGATTCATACATTCAATTGACTAATTTTTATGTTTACTAATTAATATTAATAAATGACGATTTTATCTTTTTTTTATTGACGTTTAATCAAAATAAATGACACTTTAATATATTTTCTTAACCTAATTATCCGATATTAACGACATGTCGTTAATTATCAAACATTGGATTTTTTTGTCCTAATTGATTGAACTTTCTCATTCTAAGGTGTGTTTAAATCAGACTTGTTTATAAGTCACAGTTTCGAATTGTGGAAGAATATAACAGAGGTTTCGAATCAAGATACATCGAGTACCCAACTCCATTGTGTAATTACTATTTCTTCTTTTTTTCCTGAATCATCAAATAATTAAAATATGTATTCTGTTACTCTCTATCAAAATTTATCTAATTTTAATTTTAATATTTATCTACTTTTTAAGTTATATTATTTTAACTTTATTTTTTTCTTACTTTTTATTTTTATTTTATTTTATTTAACTTTATTTTAATTTTTTATTTATTTTTTTTTTTTTTTTTTTTTTTTCTTTTTTTTTTTTTAATCTGAAGGAGCTCTAGCTTGGTACAGATATACAAATAAAATAAAAAAAATAAAAATAATTGTTTTCATCTTCCCAGTAAGACTAAACTTTTGGAAAATTTTTTGGTCCTGAACTGTCCCGACATTGTTTTGCACAATGAAATAAAAATTGATTTGAGTGAATCAAATATTTATTTAGACTTTAAAAACTATCACTCAATAACTAAACCACGCAATATATATGGAGGAGGAGTAGCTATTTTGATTAAAGAAGGAATTGATTTTTTACAAGACTTTTCTTTTGAGCACTTTAATTGTGAACTGCTTTGTATTAAACTAAATCTAGGAAAGAGTAATGAAATATCTGTGTTTAGTCTATACAATCCACCCAACAAATTATTTTATTTTGAGCTATTTAAAACAATAAAAAGGAGCTGTAGAAACTACATTTTGTGTGGGGACCTGAACGCCAGGACGAAGCAAATAGGCTGTTTAGGAGAAAATGAAAACGGCTCATTGTTAGAAAAAATAATCAATGAATTAGATTTTTCATTGATTAACGACAAATGTCCTACATATAATATTTTTAATAGGAATTACTTTGAAATTCTTGACCTTTTTTAGTTTCTTCTTCATTAATAGATAAAGTTACTGATTTTTGTGTTTTCAATAGTCAAGATATGACTAGTGACCATTTTCCAATTGAAGCATCTATTTCCATTGACTACTTAATTAAAAGCAAATCTACAATTAGGAAATTCAACTATAAAAAAGCAAACTGGCAACTTTTTACAGACACCTTAAATGAAAATAGAGATTACCTTAGTGAAAACACACTTTCAATAGATGAGCTGAATTACAAAATTACAAAAAAAATCATTTCTGCTTCACATAAATGCATACCTTATCAATCAGAGAAAATACACAAAACTCGTTGTACATTACTTAAGAAAAGATTTAATCACTTAACCTCAGAGTTAAAAATCTCAGTAAGAAAATTCTGGAATCAAAATTGGTTTGATTTCATTCAGAAAATGGGGAAAAATCCACTTTCAAGCAGGCCTATTTGGAAAAAAATACAAATTTAGAACACAGAAAGGATCAAAATTGATTCCAAATTTGATCTCAAATAACAAGGAATTAAAAACTGATAAGGAAAAAGGAAAATGCTTCGGAGATATATTATCTTCAACATTTAGTCTTCACTCTGATCTAATAGATACTGAAAAAGATAATGAAATAATTAGCTTCAATTTTGAATACCTCAAAAATTACAATCAGTGTAATTTCAATGATCCTATTTGCCCTAACGAACTTATACTGGCTTTAAAAAGACTGAAGACTGAAGCGGCCTCAGGACCTGACCAAATACATATTCTAATGCTTAAAAATTTACCAAGAAATTCCTTAATAGAAATCGCAAAACTTTTTAACTTATCTCTGCGACATGGTTTTATTCCAAAATCATGGAAAACTGCGAACATAACTATGATTCAAAAAAATGCATCTTCTCCACAAAATCCTTCAAACTATAGACCAATCAGTATAACAAGTTGCATAGGAAGGTTACTTGAGCGTATAATCTACACAAGACTCTACAATTTTTTAGAAAAAAATTTATTACTTATTCAGGAACAATCAGGATTTAGGAAACATCGGAAAACTTCCGATAATCTTTACTTTTTGATTCAAAAAATTGTTGAGTCATTTAATAGAAAGAAAAGAGTTTGTTCCCTTTTCTTTGATATTTCTAAAGCCTTTGATAGGGTCTGGCACGAAGGTTTAATTTATAAATTAATAAAAATAAATCCACCACAATACTTAATTAATTGGATTAGATCCTTCTTAGACTCAAGGACATTTAGGGTGAATGTGAATGACTACTTGAGCGACGAATATCAAATAACTGCAGGTGTTCCTCAATGCTCAGTTAATAGTCTTCTTTTATTTAGCATTTATATTAATGATATCCCTAAAAGAAACAAAACAAATAATGAATACTCTCTTCTTTTTGCAGATGATCTAGTTACTTTTTTTATTTTTTGATTTTATTTTACTTAACTTTTTTAATTTTTAATTTTATTTTTAT
Organism: Brachionus manjavacas; assembly: GCA_019054805.1. Lineage (NCBI taxonomy): Eukaryota > Metazoa > Rotifera > Eurotatoria > Ploima > Brachionidae > Brachionus > Brachionus manjavacas. The sequence goes on along the minus strand of JAHQIY010000012.1, from coordinate 3,301,582 downwards.
TCTGAAGGAGCTTTAGCTCGGTACAGTTAACAAATAAATAAATAATATTAAATAAAAATAAATAATATCTTAGTTTAAGTCCAATACTTTAAAATCTTTTATTTTCTTTTTTAATTACTAACAATTTTTTTATTCTTTTTCTATTAATCAAAAAAGATCATTTAAAATCACTTTTTTCTTTAATAATTATGTAATTAAGCCTATTGTAAAAAATATAAAATTTTCTTTTTTTTTTTTGAAATGGGGACCGAAAAGAAGGTCGAAACGACCGTTCGGAGCAGTCCTGGGTTAAACCCAAAAAAATAAATAAAAAAAAAAAGTTTTAGTTTTTGTCTGAAGGCTGAATCTTATGGATAATTGCAGATAACTCTGACCGATATAATTGGGATCATTAAGATTATAGTTTATTTAGAAATTTTTTCATTAAAAAAAAAATTTAGGTCACTGAGTTGACTTTGAAAAAAAAAATTAGTCATTGACTTGACTTAAGACTTGTGACTTTAAAACAAGTCTTGTTTAAATACAAACAAAAACTTATCCTTTTTATATCATTAATCAACTAACATAAAACTTAGGGATAAAAATGTTCGTTTAATTATGATTTGATCAAATGATTTGATTTTTGAAAATTTTTTTGTACATCACGCTCCCAACAGATACTGCAAAAAATAAATAAATGCTAAATAAAATCCCGTCCTTTTTGGAAAAAAGTTAATTCGTTTAAAAAAAACTCCTCCGGCAATGTTATCCCCAAACTGGTCCTCAATTCAAAAGAGTTTAACACAGATTCCGAAAAAGGTACACTTTTTAAAGAGATTATTGGAGAAACCTTTACTCAAGAAAGAAATGATTCCTTCGACAATAACTTTCGAGACATGGTCGAAGATTTTGTATCAAATAAGGATTATCTGAAAGGCAATAAATTGAATGCCGAAAAGTCTTTTCCTAAAATCACAATTGAAGAGCTAAAAAAAAGCATTAGAAAACTAAAAGACGAGTCAGCCCCTGGACCTGACAACTTATGTAACCGTATGTTAAAAAATCTCCCTGACCCGTTCATAATCGGTCTAGCGAGTTTTTTCAACCTCTGTCTAGCTACATCCGAAATCCCAGATGCTTGGAAAACATCTAAAATAACAATGATCCCCAAAAAAAAAGTTAGTTCTGACCCGTCTAAATACCGCCCAATTAGTGTCACTAGCTGTCTTGGAAAAGTTCTTGAAAGGATTATTACAAGTAGGCTTTACAATTTCCTTGAAAACAAGAGTCTTATCTGCAAGGAACAGTCTGGCTTTAGGCAGCATCGACGTACCTCCGACAATTTGGTGTTTTTAACTCAAAAGGTCTCTGAAACTTTAGTTAGAAAGAAAAAAGTATGTTCCCTCTTCTTCGACATCTCTAAGGCGTTTGACAAGGTATGGCACAGTGGATTAATTTACAAACTTACCAAAATTGGGGCCCCTCTCTACATTCTGGAGTGGGTGGTTAACTTTTTAAAAAATCGAAGTTTTTTAGTGAAAGTAAATAACTTTGTCTCGGATTCAGGTTCCATAGATACTGGAGTTCCCCAGGGTGCAGTCATTAGTCCTTTACTATTTTTATTTATGATATCCCCAAGCAGGACCAAAAAAACCACTCATATTCCTTGTTATTTGCCGATGACCTGGTGACCTTTTTTGTTTTTAAAAAGTATGGGAACATTACTAACATTATAAATAACTATCTAAAAATTGCAGCTGTGGCTACAAAAATGGAGGCTAAAGATGTCCCCAGAAAAATGTAGCTACATTCTTTACTCTGGTAATCAGCCAAAAAACATTAAGCTAAGTCTACTATTTGGAAAACAAATACCCTACACTGACTCCCCAGTCTTCCTTGGAATAAAATTTGACCAAAATCTTTGTTTTAACTCCCAGGTTGAACTCATTCGTTCTAGATGTCATGATCGCGTAAATTTAATTAAAATTTTGTCACACAGATCGTGGAAGTTAAATAAAAAAACCTTAATTGGAGTCTATAATGCACTTATAGGTTCCATTATAGACTATAGTTTTTTCATCTTATCCCGTGTCTCCCAGACAAGCATTCAAAAACTGCAAGTAATTCAAAATACATTTTTTAAATCAATCTATCACTTACCTTATGACACACCTTCTATCCAACTTTCTGGCCTTCTCAAGGACCAAAAGGTAATTAGAATTGAATCAAGACTCAGAATTCTGCTTGAAAAGTACATAAAAAAAGTTTAATATGTGAAAACACACTCATTACTTCACTCATACAGGATTATATTGATGTTTTTGTTGAAAGCTCAAGAAGTTCTGAACTTAAAACCCTTCTTTGTAAAGTCTCAAATGAGCTATTTCAATGGACAACTGTTTTTCTGTAACATTTCCGTTTTCTTTTTCAACTTCTAATGTCATTTTATATATTTAATTAATTCAACACAACTTTTTATATGGACACTTTTTTGAAATTTTAAATACCAAAGGCGAAAGGAGTTCGATTACTCAAAGCCTTTATTTCTTTTGAAATATTAAATAAACTATTAACAACAAATCACTGGCTTTGAGATTTGATTCCAAGCCATTTTTTTGTGTAAAAACATGTCGAATTATTTGAAGAGATCAAAGAAATAAGTAAAAGTAGAAATGAAGGAATAACGGACCTTTCTTCTTCAATAAAGAGAAGAGCACCAGATCAAGACACTTTTCCACAAGCAAAAAGGTCAGATTCAGAGGAATTTTCAAGGATTCGTAAACAGTGCCAGATATGAATGTGTAATGGAAACAAGAGCATTGATGTATGTTCCATGTGTATGGTGTATAATTGTATGTCTTGCAAAGTGATGGGTCTTAACTTAACAATTTTAGTTGGGTCGGCTAAAATTAAGGCGACTGAAAATAAGTTAACTAATTTTTAGCCGACTAGTTTTTAGTTTACTAAATATAAGTCGACTAATTTTTAGTTTAGTCGATTTAGTTTCACAAAGAGTACAAAATAATGTGAAAAAAACAGATGTTTTTTGCGATGCAGATCTCGAGATTAGTATTATATTAAGAAAAAAAAAGTTGTTGTGGGAGGAGTGAGATATCTTATTGAGACAATATAGGGATAGCAGGAAATCATGGGGGACGCGTGATATAAGGGGAATAGTGAGAAAAAAATAAAAATCTTAGAAAAAATTTATTAAACTTTTTTTTAATGAAGAAAAAATAGATACAATCAAATTACAAAAAAGAACAATGCTAATTTGTTTCAAGTTTAAGTCTAAGTTATAAATATTATTTTGTAAAAATTTTCCCATAATAATTGAATTTAAAAATAAAAAATATTAATTTTAGTTAAGTTGACTAAAATTTAGTTTACTAAACTAAAGAGTAAACTCCCATCAGTAGTATTGCACATCAGTAAAGACTATTATTTGTCTAAAATTTGAAATAAATTTAAAAAAAAAGATAATTTATTTTACCTCTTCTTCTTTTTTATTTAATTATCATATTTTATTTGATCGTAATGAAATAAATTTAAAATCAATAATAATCAATTTATTCTTCTTTTTGAATTTGACTATCTGAACATAAAAAAAAGTTCAGTAGTTCATGGAAAAAGGTATTTAAAAAAAGGAGCGGTTAAAATTACCGTCTTCGGTCCTTTTATTAGTACTGGTGTCTTATTTATTTAATATCCGGTTAATTAGTGAAAAAATTGAGCAATTTGATATAAAGTTTTGATCATAAACTTCAACATGCCTAATTTTTTGTCTTATTTTTTTTTATAACTTTACATCGTCTTCAAGGCGTTTAATGAAAATAAATAATAATAGATAATAATCTCTTAAATTAATCTAAATTTCCTGGAAGTTATTTAAAAGACCACTAAATTGATTTAATTAATACTGAAAAGTTTAGAATAGTTAAAAATAAAAAATTAAAATAGCATATTGTTCGTATAGTTATTTTTTAGCAGTTAAGTTTTGTTTAATCAAATAAAATTATTAATTAAATTAAAGCAGAAACAAAAAATGCCGCAATTTCCTCCCAAAGTTATCTCTCCTTTTTCTTTGCTTTTTGTATTGAAAATTTTTATTATTATTTTGAATTTTTTGTATATTAATACCATCTGTAAAAAAAAACAAAAATGATAATTTTTTTTGTTTTATTAATAAATCTTTTTATCCCTATAATATCTCTTTTTTTTTAAATTTATCTAATTTTAAAGTTTTTTGAGAAACTTTAAAGAAACTACAAAAACCTCTGAAATTTTATTGACTGGCCGGATGTCTGGACGAAGACATATTTTGTTGAAGCTACCACAGCCCTTGAGGGCTTTACTTGAAAAAAAAAATAAATAAAAAACTTTAAAACACTTTTATTCAAATTACAATAGTTTTACATTTTTTAAAATTAAATCATTAATTTAGTTCATATTTCAAAACCAATTTATTTTAATTACAAAATTTTTGTTGATTGAATCCAACTGCTCGAGTGTATTTCTGATTTAAATGAATTAACACATAGAAAACTATTAGATGAAAAAAAAAAAATAAAAAACTTCTCTAAAATTCAGCATCTAATGTGAAAACATCTTGTTGTGTATTAACTTTATTAATCACACCTGCCTTCTGATACTCTCCAACTTTTTTCTCAAAAAAATTAGTTTTTCCACTCAGCGAAATGTTCTCCATGAAATCGAATGGATTTTCGCTCTTGTAAATTTTTTCACACTGCAACTCTACCAGCAATCGATCAGCCACATATTCAATGTACTGAGCCATTAGCCTTGAATTCATTCCGATGAGATCACACGGAAGAGAGTCTGTCAAAAATTCTATCTCTATCTTGACCGCGTCTCTTACAATTTCATAAATTCTCTCTTGACTTGGCTTGTTGTTCAAGTGTCTGTACATGAGACAGGCAAAGTCAGTGTGCAGGCCCTCGTCACGGCTGATCAGCTCATTGCTGAACGCCAAGCCGGGCATGAGACCACGCTTTTTCAGCCAGAATATGGACGCAAATGAGCCTGAGAAAAAAATGCCCTCGACTGCCGCAAAAGCAATTATTCTCTCGGCAAACGAAGCCTTCTCGTCATTGATCCACTTGAGAGCCCAGTCAGCCTTCTTTTTGACGCTTGGCAAATTCTCGATTGCGTTGAACAGGTAGCGTTTTTCGCTTTCGCTCTCCACATAAGTGTCTATCAACAGGCTGTACATTTCTGAGTGTATGTTCTCCATGGCCACTTGGCATTTGTAGAAATACTTTGCCTCAATTATTTGAACTTCGTCTGAGAAGCGTTCGATCAGATTTGCGTTCACAATGCCGTCACTGGCGGCAAAAAAGGCAAGTACATGTTTTATGAAGTGTTTCTCTTGTGGTTTTAGGCCCGACCAGTCCTTTAGATCTTTGGAGCAGTCAACTTCTTCAGTGGTCCAAAATGAGGCAACAGCTTTTTTGTACATTTCCCAAATGTCGTGATACTTGATTGGGAACAAGTGAAGTCTGGTTGTGTCTTTGGTTAAGAATGGTTCCATTTTTTTAATGATTTCTTTTTTCTAAATTAATCTCTAAAGTTAATTGTTTGAGATTTTATACTACTTTGAATATTGATGTAAATGGTCGTCTGTTCGAGAGTTATGTAAAATCAGATTATGTAAAAATTTTCAAATATAAAGTTCGAAAATGCTACTGCAGTTATGGCGAAAGTACAATTTGAATGGTGATCATATTTTTTTCTTATTTTGAAATTTAGTTTTTTTACCTTTTAAAAATAAAATCATACTTTAAAGAATAGCCATGACCATTTGGTTTTGTATGGGATGAAAAGCAAATTTAGATTTTTTTTTTATTTCAGTAAAATATTTAAAAAAAAAATTAGGTCTGGTTAATTATGAGAGCCTCAGATCACAATTGAAAATTTTTTTCCATTGCCTTAACTATTCTTCTATTGTCACAAAATTTTTTTCTCTTTTCTCAACGAAAAAAAATATGGTTATATTTTTCCAATTCAGTAATATTACGATCAGCCTTGGCCAAATATTAGAAAAAAAATTTACTCACATGACCCCATAATTACCTAGGCCGGATTTTTTAGATTTAACGTAATTATCCGAATTGAGTGGGATGCCTTTAACACTCAAACACCGGAAATTTTTTATTCGTTAAGAACTGAAGGGGTCCAAATAGCCCCTTCAATATAATATGCTTTTTAGGATGCATAAATTACCACAATTACTCAAAATATGTAAGAAAATATACTAAATGAATGTTAAAAATAAATGTTTTTTTATTAATTTGGTTTTGATTTAGAACAAAAATTGACTATTTTTAAAAAAAAATTGTTTAAAAAAATTGATACAGGAAAAAAATATTTGCTAAAATATTTTTTTAAATTCGTATTACTGGTTCTTAACAATTTTTACAGAACGATTTAAAAATCATCTCCCCTACATAAGGACCAAATGTAGCTTATATTTGATCCTTGTGAAAAATCAATTGTTTACATTTAACACAAGGAAACTTTTTTCCGTAATGGAAAAAAAACGAGCTTGACCACATGGCTTTGAGAGGAACATTTTTGGCATAATACACCTCTTACATAATAAACACCGATAAAGCTGATGTATCTCCTTTTGTAAATGAAAGTTTAGGATCTATAGCTTTCGGGTTACCATTGTTACAATTCAATAAAAAATTATCATGGACAAGTCAAAATGCTGACTGTTTGGTCTCATTTTTTTATGCAAAGCATAGCTTGTTGACTTAACTTTCTCATTTGAAATTTATCTTTTCTCTGAGACTTGTCCCTTCTTCGTCATTCATTATGATCCATAGAGTCGCTTTTTCGAAGTTTTTTAATTTTTTAATTAGTTTCTTCTTTATCAGGTTATTTATTAGCTGAGTCTTTATCTGAGTCATATTCAGTATAAAGTTGATTTGATATATTAATAATAATTAATATTTAATATTATTACATTAAATCAATAATCATTAATTTAATATAATATGATTTTAATAATGATGATTATTATTAATTATTATTATTACTAAGAAGTTCAAGAGAATTTCATCGAGACATGGTTCAAAAAATTACTATTTATTCTAGGAATCAAGAAGAGTTGGGAATCAAAAGCATAATTAGCCATATCTTTGATTTATTTTACAAAAAAAGACAATAGTTATGGAGGGTTCAAAAAAACCCTCTCCGGGTTTAACGTATACTTTTTTTAGCATGAAAATAAAATTGTTTTGTAGTCAAAATTAATTATTTAAAATATTTTTTGATTTTAATTTTGATGGACACTTTTCAAAAAAGATTTAATTTTTGAAACAACAAGCAAAAGAAGTAACAAAAAGGTTCGAAAAAACTCCTCCGGTTTTTGAGTGTTAAAATAGAGTACTCTATTTTAGTGACATGTAATTCAAAATTGAGCACTAAAAATTAATAAATAAAAATTCATTTTTAATGAGATGTAATTAAAAGCGAATAAATTATAAAAAAATTAAAAACTGCCAGCATATTGACATGCTTGAAAGAAAATTTCAAAAAAAAAAATCAGCATTGCTACAATCCTGTGGAAAAAATCAAAAGAGATCTTTCTCTAATAAATTAGGACCTAGTGAAGTGAAAAAAAGATGCAAAAGAAACCACCCTCAACAGCCAGCTACACCAAACGTGTCTACATCTAAAAGAGTTTCTTCCTTAGTCTTGGTTTTATGCGTAGATTCATAGATGGGTGATTAATTTTTGAAGCTTCACTTGAAACTTTGAGGGCATGTAGATGAACAATGCTCTGTTTACTGACAATTTTGGAAAGCTGGATTGCATCTCTTCTTTTCCTTCTACTTTCAAACGTAGAGATACCAATTTTTGCTAGTCTTGAGAGATAATTGAGATTTCTGAGACCAGGCACGAGTTTGGTAGCCCTAAGTTGGACTTTATCCAGTCTTCTAATGTCTTTCTTTTGCAAAGGATTCCAAGCTACAGTATTCAAGATGCGGTCTTACAAACGCAGTATAGAGTCTTCTAAAGTTTTCCGTTGTCCCGAAAAATAGTGTCATTTTCGAGTTGAGTAAGGACTCCATTTTCCGTCTGGATTGTCTTATCTATCAGCACAATTCATTTGAGCTTACTATTTATCATGATAGCTAATTCTCTTTCCACAGACGACAGTTCTAACACATGCCTGTGAGAAGCATCTATTTTCATGGTGAAAGATTTGGGGGGTGCTTTTGGAGCTAAGTCGCATAATTTTGCATGTCTTTTGGTTAAACTTCATATGCCAAGTGTCAGCTCAGTTAACTGTATTGCCAATACCAATGCTTCTTGAACAAGTTTTAGGCCAAGCGAATTACGTATTGTGGATACAAGTTTGCTGTCATTAGCAAAAAATTTACATCCATTTCGTACTGATTCCAGTATATCGTTTGATGTTTTCAAGGACCGATTCTGGAGGCATACCACAAAGGACAATCAGCCATTGAGCTAGATTTACCAGCAGAAAAAAAATAATAAAATAAAATAATTTCAAATTCTTAAAAATGATTTTTTTATTTTTGATTTTGATTATTCTTTTTATGATGTTTACTTTAATTTATATTTTCAGACAAGCATTCTTAATCATCCGTTGCTATAAAAATAGCCAAACGTCTTTTCGTTTTCAAATATGTTTTTTTTTTTTTTTTGATACCTTAAAAAAATAAGGGTTTTTTTAATTAATTAAATTTTTTAATAAATTTATTATTGTGGTTTCTGTTTTAAAAAGAGAAAATTTTATAGATTTAGTTAAAAAAATATTTTTATAAAAAAAAGTTTACTTTGTCATTCTCTTTTTCAATTATGCTCAATTTCATTAAGTTTTTAAGCCAATTTGATTTACCATTTATCCTGCATTAAATAATCTAACCCTGATGAGGAAGTCTATCGAATATACACTATTTTACTACCGTATTACCCCAAATAAAAGAAAGTGCTGTTTTCATAGGATTTTTTCTTTTCGAAAAATTAAAAAAAAAAAATAATTTGTGGCAACTCAAAATTACCATACCATTAATATTTTGCAATTTTTAAATCACATTATGAATCAAAATATAAAATAACAAAAATCCATTTTTTTCAGAATTTTGTCTATTTTCACAATATTGTATAAAAATTTAGTAAATGTGTATTTTGAAGGACATTGTTCAGAAACGGTGATCAATTTACTCTTGTTTAAAAAGCTAGAGCCGCCAGTTCGGAATGGGGTCAGACTTTTTATTGAAAAATAATTAAAAATAAATTTTTTAGAATGTTGTAAAATTCAGTTCAGATTGAACAAAAATGTTTCCTAAATTCAATTAAAATTTTAAAAAATTTCATAAATTAAAGATTTTATGTAAGTCTGCTTTTTTTTAGTTATTTAATTTTTAGTTTTAAATTTTGAAAAAAAGGAAACACTTTCGTCAATTTTTGCTGAATTTAACAGCGCTCTTTTTAAGAATCGTTTTTCAGGCAGATTCCGAATTGAATTATCTATTTAGTTACTTTGAAAGTTTGAATTACTGAAACCTTATTACAATAATTATCCCTCTTATTCGTAGATTTTAGTTACTTTTTAAATTTTCTAAAATATTTTGGACCTATTTTTTTTAATTGAGAATTTTACTTTAAAATAAAATAATTTAAAAAAGCTGAATTAAATCTTCCCGGGGCAAGAAATGGTAAACAAAGACATTTTTTTACAGTTCTTTTTCTTTTGATTAAAAGTGATGCTTTAAGATATTTTTTGAAAAAAAAATTTTTCCTAATTTTTAAATTTATCTCTAGCTATGTTATTTATTTTAAGGAGGAATAATTTATTTACTATTTTTTTTAAATCATATTCTAGGTAATTAGGAAAAAAAATTATTCAATTCTAAAATTACAAAATTGCAAAGGTAAAATTTAAAATTTTTTTGAAAAAAATATCTTCAAGCATCAATATTAATCAAAAGCGAAGCATAAAAATTGCATTCGAGACCGATTATCTATGAGGATAATTAAAAATTAAACGCTTAATTTTACCTTCATGTTACAAATTAGGCATTACAAGAATAAAATAAACTCTGTTGAAAACAGCATCAAAAAATCTTGCTACTCAACACACCACTAAAGTTTTTCTTTAAATAGGGAAGATAAAATTCAAAAATTTCAACATATGTTTTCATCCAGATATTTTAACAAATTCCCCCAATTGTTTGTCACAGATTTTTCAAATCAGAATTTCTAATTCTTATCGATGAGCTAAATTTATCATCGAATTTACATACAGACTGAAACAATATTTTTATTTTAAAAATATGTTTAAGCGATAAGGCAAAATAAAGCAACTTTAGCGAAGATTATTTATTTTAAAAAAATTGTGCTTTATTACAGAATCAAGGATCAAGCTAAAAAATCTGGCTCCAAAAATTCTCCAAAAAAATCTGATAATTAATTAATTTTGAATATTTGGCTAAATATCATATCCATTCTAATAATAAACTATTTCAATTAGCTTTTCTTATATAAACCTTTAGAATCGTGTGTGTGTGTATTACAAACTTCTAGATAGCAGACTGGATTTAGCTTTCTTTCTCCTTGAACAACTCAAACTAGTCTAATTGCATGCACAAACTTGGTAAAAACAAAATAAACATAAAGTTGGCACAAAAATACCAATTAAAAATGGCAGTGGAAATTTTTAATTTGGTGAACAGCTTAAAATAATTCAGTTTCTATGCGAGTTTCTTTTTTGCCGAAGCCAAAATTCGATTCTAGTATTTTTAGCAAAATTAATTTTAAAGGTAAATTGAATTTTTGGTTGTCAAATTTTTTTAGAATTTTCAAATTAATTTACCATATGCAAGACATTGGCAAAAAAATTCTGTTTTACATTAATAAAATCGAAAATAATACAATTTATATCACAGAAATTCTGCACAGTACTAATAAAACAATCAGGAAAAATTCCGAATTTCTAGCCAATCTAGCTGAAAATTTGGAGCCTTCCGGTTCCTTGAGTTCTGCAAGTGCAAATAGCCAAGCACTGGACTATGACAGTTCAGGGGCAGCAAAATACATCATAGTAGTTGTACTGCTGTACGGCTTTGGTATAATTTTTTTCATCGGCTCTCAAGTTAGATCCACTCAAAAGTACTCGGATGACGTGGATGGCATAAATGCGGAAAAAATTCTCAAATCAATGGACACTGTCATTTTTACCAAAGAAGTTTTAGGTTGGCTTTGATATGTTTGTCTTAGAATGTGCTATGTTTGATTTTTAGAAAAGCTATCAAATAAAGAGCTGAGAGAAAAAGCTTGGAAAATTTATTTAACAGACTCGAAAACTCCGGGCACTGGAGCAGAGGCTGGCTCGGAAGTAAAACATTTGTTGAGTGCCGATGTAACTAAAGAACTGGACAAAGAGATCATGAACAGCATTGAACACAAACTCAAGATTTTAAATGGACAAGGAGAAGATAAATTTGAAGTAATCAACGAAAGGAAGTCTAGAAAAGCCATTAAAAATACTGTTTATAAGAAAATGTCTCTGGAAAAAAAAGTGTAGGTACTAGAAAATTTTGTTTTATTTTTTTATTTTTTAACAACTTTAGAAAAAATAAACTTGCTCCAATGCTTATCTTGCAAACTGATATTGAAGGTCTAGAACAACTTAAAGAATCAAAAATAAGAAGCAAGTACTGTGACAATGTCGAAAATGAAAAATGTTCACTAGCTACCTTGAAATCTCATAATGACGATTGTGATAGTGTAGAATTCGATTCATTCGAAATTTCAGAAAAAATAACATCGCTCTAATTTTCATTTAATGTTAAGTTTTTATTTTTTTAAATAAAAAAATTGATTAACTGTACCTGATCTTTATTTTTAAAGTAAAGTTGGTTCTTTAAATTGAGACAGGTAGAACGAAACATATTAAAAGATAAAAAAATAAAAATAAATTTATTTCTAAGGCTGAGGCCACCACTTCGATACGCTGTAAAATAAAGCGAATCCATGATAAAAAAAAAAGAGTCGGTACAATATTTAAAAAAAAATAAAAAGTTTTATTAAGTTTTAAATGTTTAGAGTTTTATCAACATCTCCAAATAAAAAAAGACGGCTTTTAATTTTTCTTACCGACAAAAAAATATTTTTCGACTGACAAAATAATTTTTTGGCACTGTATCATATTAAAGAAAATTCTTTTATAGAAAAAGACAATTTTTTTACAGAAAATTATTATAGAAAATTAATTCATAGAAATTATTAAATTTCAATTTTTTTTGCATTATTTTACAATTGATAGAATGCATAAAAATCCTAAAAATTTAAATGTTAACACAAATTATCAATCTTGAGCTTGGCATAAGCCTTTTTCGCAAGATGCTGGAAATTAAAATAGAAAATGAAAATATGTCTTTGTTTAGTGTTTACAATAAAGAAAAATTAGCAAATTTTTTTGATAGATTAATTCTTGTTTTAAAATAAATAATTATTTATTTGATTTTTTTTTCTATAATTATGACTTTTTTTCAAAACAGGTAATTAATACAGGTAAATTTCGATAATATTTTTCAATAAAATGAGTTTCTATAAAACTTTTCTACAAAAATATTTTCCATAAAATGAATAAGTCTCAATTTATTTTACTGACAAATTTAGTAATAAAAAAGTGACTAATTGTATTAAATTTATACAAAAAATTATTTTTAAAATGACAAAAATAACAATCTAGTGTTAAAAAATAATTCAAAAAATAATGACAAAATATAATTTTCGATGACAAAAAAGAAAATTTTAGTAAAAATTAAAAAATAACAATTTTATTTTTTTTTCGACGGCTATTGATCTTCCATCGGTTCATCGGATTGAATTGGGATTGTTACTTGTTCGTGGTTGTTTTCAACATTTAGCAAAGATCATCAACATTGGTCTCTATATCGTCTTGATAGAAGAGAACTGTTTTAGTTTTTTTGGTCTGTCTTATTTGTCAGTTTAAAAATTAATTTTTCAATACTTAATTTGAATAGTCTTCATTTAATTTAATTAGTCCTTTAATAATTTTTTTAGTCAGTCATTTATTTTATTTGTCAGTAAATTAATTAACTTAGTCAGAAAACATTTTTCAGCGAGTAAGTTATTTTTGTCAGAAGGTTAAATACATGCTAAAAAAATGGGGTTCAAATCTTGTAAATACAAAGAGAATTTTTGGGAACTCAGCTCTATTTTATGGGTAAATATTTCTTGTAATTTTAAATACGAGGTGGTCTTCTTTTGATGCTCTCAAATCAGTCTTGACCATAAAGTTGTAAACGTTACACACTTCACCTCGTTCCAATAAATTGTCTTCCTCAAAAAATCTTCTAAGCTCCCCAGTCAACTAAATTTTAAAGGATCTTTAAAAAATTTTTAGAGAATTTGGTAAAGTTTTTTTAGCGGTTGTCGTAGATTTTTCTCTATAAAACAGTTCCGGCATTATGTTTGTAACACCCCTCAGTTGATGTCATGTGATATCAGATTATATTAACTAACAGCAAATAATATCAGGTATCAGATGATATTGTTTTGTATCTTTTTTCAAGACCGGCATCAGCTGATATCAGATTCGTTTTTTTTTTTGTTTTTTTTATTTTAATATTCGAAAATATTTCAAGTTATTTTAGAAGTAAAAGGAATTAGATTAGTATTTTTTTAGTTTGTACCTCAATTTGGTATAAATTAGAGATTAAAATTTTAGTCCTTTCCATTTAAATCCATTTTAGTTTAAAAAAAGACTCATGAGACTGATTACTATTAGATGTAGTAGTAGTAAGGGGCAGGCTTCAAAGATGTCTCAATGGAATTCTACAATTGTCTATGAGACCAACTTTATATTTTTAATTTTTGTCCATCGATGTTAGACTGGTGGTAAATTATAAAGCACGTTTAGAATCACACATTCAAAAAAAAATTTTTTTTTATTTCTTATTCAAAACAAAAAATTGTTTAGATAATAACTAGTTTACTTCTATTTGTTTTATTCTTATTTTTATTTTTATCTTTATCTTTTTTTTTTAAATCGCTTAAGAAAGCATATTTATGTTAATTTTAATTTTCATTTTTAAATTTTGTCTTTACAACATTTTTCAAAGGCTTTTTTTAAATAAGGAAAAAAATCGAAAATTTAGTTTTTAAATTATTAAAAAAAAATAATTGGAAAGTTTTTAATACATTTGTAATTAAAATATTCAAACAATCAAGGAAAACTATCTTTAATTAAATCCTGCTCAAAGGAAAAAAACTTCAATCTCCAATAGACTTATTCTATCAAATTAAATATAAAAAAAAATTGAATTGTATAACAGTTGATATAGTATATGAAGTCAAAAAATAGTTCAAAATAGAGGAATTTCAATGGATTATTATTAAATGGGTATTTTTTTAATTATTTGAGTGTAAAAATAAATATTATTTGTCAACATTATTGAAAAAAAAATAAAAACTGAGTTCATTAAAATTATTGTCGAGTATTATAACAATTATTATTGAGTATTATAAAAAATAAAAAAAAATAAAATTAAAAAAAATATTCTCTAATAAATGTTTTTTTTGCTAAGGTAGATTTGCCTATCTTTCTTTTTTGTCCGAAAGGTACTGATTAATGGAGGACTGACTTCTTTTAATCTAATAGCCATACCAACAACATGCTTGCATATATACTCTTTAAGAAAAATAGGACAAGTGCATTTAGCCTGTTTCCAATCTTGACAATTGTCTCTATCAACACACCATATATTAAAAGAGTTCACAAATGATCAAAAGTCGTGAATTTTCCAGAACGATAACGCTTAAATTCAGAATCAGTAATCTTATTTAAATCATCTGAAGGAAAAAAAAAATTACCATCAAGTATCCTTATTTCTTTAGATTTCTTTAGATTTAGCCCATTGGTAAGAATTGGTCCACAAATTAAGGGAAATAGATGGTTTAACAATAATCTCAATGTTTTTTAAAAATTTTTTTAAAAGTAATTGGGTTCCTAACTCAAACATTTCACGAGTTGGTGATATCTGAATATATTTTATGTCCAATATTAGTTCTTTAGCTAAATTCTTATCATTGACTCTGCATAATTTATCTTCCACTTTTTTTTTCATATGAAACTACCACACCATCATATGAAACTCGACTTGCGGCCTTATTTTGTTCCGAATGTGGCACAAAGATTTGTCCATTTTATATATCTGGGTGGTAAAATTCGCCAGCTATTACCAGTCCTGAATTCCTTCTGTCGGTCACGATTTTTGCCTTTGCGATTGCTTTGAGGATAGCTCGGTTAGAGTCTTGAAATGACTGAGGTGGCCTGTAGATGCAGCCAACAATAAGGGAATCATTGACCAGGGTAACATTGCACCATATCATTTCACCGTCATTGGGCAACTCCAGTTCCTCTATGGCTACTTCATCCTTTCTAGCGTAAATGGCTACCTCTCCGTAACTGAACTGTTGGTTCTTGATAAAATGGTTGTACCCGTCTAATCCACAAGTGATTTGTCATTGAACCACGTTTCGGTAATCAATATGATATTCGGCATTTTATTTTTTTTATTTTTTATAATACTCAACAATAAACCTATCGGACAAAAAAGAAAGAGAGGCAGACCTGCGCTAGCAAAAAAAGCTTTTATTAGAGAATGATTTTTTTATCTTATTTTTTTTTTTCTAATACTCAAAAATGATTTTTATAATACTTGCTAAAACCAAACAGATAGGTTGCCTTTTAGAAAATGAAAATAGCATTATATTAGAATAAACACTAAATGAACTAGATTTCATATTTATTAATGACGAAAGCCTAAAATTGGTTATTAAATTGGTCAAATATCTGCCGTAAGGTCAATTCTTAAACTAAAATTTGATACTCATTCCGACATTTTACATCACGAGACTTTAAATAAACTTAAACTTAAACAGTCTCGAATCGACTTTTTGAATTGAGTGAGAGATATGATAGGGCTGGTCTAAGTAACTCTGTTCCATTAGTTGTCAAACTGGTTGAGCCGGTTTTGAGTCAAGATATCTCGAATACCCAACTCCATTGTGTAATTGCTGCCTATCTTTTTCTTCCTTTTACCCTTAACAATCATACCTTTAAAAATTTGTATCCTGTAACTCTTTTTTTTTAAATATCTAATTTTTAATTTTCTTCTATTTTTACCTACTTTATTTTTATTATACTTTTAATTATTTTTTTTAATTTTATTTTATCTTATTTAACTTTATTTTATTTTTAATCTGAAGGAGCTATAGCTCGGTACAGAAAACAAACAATTAAATAAAAAAATAATGGTTATCTTTAAGGTTATTTGGTAAAGCTACTTTCAAAATTTCAAAAATGAATTAATTAATTATAATTTTTATCTTAAATTAGTATTAAAGTTTAGATCAATTTTTCCCTTGTTTTATTTTAAAAAGAATAAATTGCCCTGTTTCTGAGTTCAAAATGAATACCAAAAAAATCAATTTGGCAGCTGCATTACTTATCATATCCGAATTGGAATTGTGGTACAATGAAGAATATAGTTTTGAATACAGAACAAGAGCAAAATTATTTCTTAATGATATTATTGAATCACCTGAAGAATTTCCTAGAACATCAAACCAACAGAGGGTTAGAAACTTTCAAAATAGTAATATTAAGTTTTTTAAACTATTAGCTAAGTAAAGACCATAACAAACATCTCAAGATAACGGGTGAAAACTTAAAATCGAGACCAACTTTAAGTACTATTTGCAATGCTATTTTAATTTTTTATAAATCTCTTTCCATTTTCTTGTAGTAAATTAAATTTTAAATACGATAAAAAAAAATATTTAATTTGAAATTGAAAATGACCAAAATAAATTCATCTAAAGAAAAGGCCCTAAGAATTCGCTTGTACGCGTTTTTTAACGAAAATAGCTCACTTGGAAAGATATTAGCTGTGAGGCATTTTATGGCAAGGAGTACTGTTTAACGAATTCTAAAACGTAGTGAATATTTATCACCTGAAAGGAAACAAGGATCTAGTCGAAAAAAATGACTAAAGTACAACTCAACAGGCTAAAAAAGACTTCAAAGACAAAGACAACATCAGTCAGCGTCAAGCAGCCAAAAAGTTTGATATAAGCAAGCAAATGGTCTTAAAATTGTTGAAGAAGCTTCAAATAACACCTGGAAAAAAGATAAAAATCCCTGACCGAATCGAAACGCAAAAAAAAGTAGCTAGAGTTAAATGAAGAAATTTGTATTTAAAAAATCCAAATATTTCCTGGATTTTAGACGATGAATACTATCAAACGAAAAAGTGGACTTGCAGTCAACTAAACTGTCTATTTAGACTTTATAAAGCGTGTAGGCATTCCGTTTATAGAAAAGCATCATTCAGACGGCAACCATAAGTTCTGACCCGACTTGGCGAGCTCCCATTATGCCAATACAGTGGTCAACTACTTGATTGACCAAAATATCAAATTTGTGCAAGATGAAAGATTAATCAAAAATTTACTATAGCATTCTGGAATAAGTTTATTTTTAAATTTACAAATTTAAGCATCGTTTAAAGAAAGGATTTTTCGATTCCAGCTTCAAGTACATTCATTGAACGCTTTTTTAGTATTCGTGGATCAATATGTGTTAAATGATAGACGAAAATTTTTTGATGAGATTAAATATTGATTTATTATAAATCAGTTAATATTTTTTGTCTCATTAAATTTTGATTTAAATTATTTTAATTTTAAAATTTAAATAAATACGATTGTAAAATTTAGATAATGATTTTTTCATTTCATGCTAATGTTTGCCTTAAAGAAAATTTAAATTAGAGACTCCTTAAATATTTATTAAATTTCAAAATTCTCAATCTTATATAGAAGCAACAAAACTTAAATTAAAATTTATGTTCTTAGATTAAATTGAATCGATTTTTACATCTTAGTAATATAAAAAAGCTAGTTTTTATTTTTATAAAATCTAATTTTCAAAATTTACTTATGAAATCAAGAAATAAGGAAATTTTTTTAATTTAACAAAATTTAATCAAAATTTTTAACTTAAGCTTTCTGATTTTAAGTGATCAAAATTTTATCTACAGAATTTTTTTTTTTAATTTAGAGTTTTTTTAAATCTCTGTTAAATTGGCTTTACATTTTTAAGAGAGATAAATTAAGCTCGTTAAACATTTTTGGAAAATTAAAAAAAATGGAAATAATATTTTTAAAAAAAATTATTAAAAAATCTAAAAGCAACAAGACTTTAGGTGCCCATAATTTTAATCTTCTAAATTATTTATTTTTATTAAGATTTGAGTTTGAGAGCACTTTAGTCTACAAATTTTGGTTTTCCGAAGAAAAATTGCTTAAACTCTGTGTTGTAGACGCCCCACTTTAACAGCCAATTGCCCCTTTTTATTTTTTTTTTTTTTTTTTTCAAATAAGCTATCTTTAGATACATTTTATAAATAACTTATTTTACATATTTTATAAATAACTTTTTTTTTTTTTCCTATTTTCTAATATCCTATTTTTAGAACAATTTTTAATCTTAGTTGTAACAACAAAAGTTTTACAAAAAATTAAGTAATTTGTCAATTCTATTTTTAAAAATGTTTGTGTTTGTTACACACTTAGTCTCCACGTCCAGAGCATTCCAATTGCCAGCAGTACGGTTTGTAAAGAAGTTGTATCGAACTCCACAATTGCGGATTAGCTGTTGCTCAATTGCTTTATGACAAGTTCTTGTGTTACCTGCCGGGCTGTCTAGACCGTCCGAAGCAAGTTTTTGATCTCCATTTACGAATGTCACCCGATCATGACCGTGTTGTATCTTATGTAGTTGGATGAGATCACCACGCCTGCGCCTCTCTTCAAGTGTGCTCCAGTCTAGAGCCTCTCTTCTAGCAATATAGGGTTTTGATTTCAGTTCAGGAACCAATTTCGAGAATCTACGCTGAACTTGCTCGAGAACATCGATATCGCCTCGTCGATAGGGATTCCACGCTCCCACTGCAAACTCCAAATGAGGACGAACAAAAGACTTGAAAAGAAGGTCAACTAGCTTTAAAGAAAAGTATTTGAAAGTGAGTCGTATTCGACTTGCCACCATCGTTGCTTTTGCCGCTGCTCGTTTTGCCTGTTCACTTGACTTGAGATCAGGGGTGACAATGATGCCAAGATCGCGTTCTTTCGTTGTCTTTGCAAGCGTGATGCCCCCAAGTTGATAATCGTATTTCCTGTTGTTTGCTCCAAAATGCATGACGACACACTTCTTTTTGTTAAATTTAGTATTCCAACAATCTGACCATACTGCCAATCTGTCCAGATCTGTTTGGAGTTCCATCGAGTCCTCTATACGCACCACTGACCTCGCCAACTTGCTGTCATCCGCGTAGAGCTTACAAAGTGAGCTACAGACCTCGGGCATGTCATTAATGAAGATGATGAAAAGGAGAGGACCAAGCACTGATCCTTGAGGAACGCCGCTAGTGACCGGTACCCAATCTGATACCACATCACCAATCACGACTCGCTGCTTACGATTGCTGAGGAAAGAACTGATCCACTTGATGATTAAATCTGGAAAACCAAATGCAGCTAGTTTAATGAGTAGCAGTTCGTGTGACGCTTTATCGAAAGCTTTCTCAAAGTCTAAGTAAATTACATCCGCTGGCTGCCTATGACACATAAAGTTCGTCAAGAAGTCCATCGTTTCTAGAAGATTGGTAACGCAAGCTTTGTGAGCAATGAATCCATGCTGTTTATTCGTGATGAGATTGTTCTTCTCGATATGCATTACAATGTAGTCCTTAATGAGCGACTCCAAGACTTTACATGGGACAGATGTCAGGGAGATCGGGCGATAGTTACTTGCCATAGTTCTGCTGCCTTTTTTATGAATAGGCGACACATTAGCTGTTTTCCACTCGGCAGGAACTTCTGACGTGATCAAGGACTGATTAAAGATGAGCGAGAGAGGCCCTGTCATCGACTCGGAACACATCTTTAAAGCATGTGTGCTAACTTGGTCAATTCCTGCTGACTTATCGCTTTTCAACATATTAAGCTTCGCCATTACCTTGTCCGGAGTCACTACATCCTCAACTGAAAAATTTGGATCAGGTTTAGCTTTTACTTTGAAATTAGCCTTAGCGATAATGACAGCTTCTCTCGAAGTCGGTGGCTCAAACACTGAGAAAAAGAAGGCATTTAATATTTCGCAGATTCCCACTTTATCCGTGACGATATGATTTTCACAGTCCATCAAAGCTGCAATGCTTTCCCTTGACGAGTAGTGCCGGTTCATGTATGTGTATACTAGCTTCGGATTTCTCTTCGCCGACTCAACTAGCTTTAGCTCGTATTCGATAATGCTCTTTTTCACCACGTACTTGACTAGCTTGCACAAGTATCTATGCCTACTCGCAAGCTGTTCACTATGCCTGTTGATACGCGTCCAGATAAAAACACGTCTCTTTTGACGAACAAGCGAAGCAATTTCGGAATTCCACCATGGTGGCTTTGAGTTTAGTGGCTTCATTCTACGTCTTTTGACGAATAACTTCGCGGCTTCACCGAAAGTGTTGAGAAAATCGGAGTACAAGTCTTGTGCGCTCCCATTGTGTGATGCTTTTCGGAAAATATTATTAGAAAAGTACTCGCTCATTGCCATAAAGTCACCGCTAGCCAATTGAGTGACCTGCTGTCAAAGTTTTGCGACCGCGAAGCTCATGAGTGCAGCTCGAAGATCAAGCTAAAATGGTAATTAGAAGCATTGCCATCTAAAGGCGGGCCTATCTTAACTTCCGACACGCAGTTCGGATTACTCACTTGCACAAGGTCTAGCTGACTGGTCGGCTGTTCATTACAAAAGAATGTCTCCTCTTGAACCATTTGCACAAGGCTCGAGTTACTGATGGCGATGCTAATAGGGTTACACGTTTTTGATACATCCTGTAGCAGGGGTGCGCCGTCCTCGTTCCACTCGATCTGAGGCAAATTAAAGTCGCCCATGAGTATGATGCTGGAATGGTTTTTGTTTTTTAATAATTTAGTCGTCGAATCAATTGAATTGGCAATGGCAATATCCGAATTGCTCGGATAGAATGTGGTATTTTCTGAAGGCGGTCTGTAAATGCAGCCCAATAAGACTGGTTTATCATTCTCGATTTTTAAAGTCACCCATAACTGCTCACACCTAGTGTCAAGAAAACTAGGCTCCGATGAACTAAAGGCTTCGAAGTCCGACTTGATATAAAGGCATACCCCTCCACCTCTCTTGTTACCAGCTCGGTCCTTCCGGAATATTTGATAGCCGTCCAACTATACAACCGAGCTCTCGTCAAACCAGGTCTCCGTGATGCCTATAATGCTTGGCGCTGAACTAGCTGCTATTGACTTAAGTAAGTGCACTTTATTATTAAAGCTTGTAGCATTGGTGTACCAAAAGCTGATACTTCCTACATTAAATGAATGTAGATTGACATTTAAGTTTTGCTGCGAGGAGCTGTTTAAGGAGGCAAGTACAGATGAGTGGCCTGTTAAACACGATGATGATGAAGGCGATGATTGTGAAGAGACCTGGGAGCTAAAGATCGACCCATCTGAGCTTCTGTTTCTGTATTCATGATTGGTAGGGTACTCTGGAGTTGATCGAAATATTTCAATTGATCTCGTAGGATCAATGGAAAGTACGGAATTATCATGGCTGTTAGACGGGCTCGATGAGAGAGTCAAATTTGTTTTGTGTGTTTTATTGCTGGTGTTAATATTTATGTAAGCGATATCTCTGTGTTTGTGGGGCAAGATTGTAGTTGGTATTTTGTTTGTGGTCATTGTATTTGCTTCAATTTTGTTAACAATATCCGAGTGAATTGAAGCCTGTAAGTTCTTCATGGTTGATTTGTTATTGCTGTCGGGCCAAACACCTCCTCGTCTCTCTGTCAATCTTTCTAAGTTCTCCAAAACGAATACCCCAGTAGTAATGCCTCCCTTTCTCCATACCGTATTTCAGTCTCCCTTCTCCTTGCGTTTAACTCAGAGTTTCTCCTGTCTCGTTCTAATCTATTAGATTTCTCAGCTTCAAGTTCTGAAGGAGTTAGATCTTTGTTGATATAAATTTGTCTGTGTTTGTCGCTGTCTTTTAAATTTCTAGCGTTTGCGATTGCAGTCATCTGGCTGCTTTTGTCGTGAAATTCGACAAGAAATAATGATGGTTTGTCGTTCTGTTTGGTCTTTCGAATTCTCATGCTCCTTTTAGCCGTTCTTTCGGGTATATTGAGTACTTCGAGTATTTTACCAAGCTCCTTTTAGTCATGTGTTCGTTTTTCCTCCTCATTGTCTGTTATTTTTTCTTTCAATCCACTTATTATGATGTTGTTCTCTTTACTCTCTTTTGTTTTTAATTCGCGAGATACTTTAGCCAGAAATATTACTTCTTCTTTCTCATTTTTCTCCCAAATTTTATTCCAATCAAGGGCTTGCCTTGGAGCAGTGTTAGCCTGCTCGTTACTTCGGTTTGACTGTTCTGAAATGATTTTTTCTTGATCCGAGCTAAGTTTTTCCAGTGTTTCTATTCTTGCAAGTTGAGCAACATTCGTCTCTTCCAAGGTCTTCACTTTGTCTACGAGTGTTTTTACAGATGCCGCCAGTTCCTTGATGCAGTCTTGGTATTTCAGAGTTGCAGCAGATGGATTACCACTGGAGACTGGCCAGTTTCCACTTGTAAGAAGTTCAAAGACGCTCATTCGTATGTTAATTAGTATAATTTATTTTTACAAAAAACGCTAACAGCTTAAAAGCTAATCAAGATCATTCAAGAACAGCTATTACAGTGAACCTTGAAATTCTTGGCGAGCTCCCATTATGCCAATACAGTGGTCAACTACTTGATTGACCAAAATATCAAATTTGTGCAAGATGAAAGATTAATCAAAAATTTATTATAGCATTCTGGAATGAGTTTATTTTTAAATTTACAAATTTAAGCATCGTTTAAAGAAAGGATTTTTCGATTCCAGCTTCAAGTACATTCATTGAACGCTTTTTTAGTATTCGTGGATCAATATGTGTTAAATGATAGACGAAAATTTTTTGATGAGATTAAATATTGATTTATTATAAATCAGTTAATATTTTTTGTCTCATTAAATTTTGATTTAAATTATTTTAATTTTAAAATTTAAATAAATACGTTTTTGGATTTTATTTAGAATTGTGAACATTTTAAACCCTTTTTTTAGCACTAAACGTGTATATTACACGTACACGTAAACGTAAACGTCATTTTTCCGGATATAATTGTGTGATTATGAACAATATTTTTTTTGATTAAAGATTATTAGAATTTGTGCTAAAAATTAAAATCATTTGATTAAATAAATTTAAATTGCCCTTTAAATATTGCTGATTACTTTTTTACTCATCACTTAAAAAAATCTTTAAACCTTTTTTAAAAAAATCCAGTAAAATGAAATCTAAAAAAAAATGAGGTTGTGAATTTCGTAACAATTATATCTTTTCAATTTAAAAAAAAAAGTTAAAAATAGCTTTTTTACTAAATGATATAATTACTTCTGTAAAATAAGTCTGTTAAAAAAAGTCCACAATTTTATGCATTTTGCACGCTATTAGAAATTATTAAAAATTAAATATTAATAAAGTTTATTTGAACTGAAACGGATGAGTCTCAAATAAACACTGATTTCCTTCGCTTATTTTACAGTGCAAAAATATTTTAAAAGTTTTAACATACCATTTAGTTTTGAATTTTCTGTACTTTTTGAAAATTAAATTAGTTTTTTGGCAAAATTTTTGACTTTTATGATTTTTGACTTGTTTTTTTTATTTTTAAGACTTGACCCCCTACTGGCCGCCTTTATTGATGAAGAGAATTTTATGTGTATAGTTTTGTCCAGGAAGAAAAGTTCATTGCTTAAATGTTGTTGAAATAAAAACATTTAAGCAATGATTAATTTATTAATTTTACATTTTTTTTCTCAGGGTCAAATGTGGAAAGATCTTCTCATTTTTTACTTGTAAGTCTTTTTTAAAATAATTTAGAAATGTTTTTTTTTTATTTATAATTTTCATTTAGTTTTGGTTCTGCGCAATGCTTTCAACAACATTTAAGCAATTACGCTCATAATTTTTTCTGGACTAAATTCCATAAACCAGGCCTGCGCCCCGAAGTCCTTTATTTTTTAAAAAATTGTTTAAAAGCCTTTTTGTATTACAGCATCAGAGATAAATAATTTTCTAATTATAATTTCTTTACAATTATTTATCTTAAGTTTTAGAAAGTGAAAAACGATGGAGTTCAAATATAAAATTTAAAATCTTCACTATTAAGATTTATTATTTTACCAAAATTTCAGATTAGAGAATTGTTTATGAAAAAATGCTTGACATTGACTTGACGTATTTTTCATTTCTAAAATTAAAAAAAATTTTTATATTTAATTTTTTATAAATGTTTGCGTGATAATAAGCAAATAAATTTCAAGTATTGCCAAATTATCGAGTAATGAGATTTTTCTTTTTCAAATGAAAAACTTAAAAATTGGAAAAAAAAGTTCTTCCAAATGCTGATTTAGAATATTGATTTTTTCATTTCATGCTAATGTTTGCCTTAAAGAAAATTTAAATTAGAGACTCCTTAAATATTTATTAAATTTCAAAATTCTCAATCTTATATAGAAGCAACAAAACTTAAATTAAAATTTATGTTCTTAGATTAAATTGAATCGATTTTTACATCTTAGTAATATAAAAAAGCTAGTTTTTATTTTTATAAAATCTAATTTTCAAAATTTAAGGAATAAGGAAATTTTTTTAATTTAACAAAATTTAATCAAAATTTTTAACTTAAGCTTTCTGATTTTAAGTGATCAAAATTTTATCTACAGAATTTTTTTTTTTAATTTAGAGTTTTTTTAAATCTCTGTTAAATTGGCTTTACATTTTTAAGAGAGATAAATTAAGCTCGTTAAACATTTTTGGAAAATTAAAAAAAATGGAAATAATATTTTTAAAAAAATTTATTAAAAAATCTAAAAGCAACAAGACTTTAGGTGCCCATAATTTTAATCTTCTAAATTATTTATTTTTATTAAGATTTGAGTTTGAGAGCACTTTAGTCTACAAATTTTGGTTTTCCGAAGAAAAATTGCTTAAACTCTGTGTTGTAGACGCCCCACTTTAACAGCCAATTGCCCCTTTTTATTTTTTTTTTTTTTTCAAATAAGCTATCTTTAGATACATTTTATAAATAACTTATTTTACATATTTTATAAATAACTTTTTTTTTTTTTCCTATTTTCTAATATCCTATTTTTAGAACAATTTTTAATCTTAGTTGTAACAACAAAAGTTTTACAAAAAATTAAGTAATTTGTCAATTCTATTTTTAAAAATGTTTTTGTTTGTTACACACTTAGTCTCCACGTCCAGAGCATTCCAATTGCCAGCAGTACGGTTTGTAAAGAAGTTGTATCGAACTCCACAATTGCGGATTAGCTGTTGCTCAATTGCTTTATGACAAGTTCTTGTGGCTTTACATTTTTAAGAGAGATAAATTAAGCTCGTTAAACATTTTTGGAAAATTAAAAAAAATGGAAATAATATTTTTAAAAAAATTTATTAAAAAATCTAATAGCAACAAGACTTTAGGTGCCCATAATTTTAATCTTCTAAATTATTTATTTTTATTAAGATTTGAGTTTGAGAGCACTTTAGTCTACAAATTTTGGTTTTCCGAAGAAAAATTGCTTAAACTCTGTGTTACCTAAAAAATGAAATTTCAAAGAAAATTATTGTTCGAAAGAAGTAATCGTTAGGCTTTTAAAGTATTTATTGTCTTATGTTAAATTTTTAAAATTGTAAAAATTATAATTTTCTAAATTGCTTTATTTTTGACTATTTTTCCAGGAAACCCAAAAAAGCTGCTTTTTATTTTAACTCTTTGACGCAAACTTTGTTTCAGTAAAATTTTAAAGCTCTTTTTTATTAAGTAACTAACAAATAAAATCTTGTTTCCAAGTATTTTCTGTTTCTTGAAAAGGATTTTCAGAAAAATTTCTGTTTATTTATTCAACGATCATGTAATAATTGTTGATATGACAACTCAATGATTCCTGCTTCATGTGGCAAAATTAAAACATCTAAATGCTATAAATTTGGAAATTTTCAATAACTGATTTCATTTTTAGATTCCAAAGCCGAAACAAAGAAATGACTACTATCACAATCAATAATTCACAAACTACTCAACCAGTCGGTGGTCAAACATTCAAGAATCTTGAAAATGAATTCTCCGCTGGATTGTGTGATTGCTTTTCTGATTGTGGCAAATGCGCTTTTGCGTATTTCTGTTTCCCGTGCTTTGCATGTCAAGTCTTCTCGGATGCAGGAGTAAGGATTTTTAAAGTAAAAACTAAACAATTTTTTCTAAATAATTCAAAAAGGAATGTATGTGCACTCCGTTTTTCTGTCCACATTCATCTCCTTTCTTGAGGACAAAAGTCAGACAAGGATACAGAATTGATGTAATTTTTTTCTGTGATTAATTATTTATTAATTTTATATTTTTTTTCTCAGGGTCAAATGTGGAAAGATTTTCTCATTTTTTACTTGTAAGTCTTTTTTAAAATAATTTAGAAATGTTTTTTTTTATTTATAATTTTCATTTAGTTTTGGTTTCTGCGCAATGCTTCAAATTGCTAATGAAATGAAACTTAGAGGCGATGCACAATAATTTTTTTCAGTTCTAAATATAATGTTTGTTTAAATCAAAAACATTTTTGAGACAATTTTGACCTCGAAAGGGGGAATTAATTAAATTTTTTTTAAATAAATATACTTCGTATTTGTAAAAATTTACTCCAAATTACTTGAAATTACGTAAATTTGAGTTATTTTGAAAAAAAAATCCAAAAATTTAATTTATCTCTAGAAGGCACCATTGAAGAGATTTGGCTTGGACTATTTGATTTTTCCTAAACAAAATTTCATTAAATTCCAAAATTTTATTCTTGTTCCAATCTTATTCATAATTTTTACCAATGACTCCGAATTCTCGGACGTAGGATCATTTATAACTTCAGATAGCTCTTTTGTGTGAGAAATCATTGAACTGTAATGCCAATTTTCTAGCGAGGAAACAGAACAAAAATCGGAAATTATCGTCCAGTTTCAGTGAACAAAATGAATAGAAAAGTACTCTCCAAGACTAGTAAAGAACGGGATCTAGGCATCATAATCAAGCGAACAGTCGGAGCGAGCAGTAGCTAATAGAATGGACAGCTAGTTGGTCAACAAATCTAAGCCTGAACAAATGTAAAGTTAAGGGGAGAGAAAAGAAAAAGTCGTATACAAATCGAATCAAAATAAATCGCTTTTTCTAGAGGAGATAACAGAACAAAAATATTTGGATGTTTTTATTTCAAATGGTTTAAAATGGAATAAGCAGTGTACTGTGGCAGCTATGGAAGCTAGTCTGATAAGAAATTCTTCTAAACACCTTGGCCGAGAATCACCAAGACTTGGCTAAATATCACTAGTGAGACATCATTTGGAGTATGCAGTAGGAACCTTGAGTCCGTATTTAAAAACAGACATTAAAATTCTTGAAATGGTCGGTGCAATGACTCTGCAATTTAATTTTAATAATTTTCTAATATATTTAATGCCTGGCAGACTTGCAGAGTTTTTGCAGAGATTTAATCTGGCTGGTACAAGGTTTGTTTCAGCTAATACATTTTGCAGAACAATTTTTAGATTCATAGCAAAAAAAAGATTTCATATTAAAATTTTTGCTTTTGTTCTTTGTTCCAAAATTCACAATGCCTTGTGAAAACAGATTGAAATGCTTAAATCGGATGTGTCCTGGAAATCGTCGTCTAAGATGAGACTTAATTCAAATAAAAACCTTAAATGGTTTTGAAAAAATTTCCTTAATAAATGGAATTTCCATAAATAATTTTTCTTCAAAAACCTGCGGAGACCACATGACAAAGACTGGTCCGAGTAGTATATCGCAGAGACTCTTTGAGATATAATTTCTTAACAAATCGCTTATAAATTAAAGTTATGGAACAGCGGTCATTGGCATGAAGCAAATGAAGTCTTTGGAATGGTGAGAAGTAAAGTCTGCCAAAGCCTTATAGTTAATAAGTGTAAACGCTTTTGAGCTTTAGCGTAGATAGAAATATAAAGAAATAAAAAATGTTATTTCATAATTTTAAAATTCCGAATTGTAAGAGCCTGTCTTTTTTAGTAGAAGTAGTAATAATATTGCACAATGGAAAAATCCAGAGTCCATCTTTTCTCAAGTCAATAATTTTTCTGCTTAAATTTTTAAAAAAACATTCGTGATAAATTAAATGATGAATTTTGAAAAATGATTAGATTTTTAGGTCTTGTACCATTCGTGAACAATTGTTGTTTTATGCACTGAGCTAAAGCTCTTTCAGAATAATTAATAAAATGAAAAATCAAAATTAAGTTAAACAATTTACAATATAATGAAAAGAAAATTTAAAATGATATGCTGAAATAGAGAGTTACAGACGTCACATGTTTAGATTGTTGAAGCTTCAGGAGAAAAAGAAGAAATTATATCTAAATTCGATATATCTAAATTCGAAACAGAAATTTTGAATATTTGTAATTTTCCATTTTTTCATGGCCTTACAAAAATACAAAAAATGGGAATAAAAAAAAATATATAAATTATTTTTTTAAGTTTTTTTATTAATTAAAATCGTTTGTTTAGTTTATTATATTTATTTTAATCATTTTTTCATTTTTATTCTAGTAATTTAAACAAAGAATAAAAAAATCATCATTCGACAAATAAATAAAAAGGCCCTCACTATTTTTATGAATATATTTATATCTATATAAATCAGATTTAGCGTATGATGCTATTTTATTAAGATAAAAACCAAACTTTATTTAAATACTTTTTCAATTTAAAAATACTTTTAAAAGAATAGAAAAAAAATTTTTACACCCAGGGTTTTAAAAATAGCAAACCCTTTAAAAATTTGTTGTTCTTTAAGACTCAAAATCTCAAAGATAAAACTTAAATATACTAAAAAAGTATATATATTCTGAAAGAGCATAAAATTTTCTACATGCTAATGTAATTTACAAAAAAAGGGTGTGGCGGTTTTTGCTGGCTAAAAAAAAGGAAAAAAATGTGTTTTTTCTGGTTTAAATCGTATCTCCTCCGAGGGATCAATTATGACTCGATTTTTTTTTTTTTTTTTAAACTTGACAAAATTCTGAACAATTCTATGGTTTTACTTTTTTATTTTATTGCTTTTTTTTTCTTAAAAAATCTCTTCAAATCATGTGATTTTTAACAAATTTGTCAAATTTGAATTATTTTATTAGAATTTTTAGATTAAACTAAAGAATTCGATATTTTTAGGTGCTCAACTACTGTTTTTTTTTGATTTTCCGGAAAAATGTGCTTTTGGACTTGACCGTATTAAAAATGTCTGATTTTTTCTTGCTCTAGTTAATGAAATTTGGGCAAAAAACAATCTTATGTCTTATGAGCTCAATCCTAAAGAAGGTCATTGGTGTTATTTAAAACAGCATATTAGAGCAAGATTAAATCAGACATTTCCAAGAATGATGGAGCTTTTAACCGAAGCAAGAGAAAAGTATTTTGGTTCTGAGCTTTCAAAAAAATTAATTAGACGATTTTGGCGGTGTTTAGGAGGTAACAATAATGGTGCGACATACGGTCAAGTCCTAAAAGCATATTTTATACATAAAAAAATTAAATTAAATACAAATCCTTGTGTACACTTTTACTCTAAAAATGAGAAAATTTAAGATAAAGTAGCTAAAGCTTTATCTTTGGCACTTTTTGATGTGAAAATTATAAAAGAAAAATAAATTAAAAAATGAAAATAATTTTTAAAAAATTTTTTTTACATTATTTGAAAGAACATTAGGCCAAAACATAAAATCAAATAAAAGAAAATAAAGAAAAATTAGCTTCTAAAATGACAAATTTTTAAAGCATTAGAAAAAATTAGTGTTTTTTAAAATTTAATTTTAGTTACTTGATCTAGACTTCTATTTTTAAAATACAAAATAATACTTATTTATTAATATATGTTTAAATTTCACGAATATTTATGATTTCTTGTTAAATTACAGCTGAGATATTTTTCTAAAATTTTCTAATGTCTCTTCATTATTTTCTGAGTTAAAATTTGAGACTTTTTGACTTTTGAACAGCTCTAGACAAAATTAAAATTTAATTCATTCTTAAATTTCTAAACTAATATCAGTTGATATCAGATAATATCATGTGACAAGTTATTTTCCGACACTTAAATAAAATTAAAAATTAAAATAAAATAAAAACAAACTTTAATTTTGAATCATCTGATTATCTTTAGTTCTAATAAAAACAGCTGCTTTGGGACCGAACTGTTTCAATTCTTTCACGTATAGTTTGAAAATTAAATTATATTTTAAAAAACAAAATTATACAAGATTTTTTATATTAAAAAAAGCTCATTGAGTGTTGGTAATGCCTTTAAGGTCCTAATCGGTTTCTCTTTAGACCTCGCGAGTTCAGAAAATTGAACGGTTTAGATAATTTATACCAAAACTCGATCAAAATTTCACTCGTGAGATCTAGAGAGATTTTTTGTGTCTGACCAGAGCAGTATGAAGATGCTTTGAATGAAGCTAAATTAGTGAAAATGAATTTTTTTTTATTTTATCTAAGCTGGAAAAAGATAAATCTATTGTTACACAAGAGTCCTTTTTTTAAATTATATTTTTTTTAAATTAAAATTTTGAAAAAAATTATTAGTTCTAAACAAAAATTTAAAAGCTTTTGTAGTTTTTTATTAAAAAAAAAAGGAATTATGTTGTTATATCAACGATTTAAAGATCATTATTGTTTCAGAATAAAAAAAATACTTAAATAAAAGAACAACAAAACCCTATGGTAAAACGAAAAACTTTTATACCTGTGTTTCCTTGGATAAAAAATTTATAACATTTGTTTAAATTTTAAATATAGATTTTTTTAAAAGGTTCCTCAGCGTTTCTTGATAAATTTTCTCCTATAAACAATTCTTATGAAATGTTTAAAATTTTCCTTTTAAATTTTTTCATTATTTATTTCAACTTGTTTTACCAACCCAGATAATTAATCTTGAAAATTCTTTATGGTTAATTCAAAATCTCCATTAGAATCGCTACTTGGCAAAAATGCCATCTGGTGTAATTTTCTAATCCAAAATAATTAAATAAATTTAATTGATTTTAAAAGATTTTAAACCGATTTCTTTTAATTTTAATTTAAAAAATAAGATAAAAATTGCAAATATTAATAATTAAAAATCCTTTTTTTTTTTGATTAAATAATCTTTTGTTTTTATTTTCTAATTTTAATAGCTGTAAGTAATTAACTCCTTACGCCATTGATCTTTAAAAAAAAACTCAAAAGATTATTTAATGTTGAAGGAAAGTTATGAAAAAAATAATTGAAAACAAGAGAGAAAATTCATTTTCTATCATCCTTTCACTTTTCTCATTCAAAGTTTTGCTCTTAAATTTGCTCTCTAAATCTTTTTCATTTATTGTTTTGAAATTCATAAAAGAAATAAAAATTAATTTAAAAAAGCATAGAGAAATTTTTATCTTAGCCTCTGAAAGAGAAGAGAAGTTAAAATTTGTTTAAATTTTGAAAACTATTTTGCATTGGTTTTAAACCAAATTAAAAATTCAATAACTACTTTCAAATTTTCGAGGAAAATTTTTGCATCCTTATTTTAAAAACAGTTGATCTTATTAATTTGAATTAATAAAAAGTATAGATCAACTATTTTTACTATTTATAAATAGTCAAGATTTCTAAAAATCCAAGAGGATAAACGGCAGTAATATCTAAATGATTGAAGACTGGTTTTAATGTGAAACTGGTAAGCAGGCTGTCATCCTGGTACTTCATCAAAAACTTATTTACAGACACAGCCAGAGAAATCATTTTGAAAATGTCATCAAGCCCAATGGTCATCCGCAAGCTGGTAAGAAGAAGCTGAAAGAGCATTTGGTGGAATCAGCTCAGAGTGATTTGTTTGAAAACAGGGACACAGTGACCAACGGAAAAGTTATTTCATAAAATATTTTCTCCTAAATGCCAAATCTCTTTAAAAAAAAGGATCGATTTAATTACTTTATTTCAAATGGCTTAGGTATGATGGAATTTCCTTAAGAAAAGAATCGCTATACCAACCCTAAATTACTAACCACCATTACTAGCAATTTCTTCACCCAACATTGAGACTTCATTCTAATCATCACAAACGATGCTTCTAAATAAAAGCAAGAAGCGTCGATTGCCACATCCTATTAGCATCAGCCATGCTATTTTACAGTTATATTCACAATCAGAACAAGGGATCTGACAGATAGACTTCTTATTCGGCAGTGTCTTAATTTCGAACCCCTTCTGAAGTTAAATTAAACCCTCTAAGACAACATTCTGGTTAACAGTGACCTATCAATATTACAATAAGACTCTAATGAGCTCATGGAAAAATAAAACACTTGATGAATGCTCTTCAAGGCTGACAAATTCAAAGTGATGGAGTTCAAATGATGCGGCAAAAGTACTAAGTAGTTTATGGACGAATCCTCTGAAAAAGCTCTCTGAGCTTCGCTGAGGAAGAGAAGGATATAGAAGAGACTTTTTCCCGTAAGCAGAATTCTCTACTTAAATAGAAATCTAGACAATAAAGCAACCGATGCACTGGGCGGCTTGAGAAGAACATTCATGAGCTGGACCATCGAGACTTTCAACACACTTTATTGTGCATATGTAAGACCACTTTTTGGCATCAACCAAGAAGGGTATTAATGATCTCGAAAAATTCCAGAGACAAAATCAAAATAAAATCAAAATTTTTGTTAAGAATTTAAATTTTTTTTTCTTTCCAGTATGTCCAGAGCAGACATTAGTCTTTCATGCGAACATGGTGGACACACTCTTTATTTAAAGAAATAAAAATTTTAATTTATAATAAATCCAGTTGTTTTAATGTATTATATTTTATAAAT
Organism: Brachionus manjavacas; assembly: GCA_019054805.1. NCBI lineage: Eukaryota > Metazoa > Rotifera > Eurotatoria > Ploima > Brachionidae > Brachionus > Brachionus manjavacas. The sequence goes on along the minus strand of JAHQIY010000012.1, from coordinate 3,268,468 downwards.
TTAAATAAAAAGAATGATATAAAATTTAAAGAAGAAAAGGAGAGAAAATGATGATTTGGTTTTATTCAGGTTATTTTTTTTTGTATTTTACATATTTGAGAAAATTATAGATGTAATCAATGTCAAATTTGGGAAATATTTTAATTGAAATTTCTATATGGAAAATCACAATGCGTCCAAAGAAGCTTTTTTCAAAATATTCTAGTAAATTTGAAAAATCAATGCATGGAAACACTATGAAATTGTTAAATTTAAATGTTAAGGATGTAAATGCTTTAATAAATTGATCAGTTTTATTTTTTTAAGACAGCAAATATTGACCGAGATCATTTGAATGAACCTTTTTCTTTAGGAATAAAATTTTTTGTTTTACTTCATTTTTGTTTTTATTTTCCAAAATTCTGAAAATTTTTGATAAATTTTTCCCCAACAAAAAATTTATTTCGAAAAAAAAACTTTCCAGGATTTTGAATAAATTTTGATCAAACAAGCAAGGTTAAAAAATTTTATTTATTTTATTTCAATTCTTTTTCAATAAACTAATTCTTATTACATTAAGTTTTACATTCTACATAGAATAAGTTTTTTTTGTTTCATTTTATTCAGTAAAATTTATTGCAATAAAATAAACAAAAGCATTTAAACTGTTTCTTGAAGTGTTTTATTTAAAAAAAAGCATCTGAATTTTTTATTTAGGCTCAAAAATAACTGCTTTCTAAATCGTTGATATAACAACTTAATTCCTTTTTCATTTAATTTAATTTTTAAAGCAAGACTATAAAAACCCTTTACATTTTGAATTGATAACTTCAATTAAAATAAAATTGGAAAAAAAATATCGAAAAAATTAAAATTGGAAAGATGAACACTAATATCACAATTAACACAGTACAGCCTACAACTGCTCGTAAGCCAACATTTACACTGTTTGAAAATGAATTTACATCAGGTTTATGTGACTGTTGTACGGACTTTGGAAATTGTTGTTTTGCGTATTTCTGCTTTCCATGCTTTCAATGCAAAGTCTACCAAGATGCTGGAGTACTTTTGTTCATATTTATTTTAAAATTTCCATTTTAAAAATTTTAACAAGGAATGCTTTTGTACTCCTTTCTTCTTCCCGCATTCGGTTTCTTATCTTCGAACTAAAGTCAGACAAGGATACAGAATTAGAGTATTTGTTAAAATACATTTAGTTTATTTTTTTTAATAAAATTTTATCAAGGGTCAAATGTGGAAAGATTGTTTTGTAATGTATTTGTAAGTTTTTTGTCCCAAAGATTTGATGTTTTTTTTTAATTTTTAATTTTTGTTTTAGCTGTATTTTCTGCGCATTTTTACAAATGGCCAACGAAATAAAAGCTCAAGGAGATTGAGGCTATAACTTTAATTTATCAAGCAAATAACCTCTTAAGAAAATTATTAGATTTTAAAATAATTTAAAAAAAATGATTTTTTAAATAAATTTCAAAAACAAAACTTTGACATATCGTTTATTAAAATTTAAAGCTAGATAAAAATCAAAACTTAACTTATGAATTTATAACGTAAAGTTTATTTTAAATAATTTATTAAGTTTTAAAATGACTGTGTTGATTATTTTTAATTAATTAGTATTAGTCGATAAAGATTTGTTAAAATAAATTTTAAATTTTAAATTTATCGCTTTTCTTTCAACTAATTGACTGTTTAAATTAATTTTTTTCTCATTGACAATTTTAGTTTTAAAAACTGTTACTCCAGACAAATCTGTCGAATTTATATCATCTATAGATTTAGCAACTTCAAACACTATATTTTCTGGATCATCTTTTTTGATAATGCAAATGATTACATTTGAAAATGGCTCAATAAGATCATAAACTTTGCATAAAGCATTAATGATGTCCCTATTCACTATTCCCCTAAGTCTGAAGGGGACTATTTGACGAAATTTGTTGATTGCACCTAGCACTAAAGTTTCAGATGCTGTTTTAGCAATTTCATTGAACCATTCTTTCCATAAAAATTTCTCATTATTATTAATGGTACTAATACAGTGGTTTATTCCAGCTGTACCGCATTCTATCACCATGGTTGACAGTAAACCAGATGAACCACAGTAAATAACTATCCCTACTCCAGATGTTGTCAACAAAGCACTAGCCAAAAGAGCGATCAAAATTTTTTTCGCATTTTCCGGGTCACCGCCTGGTAGTGGTGCAGCTGCAGCAGCAGCACAGATGATCAATTGTCTTTCTTTATCTAATTTGTTAAGTTCTGAATATTTTAAATATAATTCAAGATTAATATTGTATTTGGAAATTTTTTTTTCGATCAATTCAGACTTGCTCTTTGGCTCACTGCTAAAAATTGAACCCAAAGCTAAAAATGGGGCTTTTACTAGATTAAAAGGTATTTTCACAACAGCAACAGCAGTATTGACAGTGAGGTCAACAGCTGTTACAAATTTATTTTGATTGTTTGATTCCGACCTTTTGGTCTCGCGTGCATCTTGTTCATATTGAAGCATCTTTCGAATCTTAAATAAAATATGACAACTTTATTTTACTAAACTGGTGATTACTTGGAATGAAAAAAAATAAAATAACAATTTTTTTTTTCTACTTAAATATAACTGTTTGAAAAAAAAATGTGATTTTAATTTTAAGTGGGAATTTTCCCAAAAAAATGATGATTTATAAATTAATGAGATAAAGTTCAATTTATCTTGATTCATTTTAGAAATATTTATAGCGTTAATTTAAGATTTAAATTAACTTTGAAAAAATTAAAATAATTGTTGCTAATTTGGTTCACATTTTTAAAATAAAATTTTGGTAAAAATCATTTCAATACAACTTTTTGGAAAATATTTGTTTGGCTTAGTAAATTTGAAAATTCAATTTATAGCGTCATCACGTGATCAAAAAATCAAACTGATGGAAAATTTGCTTGCAAATCAAGGCGAATTTCAAAATTGAATAAAAATCAAAAAAACAATTTTTCAAAATTAAAAAAAACCAAATAGAACCCTCAACTAAAATCTGTAATAATATTTTATTTTATTTTATTGTTTTTTTTAATACTTTGAAATATTAAAAATCTGTAATTTTCTTTCCAAAATTACTAAATAAGTTTCTATTATTTTTTATTTTTTATTTATTTTATTTAAATAAGAAAGCCGCAACTAGGGCGAGTTTATTTTTTTTAATAAAATTTTATCAAGGGTCAAATGTGGAAAGATTGTTTTGTAATGTATTTGTAAGTTTTTTGTCCCAAAGATTTGATGTTTTTTTTTAATTTTTAATTTTTGTTTTAGCTGTATTTTCTGCGCATTTTTACAAATGGCCAACGAAATAAAAGCTCAAGGAGATTGAGGCTATAACTTTAATTTATCAAGCAAATAACCTCTTAAGAAAATTATTAGATTTTAAAATAATTTAAAAAAAATGATTTTTTTAAATAAATTTCAAAAACAAAACTTTGACATATCGTTTATTAAAATTTAAAGCTAGATAAAAATCAAAACTTAACTTATGAATTTATAACGTAAAGTTTATTTTAAATAATTTATTAAGTTTTAAAATGACTGTGTTGATTATGGAAAATTTGCTTGCAAATCAAGGCGAATTTCAAAATTGAATAAAAATCAAAAAAACAATTTTTCAAAATTAAAAAAAACCAAATAGAACCCTCAACTAAAATCTGTAATAATATTTTATTTTATTTTATTGTTTTTTTTAATACTTTGAAATATTAAAAATCTGTAATTTTCTTTCCAAAATTACTAAATAAGTTTCTATTATTTTTTATTTTTTATTTATTTTATTTAAATAAGAAAGCCGCAACTAGGGCGATTTTGGGAGTTGGAGCGTCAATCGCGGACCTCCAGTACTCTTATTAAAATTACTAGTATATTTACAATTGTTCAAAAGTAATTATAAAATTTGCCAAGTAAAATACCAATAAAAATATAAAAAAAATATATAAAAAAATAGTTTGAAAGTCTATTATTAATTTAAGTTTCTATTATAAAAACTTAAATTAAAAATGAAAAGACATGTAATGGCCGATACAACGTTGAAAAAAAATCTACGGTGAGGTCACAAGCTGAATTATTTACTGGATAAATAAGGTTTAGAGGTGCTAGGTATATGTGAAAGTTGCTGGACATGGTCAGGGAAAAAGATAATATACAGGGATGTAATTCATAGAAAAAGAACAATAGATTAAGTGACTCGACAAGAATGCGAAAGTTGTGTGCATAAAGTTGAAAATGAGTATAGGCTATCAGAGGAATGGAGCTATAGACAATGAGCGTGTAATTATAGCTAATTATTCTTTTGTGTCCTTAACTTAATAAAGAATAAAATACTGTCCTTTAATGTCCTTTTTCTATATAAGAAGAATTTTCTGTCCTTTTCTGTCCTTTACTGTCCTTTTGTGGCCTTTACTTAATAAAGAATAACTATCCAACTATTCAATTAATTATATTTCTTAAAATTTTTTAATTATTATTATATTTAAATTTGAAATTTTGGATATTGTTTTTTAAAATAAAGCAAAAAAATTAATTAAAATTTTAAAAATTGACAGTAAGTACTTATAAATTTAAAAAACATTCTAAAATTTTCTCAATAATTATGCATAGCCGGATCCCTAAACCAGGGCTACGCCCCGGACCCCTTTCACTTATCTCAGATTTTAAAAACAGCTTTTTTGTCCAAAAATTATAAAGTAAATTTAAAATGTTTTTTTATTTAGATACTCTTTAATCAAGAAAAATTTTTCTTTATAAAAAAAAATTAAAAAATTGCAAAAAATTATTTAAAATTAAAAAAAAATTAATTCTATCAAATTTAACAATATTTAATTTTGTAATTAGTAAAGGACACAAAAGGACAAAATATTATGAACAAATAGTAAAAGACACTAAAGGACAGTTATCCATGGAGGAATGCAGAAATAAGATTTTGGAAGCCTAGCTAATCCCAAACGCAATGCAGAATACAGCACAAATCAAGAGCCTCCAAAAACTTGAAAACTTAGACAGAGATATACAGAAAAGATGGTTAGAAATTTGGGAAGCCTATTGAAGGCATCAGAAGAGGTTATGTGATTTTTAAAACAAAAAGAAAAGATGGATGTTTGATGAGACATAGGCCATGATCATCAAGCAACATCGAACCGAATTCGCAAGAAATTAAAAGCATCATATGAAATAAGGAAAAAAGCGTGATAAGAGAATCTATAAAAACAAGTGTGCTAGCGAAGCAGAAGAAGCCAGCTCGAAAGGGGACATAAACAACAGAAAGAGAAAAATTTGAAAGCTGACCGTAGAATCACAATAAGGATATTGTAAGACCTCTTCAACAAGAAATGACGGCAAGAAATTATAACAGAGGACTGGTCAAAGGCCTAATAGTCAAGCTTCCTAAGAAAGTTAACAATATGATCTATATGTGACAATTGGCGAGGAAAAAACTGCACTCAAAAGCAAGCAGGACGTTCTGTAGCATAATTCCAGAAAGAATCAGGAACTCTTTAGATGTAATACTTAGAGAAGAACAAGCAATGAGGAAGGATATTTTAATGTATATTCGCATAGACGCTTTACAAGCATTAGTGATTAATTATATAATTTGAAAAAAAATATAAAATTTAATTTAATAATTTTAAATTTTAATGCGTTGAAATAAAATTGATATAAAAAACTAAAAAGAAATTTTTAGAAATATCAATTCTATTATAATTTTTTCTGTCGAAAATTTATTTTTAAAGTAAAAACATTTTTTCCTATAGCATAAATTAAAGGTATTCAATTTAAGTTCAAATTTTTTTATTGTCTACAGTAATTAAAAAAACTAGCAACTTTTATTTTTCTCGGATGACATGTTTTTTTAATTACTCTATTTTATGATCGATTATTGAAAATTGTAATTGATTAAAATCTTTTCTATCTTGATTATCTTTTTATTTTTAAATTATTGGCTATTATTTTAATTAAAAAACTCTATATCTAACTATATCAAAAAACTATATCAAATATTCTATCAAATTCTGATAATTTGATAGAGTAATTTTAATCAGAAAAAAAATTCAAAAATTATTAGAAAACATTTTTTTTAAGTCAAAGAAAATGTTGAATTGAGTTCGAGCATTCATTAATTAAAACCTATCTGCAAACTAGATCCCAAAGAGTTGTTTTAAACAAACAAATATCATCGACCGATGGATACACATCGGGGATTAGGGATTATTATTTTCGTCTCGGCTTAAAATTGTCTATTTTAAAGTTTCTTTGTAAAATTAATCTACGAATTGTGCCACTAATTCCCTTGTAACTAAAAAATCAAACAATCAACATTTACTTGATTTAACATTCATTACTCCAGCTCGGTCAATGCGAACCGTAAACAAAGTGTTCTAAAAAATTGACAAAAAATCAACGACCCAATTTCGTCGTTTGTGACCGTGTTTGCACAAGGCATTGAACTACAATAAGCGTTCATACTAAGAGCAAAATATTTGTTTTTATTTGACTCAGCTATCTCTATGGGACGACTTTGTTTATCTTCTTTGACCAAAGCTCAACAATGTCCTCCTAATTTTGTGTACATCTCGTCTTTCATCTAGAAACATCTTCTTGATTATAAATTGGGTACCATTTAACAAAAAAAATTTTGAGATTTTTTTTTTAATTTTTAATTTGAGAGAGAAAGTTAAAAATGGAAAAAAATAATTTAGACAGTCAAAAGGCGCTCTGAATGAGATAAACTGAAAGTTTTTTGATTTTTTAACATTAAAAAAAAATTATTTTGAGATTTTTTTAATTTAAAATTTTAGCTTAATTTTATATATGTAGCTAAACGTTCTAAATATAATGGATGATTTCATTTAAACTTTTGATTTATTGGATTTGTGAATAATTCATTGTTTGTATCTTCTTTTTGATTCTTTAACAAAAAAATTTTAGATGATTTTTTTAGATTAGATTTTAGCTAAAAATTTTAAATTGGAAAAAAAATTTATTTAGACAATTAAAGGCGCTCTGAATGAATTAACTGAGAGCTTTAAATTGGCAATCAAACATCTTCTTACTTATAAATTGGGAGAGATTTAACAAAAAAAATTTTTTTTTTTTTAAATAGATTCTTTAAATTTTTAATTTTAGAGGGAAAGTAAAAAATGGAAAAAAATTATTTAGACTAGCAAAAGGCGCTCTGAATGAGATTAACTGAAGGTTTTTTTGATTTTTTAACAAAAAAAATTTTAGATGATTTTTTTAGATTAGATTTTAGCTAAAAATTTAAAAATGGAAAAAAAATTTATTTAGACAGTTAAAAGGCGCTCTGAATGAAAGCTTTAAATTGACAATTAAACATCTTTTTTATTTTAAAAAAGGAATCTAAAAAATTAATAAAAATTTTAATTTTTTTTAAGATTAGAATTTGCTTTAAAAATTGAAAAAAGAGAAAAATAAATTTTATTTATAGTTGAGCAAGTTCATGAATGAGAAAACAAGGCGCCATTAAATTAGCTATTTTGTTAACAAAAGAGCGCTTTGAAAGTAACAATTGTAAAAATTTCTATTTTTGAATTTTTAGATTTAACTCATCTCGTAGTTAATTGAATAGAATTATCTTCGAGTCGAGCTTATGATAATTTATGATGGCCTAAAAGGCGCTCTGAGTGAGATAAACAGAGCGCTTTTAATTGGAAATTTAGACGTAATTTTCAAATTTTCTCATTTAAATTCTATTTGAATTGGATTAGGGAATTCTAAAGGCCATAAATGTTTCGAATAGTTTCGAGGATTTGAATTCTAAGCCATTGTGATCTAAATGCCCATTTAGTTTAGATATGTTTTAGTGAAACAAAGCTATTCGAGATAGAAAATTTTGCTTTGCTGAGACAGATCTGGCCAAATTGGTGAACAATGAATCAAGAAGTGTCCGATCAGATTAAAGACAAGAATGGTTTGCATGCTAAAATGAACATTTTAATAAAATTAGCAACATTTTTTTGAAGTCAAGCCGACCAAGGCCAACAAACTGCGAAATGTGAGTGACTTCATTTGGTCCAAGCTGACCAATTCACGCAAAAACTCCTCATTGAGTATCACCAAGACCAACTCTGAGTCTAAATTGATCCACTCTGCCACAGTTAAGGACTCCAAATGTCTCACCGACTCGGCCGATGCTAAAAGTGAGAAAAAAAATCGCCGAAACATTTTTCATATTTTTGAAAGGTTCTTTTTGAAAATAAACTTGTGAATTTACTTCAACTTTTGATTTAGTTCGTCTAAGCTCAGGCTCAACACCGGTGTGAATAGAAAAAATGCCAAAAATAATAAAAGTGTAATTTTGAAGAAGTAAAAGTTGAATTTAATAAAGGTTTATTTTTATTTTTTTGTCAGCCTAACAAAAATCAAGTCAAATGTGAAAACGAAATTGTTCTTAGTGTTCAAGTGCCGACTGAAACTATTTTTACTGAAAAAGTAAGTCAAGTTTTATTCAAACATATTGAAATAGAAAAATTCGGGAATTTCAAAATTTAAAATTTAAAATTTTCCCTTCTTTAATCATTTTTAAGAGAAAATTATCACAGAAACAGCATTTGAACGGACCTTTAAAATTGGTCTTAAAAAATCTTTTCACTTGAATTCAGATTTGGGTTTTTTTCCTAAAAATTTTTAAATTATAAAAATTATATAAATTTAACTACTCTCTTCTTTAAACTTAGTAGAAAAAAAATTAAATTTGTTTTTGCTGCATCGACTGATTTAACCTGCAAAAACTGCATAATTAAAGTTAAGATTTTTTTTTAATTTTCACAATCATTTTCACAGGTACAAATAATTTTTTCTAGTCTAAAATCTCTTATTTTTAAGAACCCTTCGAATTTTTTGAATACAATATTTGCTTTTTTGCAGTAATAAATTTTGAAAATTGAAAAATTAATTTAATAATTTTAATTTGCTCCTTTTCAACATTAAAAACATTTTTTAAAAAGCTTATTATCATGAAAAAGAATTCAGCTAAAAAATAGATTGAAAAATTTTAATTCCTTAAAGTTTTAGCTTCATTGTAAAATTGTTTTCTGATACTTTTCCTATTTTAATTGATAATTTAATATAAATGGGTAATCTGAAAAAAATCTTGTTTTTTTATAGAACAAGACTAGAGTTTATTCAAAAAATAATATAAAAATCAAAAATGGTTCTGTAATTTTTTTCTTCATTTTTATGCTCAATCTGGAATCAGCAAAATTAGGAGTGGGAAAATGTCAACTACAAAATTTTTTTTTCATTTTGTGGTATAGAGTGTTTTGGATGTAAAATTAAAATTCACCAAATTCGGATTCAGAATTTGATTTTATCTAGCATTCTTTATATTAATCTACTCCGCAATTTAATAAATAATACTAGAAATTTAGTTTTTTAAAATTAAAAAATAAATCAGAAAGAAAATTTTAAAGGCTCTGAAACAATTTTTTTTCCGCATAACAAAAGTGCCATTTTAGTCTGAAAATATGATCAGATTTGTAAGTTAGTTTTTTTAAAATTAATTTATAGTTTTTTTTTTGGGCTATTTACATAAAAGTCAAAATCGTGACTTAAATTGTGTTATCTAATCCCAAATAAATTGGTATATGATTCATTTAATCATTTGTTAAGAATTTAAATCGCATTGGCAATTAAGAAAAATTTCAAATTTAACAATAATTTATAAAAAAAATTCATAAATTAAAAAAAATAATCATTTAATATTCATTATCCTTTTTATATGCTTTAAGTCTTTAATTACAACAAGATTAAGAAAAATATTAATAGAGAAAAAATGAGTTAAAAAAAGCTCATTTTTCAAAAAATGAATTTAAGACAATTAAAAATCAATACAAATTTAATTAGTTTTTAAAATACATTTTAAAACGCATCAATCAAAAGTATCAAAAATATAATTCAAATAAAAATAAAGTGATAAAAACATAGATTTTTAAATCTAAATATTTATTAAATTTTTTATCTTTAAAACTTTTTTATGTTATTTGCGTTTTTTTACATTATAAAATATAATTTTTCAACTAAAAAGTCCAAGATAGTCATCAAATAAATGATATTATGTTAAAACGATGGCACTCTTTTGCACAGTTCTTATTTGATTTACTCTCATGAACTTGTATAATTGAATTAGATCACCTCTTTTTCTTCTTTCCAACAGATTTGAAATGTTCAAAGCCTTCAGTCTGCTTTCATACGGTTTTTTGCTAATTGAAGAAACAAATTTCGTAACTATGCGATTAATCTTTTTAAAATATAAAATTTTTTTTGTATTTTTTTCAATTTAATTAAAAAAGTTTCTGACAAATAATTTTCTTTTTTGTGGATTTTATACACTTATTTTTATACTCAAAATTTAACAATTGTTTTCCATTCTTCGACTCCACTTTTCCTATTCTTTTTTCCCACCTTTATTCTTCCTCTTTCTATTCTTCTTCCCTAATATTAATGCCTGAGTTGAGTCTTAAATCCTCTTTTTTCTTTTTTTGGGATTCAATTATTTTTTTAAAAAAACTATTTATCTAAATTTCCACTTTTTCCACGCTAATCGTAAAAGGTCTCAAAATTATCTCTGTTTCTTTAATTTTAAAAAATTTTAGAATTTTTTAATTTTGAAAAATAAGTTTTTTTTCTGGAAAAAAATAACGTAAATTTCCGGAATTTATCTTTTCTTTTCAAGATTTTTCTCCAGTAAAAAAAATGGAAAAAAAAGTAAAAACAGAGTTATAAAATGAAAAAATTTTTAGTGAAGTCAAAAGACTTTTTTTTAGACAAAAGTCAGTGACTTGACTTTGAAAATACTTTAAAATGACTTTTTTCTAACTTTTGCCCAAGTCTGGGTAAAAATAAGTAAAAAAAAAACAAGTAAGTTTCACACAATTATTTGTAAACATTGTTTTTTTTTAAATTTTTGTTAAAATTTAGTAAATTTTTCAATCTTAAATTTTCAATCTTCAAAATAATTTTTTGTGAGTTATTAAGTTATTTTAAGCTTAGTTTTTTTTTGCTTAATTTAACCTTTTTTTGTCCGTTTACGGCCCTTTACGGTTAGCGTAAAATTAGTGGAAATTTGGGTTACGTAAATTTTCGAATTTTTAAGAAAAATATCGTAATTTTACAGAAATTTCGTAACTTTCTTACGTAGGTTTCCTTAAAAATTACCAAAAACATCATGCCAATTCATTTTTTAAAGAAAAATGCCAAAATTTTTTTTTATTTTTTTATTTTTTAATTGTGGTTGTTTTTTTTTAATAAATAAAGATTTTTTTTTTAGTTCTTAACCATTTTTCAATCTGAAAAAGTTTCCAAGATGATTTGAGCAAACATCTTCACATTCTCTTAACTTTTAATCATCCAAATGGCTTTTAAAAAATAATTAAAATTTTGAACTTAACGATATTAAAAATTAACTATTCTAAGGATCAAAAGTCGGAACCAGACTTGGACTCATTTGAAATAAATCTAATGGACAATTCGATTTTAAAATCGAAAATAAAGGCCGCCAGGCGAAACCCGCGCAATCGCCAAACTTCATCCAAACCTGATTCCAATTTAAACACGTCCAATTCGTACCAAACAATTGACATGAAAACAAGCTCAAGCAAAATTTCTGTGGAAACAATTGATGAAAATTCGGCAAACATGGACAAACAGAATCTTGACAGCTCTCAGTCATTCTCTTTAACCAAAAAATCAACCAACACAATAAATGTAGAGTCTGATAATCTTGACGTCTCCCAATCTTCCATAAAGCTTGACCTGAATCCAGTACAAATGGCTCAACAAGAAGCAGAAAAGGTCAAAATAGCCATCTATGACAACAACATTACTCAATGTTCGACTTACGATGGCAACTCCAGTGGTTTTGACATTTTCGAGTCCTTGAGCAAACAGTTTAAATCAAAGTCTTGTGAAAAAATTGAAATGTCCACTTCCCACACAGACCCTAATAATAATCACCTAAAAAATGCTAATGATCAAAAAAATTTTAACTATCTAAAAAATAACAGATACTCTTATTTTGATGCAAAAAAACTGGACAAAATCGACCTGAGCAAGGTGATGCTGAAGTCGTTGAGTCACACTCGAAGCCTTAAATTGAATCAAAAGAGTCCAGAGAGTGAGGAACGCGAGTTGATGCCCAGTAGTGGCGATTCAGTTGCTGTTCTCAAATCAATAGGACAACTGTCGAATTCTTACAAAATACCTAATAGCAAAAAAAGGGAACCGATTGTGACCAGGTGTGCAGGCAACACCGAAGAGCCGGTCTGGAAAGAGCTGGCGTTTCGAAAGCACAATGCTTGGAGCAGAAAAAATCTAGATTATTCGGCTGTTGGCGAAAAACCAAGCGAAACTAGCGCAAATTATGTAAGTGGCAAAATCCACCTTTGAATGTGTTTATTTTTTTCTTTCAAGGATTCAGTGTCAATCGAAGGAAAAGTCAAGTCTATGATCCGCGATTTACAAAAGACCTGATTTAAATTGTTTTCTTAAATATTTTATTTATTCGGATTTCAATTCTGATTTTAATTCTGTGATCTTTTAAATGAATGCTGAATAGTTTGCTTTACCGGTATTTATTTTTAATTTAAAAAAGCAAAAATAAAGAATATCAATTTTTTAAATTCAAATAAATTTCGTAAAAAATTCTTAGCTATTAATTTCTATTTTAGTTTTTTTTTTTTTATAAATATAAATCAATCATGATTGTAAATTTTAATAAATGCCACTGTCAATTTGTAACATGACAGAATAATAAAGTTTTCTTTTTTTTAGCTTGGCAAAGGTATTTTAAAAATTGACAAGCCAAAATATTAACTATTTTTTTTATTTTACCAAATGTTAATTGACAAAAAAATTTAATTTTAGTTAATAAAATATTGTAAAATATAATTTATAAAATTGATTACTGATTCAATTAATCACATAACGTTGACATTGAAAATCATGCCATTGAAAAACTTGGCAACAAGAGCTTCTCATTCTGGTTCCACACTTGTCAGCCTAGCCGTGATTTATTTTATTATTTTCATCAAGTTAATCCCGTTTTTCGACTACGAAGAAGAAGTTGTTAAAAAATTCAGTCGTTATTAGTCGTTTTTATTTATTCGACTTCATTTGATCAAAAACTCATCACAAAATATTTTTTCTATAAAAGAAAATTTAAATATTAAATTTATTTTTAACTTCAAAATAAAAAAAGGGCTATTTAGCTTTAGCATTGAAAAGGTAAATTTTATTCAATTTCTTCAATTTTTTCAATTAAATACGCCAAAGAAAATTAAATATAATACATTTTTTTAAACTTTGTTTTATAGATCGAGATTTTAAAAATTTTTTTTCTCCAATGTTGAATTAACATTGAAAAAGTGCTATGTTTCAAATATTTTTTTCAGTCTCAAATAAAAAAAAAAAATTTTAAGTTAATACTGTAGAATTTAAATCAAAAAATATTCTACGAATTTCCAGATGTTACTAACAAGGATATAGTAAAAGCTTATGAATGGAACAATCGTAACAAAACAATTATACATTTGAAAGATGATAATTGCTATTATTTGACTGGCGATGACAACACTGATATTACAAAAGAACAATGTAAACAATACAATCGTTCATTAAGTGATCAAAATTGGACTTCGTTCGAACAAATGATTTCGTCGATTTTCAGTATAATAAAAGTTAAATACAATAAAAATAGTTGGACTATGAGTAGCTGCAATTGCTGGTATTGGTTGAAACATTATAAATGTTATCATTATAACTACAATTGCCGCACGTAAAAAAGTGTAGTTTCCACTCAGTTGGGATGGATTTACCGATACAAGCTAATAGAAAAAGAGGACAACCAAAAGGTACAGCAGGAGCCCTGGAACATCAACCGAAAGAGACTCAATCATCAAATTTAGCACCAAAAGGCATTGATTCAGATGATGATGATGCAAGTAATCCAATTGAAGAAAATGTATCCAAAAGATCGAGAATTGTTTCAAACATACAAGCTGAAGAAAAGTTGTGTGATAGATGTGGTGCAAAAATGATTAAAAGAAGATATTGGGCTTGCTCAAACAAATGTGGAAAAATTAAAATTTTTGTGGTAAAATTGAATAAAATTTTTTTTTTTAATAAATTTGGTGTATTTCTATTAAGAATGAACTTATTTTCACGTATCTTACGTAAAAATAATGATTATTAGTACACGTAACTTACCTGAAAATAAATTTTTTTTTATGATTACGTTTACAATTTTTTCTTTTATTTTCACGTAAGTGTCAATTTTAAAATAATTAAGCATATCAATCAATTATCGATTAAAGACGAATTACTTTATAAGAAAATGAAACCAAATCTAATAATCAAACTTGGAAGGATAATTATCTTATCAAATTATTAAAATATCATTGAGTAGCTCATCATATTCTATCATTCGAAATAATATTGCTAAAAATGAACCTCCCAATATATCGTGACCAAATTTTCGATAACTTAGACGACTTTTTACAAGTACACAATGATTATGCAAAAGAATCCTTTTCAAATTGGAAAATATTTGATAGCTCTAAAAAAGGTGTGAAAAGCACCGGCCAACGACCTAAACAGTCATATATTGCCCCATTCGGATGTCTAGCTGAAATTCGAGTCAATTACGTGGTTAATGGTCCGTACAAAAATAAATACCAAGTCGTCAAGTGCAACTTGTGTAATGTGAAAATAATTACTTGCGGTACTTGTAACTGTACTTATCACTTAAAATGTGTAAGTAGAACTTATGTCCATATTATAAAATTTGGAAATGTTCTAATTGTTGTTAAGAACATGTTAATCTCTTATTTGTATTTTTGTGTTAATCTTTTTATAATTTTTTTTTCATTTTTTTCTCTTTAGTGTTAAAATAGAATAAAAAAATTTGTAAACGTACACGTAACTTACGTTAATTGTTTTTCTATTTATTTTAAGGTAATTTACGTTAAAATAAACGTTTTCTTCTATTAAATTAGGTAATAATGTGAAAAAGCTGCAATAGATATTTGGATCAGAAATTGTTGGATATTGAAAGATGGACAATCGGGTTACTTATTTTTTTGATATTTTTTATCTAACACTAGAAGCACCCACTAGTCAAATTGACTTTTTTCGAATTTTAATCTTTCAAATTTAAAATAATTTAAATGATATTAACTATAACTCTTTTTCAGCATTAAAAAAGGTATGTAATTATAAATTATGTTTTTAATATTGAAATAAAAAACAAAATTACTGAACTAAGGAACAGATGTATTTTTTTATTTCTATTACAATAAAAAAGGTACATAAATAAAATAATTAATACAATTTATTTCAAATTAGAACAAAAATAATTAAACATAGACAAAAATAATATTCAATTTACTTAGTTTTTTGTTTGTTTGATCCAACTGGTCTACCGCGTTTTTTTTTTAACTTGGGGCTGTGGAGTAACGATTGTGGTCTCTTCAAGACGTCTTCTTTTTTTTGATATTGGCTCTTGTACAGGCGGATCGTCCGAATCTGATTCTTCATATACGCTGATACCCTGATCATTTACATTTTGAGTTTCATATACGACGAGTTAAGGCATTGGTGTACGCTGAAAGAAAGCGTCGTCCAGGTCGCCTTAAAGCTACAACCAATTAAGTGTAATGTTCATTGCTAATTCTTTGATATGACAAAGTTCTTAAAATGAAATTTAGTAAAAGTTTAAGAGAATTGTTAGGTGAATAAAAACTTACTTAGCCGAGAATAGACTGCAATCACATGATCACATTTATAATTCTTAAGCCAATCTTTGCAGCTGCAAGTGCACATAATTCGTCTTTTGCTCTTCCCATTTTGAATGATCATGAACCTCGTCTGTCATTTCAATACTGATAGAGTGGTTAAAACAATTAAGCTTTAAACGAATTGTACATTTAGTGCATTGATACCAAATGACATCGCCAGGCAAATTCTCTATGGCCCGTTTACAGGTCCAATCGTTATCGGCAAAAGTCATAGCTAGATGTCCTTGAGCTGATTTTAAGTTATGAAAACTACAGAAAGGTAGCTAAAATTTTCCTTTTTCCCTAGTTTTTTTCACTTGTACTGGTTCAATCGACTCATCCTGGCTTAAGTTGTTTGGGATTTTTTCGATAAAAGAAATTCTTTGAATAGTGAATATTGTCTAGCTCAATAATTTCCTTTGTGTATAACAACAAATAAACTAATCTTGTCGTAATCAGCTTTAGAAGGTCTTAAATTAATATCAGAAATTTTATAATACAGGAATAAAAAGTCTTTTTAGTTATATATTTTTTTCAATTTTTTCAAATTAGCTATCAAAGAAATAAAATAGTTACTAACTCAATCATATTTGACATTATTTAATTTAATTGACTAACAAAAAATAATTGAATATATTATACGCGATAAAAAGATTAAATTTGGCAAAATTAATAAGAAATTATTTCAAAGGTTTTTTTTTTATTCGCAAAACGCATATTTTTATTAATAACAAATATAAATATAATAAAAAATACATATATAAAATAAAAATTATATTTATAATGTTATATGATAAATTGATTAAAGTACACTTTTTTTTTAATTATCAAATTTATTATTTATTAATGAAGCTTATTAATCAAAATAATAATTAAATAGCGAATAGTTCGTTATCGAGAAACTCATATTGCGAAACTTTCGGACAGCCTTCACATAAAAATACGAATAAATAAATGTAAACAAAAAAAAAACTAATCCAAAAATTTTTTATTTTTATCTATTTCATATATTATTAATAGTAAAATATTTTTATTGGGAACCTTGAATTAAATTTAATGCAAAATTATACTTTATTATGACTTAAAAAATTTATGGTAATTTTTATTCTGACTATGATAGGTTTTGTTTAATTTATGATATGCAAGTGTTAACATCATTTCACAAAATCATCCATATACCACTAAAAGCAGCTAAACGAGTAATTTGACTCATTTTGGTTTTTCAATTGAGCCTGTAAATCTTATAAAAAATTTTTTAAATTTAAAGAAAAAGAAAAAGTGATATATCGCGGATTCTACATGAAAAAAGTAGAATGGGTTCAAGAATATCCAGATACTTTTATTTAGTTAATATTATTTAAGTAAAGTAAGGTGTAAAACCTTAAAATTTCATCAACCCTTTTGACCCTTTTAGTTAAAGTGTATTCAATATCAAGTTTTTAATAAAAGAAATCAAAAATAAGTATCAAAAAAATTATTTAATAAGTTTAAAAAATTAAAAAAAATGTACATTTAGATGCAAATTTTGGAAAAAAAATGAATCTGGTTTGAATGTTTCTTTTGCTGGATCAGATTTTAGCGATTTACATAAGACCTAAATAAAAAAATAATTTTTTTATTTAGAATGATGACAAAGGCATCAATTATTTAAATGTGAAAATCACATAAATTAATTTTTCTATATCAAAATTAAGTCAGAAAGAATTTGCTTATTTTTAAATCTACAATGGTGATTTGAAAATACGAGGATTTGAAAATTTTACGATAATTCACCTAAAAAACTTTAAATCCTAATAGACAAAATAACCGTAATTTCTTACGAATCTGAGTTATTTTAAGTAAAAACAAAAATTTTAAAATTCACTTTTAAATCCTTTATACTTGGGTATTAATTTTGTTTTTACTAATTAAAAATATTTAAGTAAAAAGGTTATTCATGTGAAGTCTAAATCACCAGATTTAAATTCAAGATTTCAAGGTTTATTTAAATATTTGAAAGATTAATTTTTTAAGATAAAAATAGTATTTTTCTAATAATTTTAGAAAAATTCAAATAATTCCTTTATTCTTTTGTGTTGTGTTTTTTTTTTTAAATAACAAATTTTACCAAATTTAACTAAGAGTTTTGTATCAAATGACCACTGTAAAAGAAATTTTCAGTTTTTCAACAAAATGATGATAAAATACCTTTAAATATTGATTCTTAAAAATTTAAAGATATTTTTTTTGCTATTTTTATTTACATCATCTAGATCTAGATGCTAAAATTTCTATTCAAAAAAAATTTAGAACAATTATTATGACATGTTTTAAAAAATTTTCAAGGTCTTAAATAAGTAAAAAGTCATGTGTAACTTTTTGAATATTATATTAATTCAAGATTAGAATTTAATATTTTCACATTTTTTTATTTGATTCATGCCATTTCAATGCAGTGGTTTTACTAGGAGCTGAATTTTACTAGGAGTAAAAAACTCTAAAAGAAAAAAAAAGTGTTAATTTTAGATTTTTTTTTATTTTTTATTGTTGAAATTTAGAGCAAAAATTGAAGCGCTCAAATTTTAACTGGACTTTAATCTCATTTCTCTTAAAATTTATCATAAAATATTCTTTGAAGACAATTTGAGTACGGTATTGGGAAACATAATAAATTTTGAAAATTAAAATTTTTCATTTTGCATTTTTCCAAAAAAATTAAACAAAAATACAAAGTTGCATCACTAGAATTCATCGTCAAAGAACAACTACAATTGAATTATGTAAATAATTATCTAACTAAAATAGTTTCACTTTGATTTAATCAGTTTCACCATTTTTTTAAATATTTATTTTTATACATGCAATTTTAGCGCTCATCTATAACCCAAAATAATTAATTATAATTTACCAAGTTAATAATTACTATTTAGTCACAGCTTGAGTGCAGTTAGTCACTTCCACGTCAATTTTTGCGCGGTTTAAATACCACAAATTTTCTCTTTTCAGACTTTTTTTTTAATTTGGCAAATTAGATGGCAAATGGCTAAACAAGGATATGACTATTTGTTCAAGATTCTTCTCATCGGCGACTCGGGCGTCGGCAAAACATGCATCCTATGTCGCTTCGCCGACGACTCATTCAACTCTTCATTCATATCGACCATTGGTAATTTAACCTGGCTTTAATTTTCTATCCTATTCAACTTCATTTGAAGGTATTGACTTCAAAATGAAGACTATTGAATTAAATGGCAAAAAAATAAAACTCCAAATATGGTTTGTTTATTTAATTTTTAAAAAATAAAAAAAAATTTTTTTTCAATAGGGACACTGCTGGTCAAGAGCGCTTTTTCACCATTACTTCAACTTACTACCGCGGTGCCATGGGCATCATGCTAGTGTACGATGTAACCGATCAAAAGTCGTTTGACAGCATTGGAAAATGGCTACGCAATATTGATGAGGTGCAATCTTTTTTTAGAAAAAAATTTTTAAATTGTTTAAATTTTTAATTTTTTGTATTTTTTTTAATTCAAGAATGCAAATGAGGACGTGGTAAAAATGATTATTGGAAACAAATGCGACATGGAGGATAAGCGCGGTGTTGAAACGGAGCGTGGTGAGGAGGTGGCCAAAAATCATGGCATTCCGTTTTTGGAGACGAGTGCAAAAACAAATGTGAATGTGACCAGAGCGTTTCATGATATGGCACTTAGAATATTGGAAAAGCAACCGGACAAGAAGCCCGAAATGGCCAAAATTAATCCCAGTAAACCGTTTAATGTGCATACACCAAGCTCAAACTATGGTATTTCCTATAAACCAAATTGTTGTTAAATTTTTATTAACTTCACTTTTTTTTCTAATTTTTCTTCTCTTTTGTTGGTTTAATTATTGGGTTTTTTTACATTTTGTGTTGACATATACGAATAAACATCTTTCACTTTGATGAGATTTATCTTTGCAGTATATAATCAATTACTTATGATTACACTTCATTTTTTTCTTTATATCGAGTATTTTATATAAAATTTTTAAACTCGAATTAAAATATGAAATAAAATTTTTGAAAAATTCGAATAAATTTTTTCTTTCAGTATCTTGAAATTTCATATTTTTTTAGAGGTTAAAAACAAATTAAATTTTATTCCCATTGATAACATTAAAGTTATTTCATTTGGTATAAAATTAAATTTTTTTGAACCTTCCAAAAGAAATTTAGGGTCTCACTGGACATAGATTGCAAATTTCAAGTCAAAAATTAGAAATTCAGATAACACTTCGGATCGATTTTAGACTTTTCTTTTCCTTGCTTAAATTCATTTTCAGAAAATAATATCAAAAAACTACAAGCAATTCAGAATACAGCAGTGAGATCTATCCTTTAGTCAAAATATGATGCTGCCTCCAACATGTTGCATCATGAAGCTTTTAATAAACTTAAATTACTTACATTCTCAAATCGACTTTTTGAGTTGAGTGAGAGATATGTTGAGGCAGGACTGAGTCATTCTATTCCATTGGTTGTAAGACTGGTGGAGGAATACAAAGAAGCTTTCGAATCGAGATATATTGAATACCCAACTCCATTGTGTAATTGCTACCTTACTATTTCCTTCCTTTTTCCTGAAACTTGAATTATGTAAACATGTGCCACATGTAACAATCTATGTCTTCTAAACTTTCATATTTTTTTAGCTCATTTACTTTATTTTGATTTTGATTTTTTTAATTTATTCTGAAGGAGCCCTAGCTCGGTGCAGAAAACAAATAAATAAATAAACAAAATTTAAAAAAAAACTAACATTTGTTATAATTATTGTTGTCATTCTATAGCATGTTGTCACAAGCTTAGTAAGTATTTTTAAAATTAAAAAAAATTTATTAATATTTGATATTTTAGAATTGATGAACTTCAATGATATTGGCATGGATATATCATTGAACAACAAGCAAGAGCGAGGATCAAAAAAGAAAACAAGGTCGTGCCTACAACATCAACCAGCGGACTTTATTCAGAACGAAGAGAATGTCATACTTGAATCTGAAGAAGATTCGGAAAAAGACCTTAAACAAGCTCCAACATCATCTAAAAAAGACAAGCTGAATGATGCAATATAGAATATTTGTAAAACCTGTAATGCCCCACTGAAGAAAAAAAGAGGTTTTTTTTTGCACAAGTAGTTGTGCTAAGAAAAAAATTAAATTTTTTGATAATTTTTTTTCATTTTTTTAATTTTTTTACTAAAAATATTTTTTTTAATTGATTAAATGGATAAATTAATTTCTATTCGGTATTCTTACTATTTATATTATTTTTTAATAAAAAAATCGACACAAAATTAATATTATTGTTTTTTTATATATTTATCGGTTTATTACTATTTCTGCGGAATTTTTACTAAAAATATTGTGCAAAAATATTAAGTCTCGATAACTAATATTTATTGTATAAATTTGGTTGAAAATGTAATGAAGTTTTTATACAAAAAGATAGAGATTCGCCAAACTGTTGATTAATTTTTAAAAGTATGATTAAAAAATAAATTTAATAAATTATACCTTGACGAAATTTTACCTCAAAAAAATAAAGATTAACGTAATTTTACGTAAAATCGCAAAAATTATCTTTTGTGGAAATATTAATCAAAAAATTTGTAAATCAAATTGTGAATGAAAATATCCAAGTGTTAATTGACTTTTAAAAAGATGAGGCAATGTGAATTTTCATACAAAAATTTCAAAACAAAATTTAAATTCTTAATAAAAATATGGCTTTTGAAGTACAGATTATTCTGTAATTTTTAAAAGGTGAAACAAACAATGTTTCATTTAACAGTCCAATTTAAGAAAAAATTTAAATGGTTGTTTCCCAATAAATTTATTTTTTTAAATCAAATTGAATGTTAACATAGAAATGAAGAATTAAACTTTTACAATTGTAACGATGACAGAATTTTAATATTTAAATAAGAAAAATTTACAAAATGCAAAAAAATATTCTGTTTTGAATAGATCATCTAGACAAGAAAAAAATAAATTCCAAAATATTGATATTTTTTTTATCATTAAAATTTTCCTGTTAATAAAAAGTAATATTTTTTTGTTGAATTTAGTGAAACATATTTTGTTTCATGTTGTTTCATCATCAAATTTTGAAAAGCTCAATTTTGTCAATTTAAATTAATGAAAAAGAATTTTATTTTTGTAATTTGGAAAGGTTTGTATGAAATTTCACAATGCCAAAAGATGAACTATCAAAGTTTATTAAAGTTTATTTGTCAATTATTTTTTGTCTCGATAATTAAGAATTCTGCTTAGTCTAAATTTTTTTTGGATGAAATAATTTTTGTCTAAATAAAATTATTCTTATTAAACTTTGTCGAAAATAACTCTGTCCTATTGTACCTGTCGAAATGAAGATTTACCAAAAAACATGACCAAAATTAATTAATGGCAGAATGTAAACAATTTAACATTAAAACTAAATTATTTAAATATTGTTTATGCAATTAAATATTTAAAAGGTAAAATAGAATGAGTTCAGGCTGTTGCTAGCTAGGTCTTCAGCGCTCAAAGTGAACAATTTTTAATTAAAATAAAAAGCTTTTTTTCTAAAATAATTTTTAATTTTTAAATAAATTTTTCAATCAAAATAATATTTAATACAGGGCTAGATATTTGAAATTTTTTGCTGTGCATAAGTTTCCATTGCTTTGGCAAAAGCTTCCAGATTGCCTTGAGCTTTTGCCATCAAATAAAAAAAATTGATTGTAATTTAAAATTTGAACGGGGTCCGGGACAGAACCCTGGTCTAGGTTGAAGATTTTAGAAATATTAGCTTAGATTAATTTGCATTTTTTTAAAATATCTATTTAAGATCCAAAATAAAAATTTTCTGAAATATTGCACAAAAATAGGCAATATAAAAATATGAAATTTAAAACTGTATAATTATTACATTTTTTCTTAAATTATTACAATCAAAAACCTAATGCTGAAGTCTTGGTTCAATTTTTTTTCTAAGGACCAAATTATTCTTGTTCGTTTAAGTCACCGTCACCAAACTTTTTCTCAATGTTTAGCCTTCTTTTTTGAGGTTCATTTAATCAAGAAAAAACATTAAGTCAAATGAAGAAAAATCATCAATTTAAAAAATTTAAATTTATTCAAAACTAAAAAAATTAGATCAAGTACCCAACCAAAAAAATTGAAAAAATAACAAAATTATCTTTACTTTTAAAGTGGCATTTTTGACCAATTTGTGAAAATACTTAAAATTTCAACATAAATTATTGCATTATTTAAGCTTTAACATGAACTAAAATCTTTTAAAATTTGATTCGTAATTATTTTGAATAAAATAGCTTGATTTTGCGCTTTTAAAAATTTTAAAAAATTAAAAACTCTGATAACATGTCAAGTGCACTATTCGGTTCCAGTCAATCTTCCAAATCAAAAAATTTGGTCGAATTCAAAGCGGGCAAAATGAGCCTGGTTAACAAAACAGTCCATCCGGACAAGCGAAAAGGCCTTGTCTATGTGTACCAATCTGATGATGCTTTGATGCATTTTTGCTGGAAGGACCGCACTAGCGGAATTGTGGAAGACGTAGACTTAAACTTGGCACTAAACCAACAAAAATTGTTCTAAATCTTTTGTTCTAAGGACCTGATGATTTTTCCCGATGATGTTGAGATCAAAAAAGTGTCTCAGTGCACTACTGGTCGGGTGTACTTGCTGCGCTTCAAGAGCTCCAACAAAAAGCTTTTTTTTTGGATGCAAGAAACCGAATCAGATAGAGATGAAAAACTATGGAAAAAAGTAAATGACAGCTTGAACAATCCGCCAGCTCCGGGCTCTTCATCTTCGTCAACTAGCGCTGGGGATCGTGCCACGACCAGTGGTAATCTGGCCAATGTTTTGAACCAAGAGCTTAGTGGAATGGAGGGAAGCGAGCTGCACAACTTGATCGGTTCCATGAGCGAGCAACAGCTGCAAATGTTTCTCGGAGGATTTATGCCAGTCAATTCTCCCTCATCGAACCGATCATCAACTGCTCCAAGTTCTCAGTAAATTGGAAAAATTTAATTTTTTCTTTTTTTTTTTAATTAATTTTTAAGGCCATCCAGAGCTCAAAGCACAGTTTCGGCCACCCGGCCAGAGCAGACTTCGACAAGCTCGTCAGAGAAAAAGCCGGCCCAAATTGAGCCAGGCGAAGGTAAAAAAGAGTCCGGATCTGGACAAAAAATGCAATTCAGTGATTTCCAAAATATTCTCGGAAATTTGACCCAAGATTTACCCGGACGACAAGAAATAGATTTATCAGAACTGGTGCCACTGGATCTGATGGCCCCAATTTTGGCCAACAATGAAATTCAGCAGCGATTGATGCAACACTTGCCGGACTCAGAAATACTGCCCAAAACAGAAGAAGAACTTCGAACAACTCTGACCACGCCACAGTTCAAAAAAGCCATGAGCTCGTTCGGACATGCACTACAAAGTGGTCAACTTGGTCCCTTGCTTCAGCAATTCAATCTGCCCGACGAGGTAACTAGCGCCGCTGCTCAAGGCAATCTGGAAGCTTTTGCCAAAGCAATGGAAACTTATGCACAGCAAAAAAAAGAGAAGAAAGCCGACGACGACCAAATGGATACGAAATAATTTATCTTTTTTTTTCAAATATCTAGCCCTGTATTAAATATTATTTTGATTGAAAAATTTATTTAAAAATTAAAAATTATTATAGAAAAAAGCTTTTTATTTTAATTAATTGAAATGGAGCGGATTTTTTTTGTTCACTTTGAGCGCTGAAGACCTAGCTAGCAACAGCCTGAACTCATTCTATTAATGGGTACATTGGTATACTTTAAATAGGAATTTTGCACAGTTTGTACCGTTAAGTCTTGGCTTTTATTTGAATTTTCTGATAGTTTTTTTTCCAAAATTTTACAGCATATACTTTTGAATAATGAATCAATGTTAGTGTTCATTTTGGCGCTTGTCTCATAAAATTCTGCCATAAACTGTTCAGCAATCTTGAATTGAAAAAAAAATTTAAAATAAAAAAAAAATCATTAAAAATAACTTGTTCGCCTTCATTTTTCTGAACAACTCTTAATTCAGTACAATCGCACTTGTTTCCTACTATGTATTTCAAGGTATCGTTGTCCGCATGCTAAAAAAAACATACAAATTATTACTTTAAAGAATGGAAAAGATAACAATTTTTCCTATCTATAGAATAAAAATTTTTTTCTTAATTTTTAATTAAAAAATTGGTAACAAAAAATTGGTCTCAATGTTACCAATTTTTTAATAAATATACAATTTTTTTTTTTTCAAATAATATTTTTTTTATTCTAATTAGTTATTTAATGTCGAATTTATTTATTTGAAAATTAACCTCCAAGAAGGAGAAGTATGATATGAAAAAGTTTACAATTACACAAATAATTTAAAAAAAAAAGAAAAGAAAAAACTATATTAAAAATACAAGTATAAATTAGATAAGCTGAAGAAGAAAAATTACATTACATCATTCCGTTTAAAATGATTTAGTTAACTACAAAAGGGGATAATAATATCTTTTATCACCTATGTTAGAAAGACATAAGTTAATTGAATCTTTTAGGACCATCTTTAAAACTTTAAAACTGTGACGTCTTTGTACTTATGTGGCTTACAATCTTGGCTTATGTCAATTTCGATCTATTGATTTAAACAGAATGCAATTCAAAGAGAGGAAAACGAATACAAGCAAATATGGCATTAGTGACTAGAAAATCTACTGGACCAACGAACCCAGCTTTACAAAGTATCAATCTTGAACATCAAATTTCAACGGTCGATGAACAACAACATGATAATCAAGTGGAACCTATTTCACAGCTATCAGAACAAGAGCACAATGTTAACAATAGATTGCTCATTCAACCGACTTCGTCAATAACTATTACAAGACTAAACTCAAAAGAAGCTCCAAAAAAAAGAGGCCGTCCACCAAAAATCAATAAAAATACAAACAACTAATTTACTTTCTATTACAAATGTGTTGCATTTTTTTTATTTTTTATATTTTTTTTTCTACTTTTTTATTTTTTTGGCTACGAAATAATTAATTTGTCAACTAATTAAATTTTTTATCATCTATTTTTTTTATTTTTTTAACTACGAAAATAATTTGTAGCCTTTGTTTTATTTTAAAATTTTTTACATTTTTTGACCAAAATTTACTATTACGTAAAATTCAGTATTACGTAAAATTCAGATAAAATTTTTAAAAATTAAATAAAAAAATAAAAGTAAAAAAGTGAATTTTCTAAAAAAAATGGCAAAAATCGTTCTTTTTTCGGCTTTTATTATTTTACCTTAACAAAAAATGGTAAATTCCAATGAATCAACACTTTATTTATAAATGATCATTATAAATAGACGATTTCAAATAAATTTCTACTTAGAAAATAACCGCTCCTATTTAAAAGATATTTTGAATTCAAGCATATCATAAGATTTTATAAAAATTAATAAAATAATCAAGTTCTTGTTTCTTGTTACAAATTTAATTTTTTTTAATAGAAAAATATTATAGTTAAGTTGTGTTGAGGACCCTAATAGTAAAGCCCAAGTCCAACCTTTGTTCTCTTACAAAAAAATAGTTTTTACTCTCATTTAAAAAAAATTTAGAGTTATTTTCGAAATAGACATTTAAACCCGGTCTTGTAGTCGAAAATCGATCTTTCCCCACCCCCTCAAAAAAATGATACAAGCCCATTTAATATCAAGAATTATTAATTATATAACCACGGATTTATAAAATAATAAAATTACAAAGCTTATAAAAAAAAATAATTAATTTTAATATATAAGCCCAGAGCGTGACATTTTTTTCTAAAGTTTAATCTCATGGAACGATACAGAGTAAGATGAGTCAATGGACCAAAGCTTTGGTAGTAATGATGAGGAAGAGTTTTAAAAATTTTAGATTTTTAAATTTAATTTACATATTTTTATTGTCAAATTTAAAGAAAATAATCAATTCCGATTTTTTTTTATAAACAAATGAATTGATTAAAATTTATTTTAATTTTTTTCTGAAAATTATTTTATTAGCCCTGTGATATTAAATTTTTTTTTTTTTTTAGCCCATGTTTTTTTTTTATATTGTCTTAATATCTCTGGGTTGCTATGATTTTTCCAAAAAAAACATAAATTAAGCCTCCTTTAGAAAAATCATAAGCCCATATATTTTCAGCATATTGTCCCCGGTGGTAGTATGTAAGATTTTACGGAAAGTCAAATTTAAGCTTTTTAAATGAGAGTAAATACAATTTTGATAGAGTAATAATAGTTAAATTTGGGCTTTGTTTTTGGAAAATATTCCATATTTATGGTTTTTTCTAGCCTACTGTGTAATTAACTCTAAGAGAACAAAGGTTGAATTTGGGCTTTACTCTTAGAGTCCTCAACACGAGTTTAGGATAACATTTTACGAAATTTTATCGAGATAAAGAATATTTTCAATATGTTTTTTGAATTTTTTTGAATATAAGAATGTTATAAAAAAACTTGATTTTTAAAGAATTTGAATTAAAATTTTTTGTTGCTAAATAATCACTCGATAGGTAATTTAATCAAAAAATCCCTTTATCATTCTTTTTGTCCGAGAGTTTCACGGTCTTTTAAAGGTTGAAGATTAAGGATCTGATGTAAAAAGTGACACATCGAACAGAGCTTGAGTTTCGATTTTTTTAACTTTATCAGAAAAAATTAAAAAAATTCTGACAAAAAATGTTTATTTTCTGTGTTTTTTCAGAATTTTTAATTTTTAGAAATAATTTTAGATTTGAGTCTTTAAGACTTTTTTACACTAAATTTTAATTCTTAAAACTATATTACTTAAATTTTTCCTTTTTTTTAAATTTAAATAAATATTTATTTTTTTAATACTTTGATTTACCAATTAATAAATGAATAAATCTAAATCTTTATTAGCAAACATAAAAAATTTACCTGTTCAATGTTTCTTAGCCAAGAGGCTAAACTTGAAAATGATCTAGCTTGTGTGATATCGTAGACTAGCAAAATTGCATGAGCTCCGCGATAAAAAGAAAAAGTCACCGAGTGGAAACGTTCTTGTCCTGCTGTATCCCTTTGTTAAAATTTTTAAAGAAGCATTCCTCATTTTAAAGACAATTATGTGATCACGTGACTAAAAGTAGCAAAGTCAAGATGGTAAAGATTGAAAATTAAAAATTAGAAAATTCATTATCACTCAATCACATGATCACCTAAAAATGTTAATTGTTAAATACCATATTTGAAGCTTGATTGTTTTTCCTTGAATTTCCAATGTCTTTATTTTGAAATCGATGCCAATAGTTGAAACAAAATTTTCATCGAAAGAGTTGTCAGTGTATCTGAGAATTATTGAAGACTTTCCCACAGACGACTCACCGATTAACAAAACTTTAAACAAGTGATCAAATGATCTTTGAGACATGGCTTTTTATTTAATGTAATAAAAAATTATTTTTTAAATATGCTTTTTTTTTTAACTTTTTTTAACATTTCAAATTTATGATTCAATTTTTATGCTAATAATTTTGTCGAATTTTTGCCTACTCAGACCCCAAAATCTAAGTTAGTTGCCTTTATTCATATTTACTAAGAAATTACAATGTGACTAATTTGATGAGTCAAATTTTTAGATTAAATGAAAAATCCCCCGTTTTTTTGTTTGAATATTTCTTATGATAAAATTTTTCGAAAATATTTTGATATTTTGAAAAATTTTCAAAAATTTAGCATAGGAAACTTGAAAATATGTTTTTTTATTATAAATTATTTTAAAATAGAATTTAAAAAGCAGACTTGTCTCTTTGAAACCATTTAAAAAAGATGAAATAAGTTTAAGATAAAAAAACATCTTGCTGCGTCAATTTCTATATAAAAATTTTCATATGTATAATTTTTCAGCACCAAAATTTCAAACCTTTTAAAATAGAAAATCAAAATCTCTGTTGAAAAATCATGTTACATAGAGTATTTGATTATTTTTGAAGAAATATAATCGCAACTATTCTTAATAGTTATTATTATTATTTTTTAATAATCTGCAGCAGGCCAGTGGCTCGCGGAAATGGTAGCCAGCTATTGCATATATGTTTGTATTCGGTTATCTTGTCGGGTAACTCGATCTTGAAATACTCAACATTGCCGCGTTCTTGACTTGGTCAGTTAGTTCATTCCAAGATGGTATGGCTCTGTTTGTGAAGAAGGCATTTCTTGGAAGACAGTTTCTTAAAAATTGTCTTTAAAGCTTTTGTTTTGTGTCACGAATAGACCCATACCTTCTTGGTCCTTCTTCCACGCTATTTGGGGTTCTTCTGATAGAACAGTACCACTTGATTCAATTTATGTTCTTGTTGCATTCGATGAATTGTATCATGCCATTTTGAGTCCGAGGTCGCTTTCTGAGTTGATTTCATCTAAATTTAAGTATGCGTTTTCGATTTTTGAAAGAGAACTTAAAAAATTTTAAATATTTTAAATATGTTTATAAAATTTTATTAGAAAAATACAAAAAAATGAGGTTTTAAATTAAAATTTTCATTTTTACCGAAAACAATTGATTAAATTTTTATCGATGATTCAAAATATAAAAAAAGCATACAAAATTGCAATTAATTTTTAAAAAAAATAAAAATAATTTAATCTAAATATAAAAAAGTTTATCTGAGCTATTGATAATTTCTTCTACCATCAATGATGAATCAATTCTTCTCTCCGGTGATTTTTCTATTCTTTCTTTTGATTGATGACATAGTTCTCTGAGACATAACTTCAGGATACTGTAGTTGAATGGTATTTTCTTGTTATTAAGATTATCAGTAAAAAAATTATTTTAATTATTATAAAAAAAAACAGATATAATGTTCTTGTGGATTGGTGATTTCTCTGAAGACCATTAAAAGAAGCTAAAAGACAATAGAAATGTAAAAATTGGTCTTGTGGGAAATGCCTTCCAAGAGGCTTTGATTTAACTATGGAATTTTTTTGTTCAAAAAGGTGTTCTAAATAGATAAATTTTGTTTTAAAATAGGATACATATATTTTCTTATACTTTTTTTGTATTTTAATTGCTTGAATTTATGTAATTAACGGATATACACCAATGTAAGCGTTGAAACATAAATGAAAGATCTTATTTTATTTTAACAATAATTTTTGAACCGTTCTTTTATTTTAAAGTTTTTTTTAATTTAAAGACAATATTCTCTTTTATTATTTTATATTTTTTTCGAAAAAAAAAAAATCTCACAACTATTTAGCGATCAAATAAAAGAATTCACGGTTTTACCCTGTTTGACTTTAAACATTTTCAAGAAAACATTAAAAAGAAGAATTGCTTAAAATTCTCAAGACTTAAGTCAACTCAAAGACTGACTTGGACATTAATTTCAGTGACTATGACTTAAAATAAGGCGCCAAAATAACTAACAAGAACGATCATTCATCGGTCATGATCACGGTCTCATAAATGTTTAGCCGTTTCAGAGAGTTATTTTGGTGGTAAAGTTTAAGACAAAGCTAGAATTAAAGTCCAAGTCCGCAATTTAAAGAAATTATTATAAGTCCGGACTTTGATTTGACTTAAAACTTATGACTTTTTAACCATAGTATAAATAAGAAAAAATTTCCTTATTTTTTAAAAAACAAAATAAAAATTTATCGTTAATTAAAAAATATCTAAATGAATTCAGTTTTAAAATTTGAAATTAAACTGGGCTTTTAAAATAATACTCATTAATTCTTATGAAATAGACAGGACTATAAATTAAGTTTGTTTAAATTGTTTCAAAAAAAACTTAAGTTAATAAAATTTTCAATAATTTCTACATAAGTTAACTTTTTTAACTTTCATAAACCAGAGTTGTTAAAAGTCTGAAATTAAGTCCAAATTAGGATTTTCAAAAAAAAATAATTTCAAGTACTGACTTTGACCTTAATTTTAATGACTTTGACTAAAAATTATGAGTTTTAAATAACTCTGTCTTAAACTTTTTAATAAATGATTTATTTCGAAAGGACTTTTAATTTTAAGCAAACGCTATTTAGCTTTTAAAAAAAATAGTCAAATAATATTATTAACTGAAAATCAAACAGAATTTATTTTCGGATTTAAACTATAATTGAAAATATGTTTTAGAAATAAATAATTAAAAGATCAAAATAAGAAAAAAAATTAAAAATTAATCACTAGTCCACACTATCAAAGTTATTTTTATCGAGTAGACCTATTCTTCTATGATCCTGGGGGACCATGAGGCGGCTTACAGGTTGGACTTTTTTTTTTTCAAATGAAAGCTGAGATCAAATAACATTTAAAACATCTGTCCTTTACTTACAATATATTTCCAAAAGAATTTGTATTCATGCTGTCTTGCACTTTAGACAGTAAATTTAGACAGTATAGCTAGTCTTTTAAAATTTTTGAAAAAAACAAAACCTTAAAATTCATTAATTTTTTTTATTTCAAAATTTAAATCATTTTTTAAACTAAAGTCTCTAGAACAAACAGGTTAATTTAGTAAATTTCTAAAATAGATAGCCTGTTAATTAACCTTGAAGCTATAAAAAAAACAACAATTTTTAAATATTGTTTTATTCGATTCTTTAAACTAAATAAAATTTATCAAATTATTCAAAAAACGATAACAAAGCAGGATAAATAATTCGGCAAAAAAAGTGTCGCAATTTTGGTGAATCAAAATAAAAATTAAATGTTATCTGGCCGATAGTTGGCGTCAATCTTCCAAGCACCGAATAAATAATGCAATCTAATGGACAAAAGATCTAAGCCCATTTGAATGTAGCTGCCAAAGGTTATTTTTGACCCTTCGCATTCATGCCAATTGATGTCTACTTCAAAAATTGGTATTCTCAAATATTGAGCAATATATAACAAATCTACATCGAAAGCCCTAAAAATGGAAGAATAACTTTTTAGAAAAAATTAAATAATATGCTTACCATCTTAATACGTGCAGATTGGAAAAAGTCTGCAATGCGGCTGGTCTTGTCAATAATTTGAAGCCGCATTGAGTATCACGGACTCCTTTCACACACAAAAACCAAACTAGGAAATGAAATCCATGCATTAAAAATGTTCGAAATAACGACCTCTACAAAATTAGCTAGAATTTGAATTAAAATCATTCAATTTGTTTACCTTTGCTATTGAATCTTTTTCCAAATGTCTTCTAGATCCACAAACAACAATTTTATCATCCTATTTAGAAAAAAAAATTTCCTTTTTTAAAAATATCTAAAAATAAATGTTTACTTCCAACGAAGCGCAATTGGTTTTGGCAATTTTTTCCAGTCTCTCAAAATCACTGAATTTAGAGGCTCCATCTGCATCAGCAAATAAAATAAGTTTACCTCTACTCTTCACAACACCCTAAATAATCAAAATAAAAAGTTTTGAAAATTTTTTTAGATTTTTTTAAAATACCATTCTAACTGCGCCTCCCTTACCGCGATTAAAATCTTGGGTCAATACCCTTAAAACATCGGTAGAGTATTTTTTTGCATATTCCAAGGCAACCTGAATAAAAAAAATCCAATTTATTTGAGAAAATTTGAATGAATTCACCTTTGATGTATCATCCTTGCTTCCATCATCAACCACAATAATCTCGTAGGTAAATTCAGAATCATTTTTCTAGAAAAAGGAAAGATTAAACAGAAAATAAAGTCTTTTTTTCCCAAAGAGACTTTTCTTTTTTCAAGGTATTCAAAAGCTTCGTCAAGCATTACAGGTACTAAAGGATACAAAAAAGATAGACACTCATTTTCATTTCAAAAGCTTACCTACATCGAACTTGTTCATTGTAGCTAGGAACTATGATCGACAAATAAAGACTAGATTCGCTCATAATGGACGGAAATTTAGATTTTTTATTTGTGCTAGGATCTAAGAAAAATTGTTCGTTCTCGGTCTGGGTGATTTGGGAATAGGGAATTGAAATAGCTCTGATAATTCTTTTAAACTTTTTTTTAAGATAAAAAATTTATTTAAATTAAAAAATTAAAAAGTACCAAAAAAACTGTGATCATGATTGCCAGGAGCATCCAAGATAAAATTTTGAAACAGCAGCACTCCAACATACCTAAGACTTGGATAAAAATTTTGAAGTTAAATTCAACTTGTAATTCAAATTTATATTTTATTTATTGCTAACTAAAGTACATGTTTATTTGAAAAATATCTATATTAAAATTTTAAAACTGACACATAGGCAAATTAGAACAGCATAAAAAATAGCTAAAAATTTGTCTTTGTTATAAATAATATTTTAAGATTTTCATTAATGAAAAAAAAATGATAAAAAAAAATTGGCATAGCCTTAAAAAATGATAACAGTAAAAAAGAAAAAATATTAAAGAGAAAATCTATTAAAAAAAGCAAGGCATTATTATAAATATTACTTATAGAAAGGAAAAAATTAGAAATAAAAATGTGCTGTAAAACTCAAAAACAAAAATCACTATCGCATAGCAAAAAAATCTCCCAATTAAAAAAATTAAAAATTCTAAGAAAATATTAAAAATTTAGATATTACATTATTTTTCTTATTTCGACCATAATGGACTGAAGAATAGCACAATGAATTTTTCAAGTGATTTATATTCTTATTTTAATCACCAAAAAAAATATAAAGATAGAATAAAATACAATAATTCAACTCTCAAACAACTCTCAAAGCTCTGTACACTTGATAAGAGAAAAACTTGCGGGAACGATGGCACTCGCCCACATGGCTTTCCTAACTGCGCAGAAAAGTTCGCAAAAATTCTTAAATAATTTTTTTTTTTTTATTGTGTAGCTGGTCGAGCCAAAGCTCCTTCAGCAAAGTTAAAAAGTTTTAAATTATATTACAAAATATTTAGAGGCATTGTGAATTTTGAAGAAAAAAACAAAAACAATAATCTTAAAATGAAATAACTTTTTTACTAAAAGTCTAAAAATAGTTCTGCAAAATGTATCAGCTGGTACAAACTTTGTACCATCCAAATTTAGTCTCTGCAAAAACTCTGCAAGTTTGCAAAGCACTAAAAGTATTAGAAAATCATTAAAATTAAATTGCAGAGTTATTGCAGAGACTAAATTTGGGTGGTACAAAGTTTGTACCAGCTGATACATTTTGCAGAACTATTTTTAGACTTTTAGTAAAAAAGTTATTTCATTTTAAGATTATTGTTTTTGTTTTTTTCTTCAAAATTCACAATGCCATATTTAGACGACTCACAAGACTTGGATGTTGCTGTTTCGGTACGAGCCAAAGTTTCTTCTTCCTCTTCGTTCAATTCTTCACTTTCTTCGACTTCCAAAAATCGATTATCTTTTCCTTCACTCGACTCACCTTGTTCTTCAACATCCTTTAACTCGCCCAAATCGCTTTGTGAACCAGAGTTAGAACCAACTAATGATCCAAAAATTGAATCCGTATTACTTTTGTCTTCGTCTTCTTCAGACTCATCAGATTCATATAAGGACTCATTGATTTCTACAATTTTGTTTCTACCGCCAAAGTTGAGATTTGCTTTGTCTAAATCGATTGAACACAAATTTCTGATTTTAGTAAAAATCGAAGCAATAGTGTCACGTCAGCAATTGTGTTCAAAATTTAACTCTACCATTGAAATGGTTTTCGCAATAGTTAAGTTAGATGACCAACACTTAAATACAGCCAATATGATCTTGACGAAACAGCAACATCCAAGTCTTGTGATACAAGAGTTGACGCAACATTGAGTGATGAGGAATTGGATACAGATTTGACCAACGATATGAAAAAATATGTATTAGTTCTGTAAGAGACAAAGTAGACATTTACAAGGAACAAGTCATGGCTGGGTCATCGATTTCAAACGAAACCGAGATGATTGTAAAAAAGGCCTTAAGTAAACACTCAAAACCGGATCCGTGTAATATCTGTGGCGAATTGATGAAAAATGAACGAGGTGTAAAATTACATATAGCCAAAATGCACAATAAATAAAACTTTTGATTTATTTCATTATTATTTTTTTTTTCAACTTTTATTTGTATTTTATTATTTGATCACATATTGACTGATCACAAAATAAAAATTTTGATCACAAATTTTTTCTTAAAATTTTTTCTTTTAAAAAATGATCACATGTTTAGTGATCAGTGATTTGGTGATCAGTCAAGATCACATAGTCGTCATGATACCCTTGATCACATCTTTTGGTGAACAATTGTTCACAAAGTCTTCATGACCCTTAAATTGAGCATAGAGAGGTTTTACTCAGACCCCATTTTGTATTAGAGAGAATTTTAATGATGTTTAGCCCGGACTGACATTTCTCTTTAATTTCGCTAACCTGATTAATGAAATTTAATCTTTCGTCAAATGTTACGCCTAGGAATTTAATGGATTTTGAGTAGTGATGATTTTTGTTAAAGAATTTAAGCTTGAGTTTAGGTAATGTGCTGCTTTTTGAAAATATTATACAAGAGGATTTTTCGATTGAAATTTTCATTTTCCATTTGGTTAGCCATGGCTCTAATTCACTCAAGTATTTATTTATTTGTGATTCGATATTAGCCTTTTTTTTAAAGATAAAAAATGCCGCTAAGTCATCTGCAAATAGAAGGGAGTAGCAGGTATTAGTCTTGTCTTTTTTTGGAATGTCATTAATAAATATGTTGAACAGCAAAGGGCTAAGTACAGATCCCTGAGGAACCCTTGCACTGATTTTGAAAGAACCCTTAAGTGCATTATTAACATTTATATTGAATAATCTTGAGCTTAAGAATGATATGACCCAAGATATGATATATTTTGGTACGTTTAGCTTAATAAGTTTAAATATTAACCCCTTGTGCCAAACTCGGTCAAATGCTTTGAATATATCTAGGAAGATGCTACATATGTTTTTTTTTCTATTAAAGGAATCCATAGCTTTTTGCGTAAGAAACATTAGGTTATCTGCTGTTCTCCTGTGTGTGCGGAACCCTGATTGTTCTTTGCAGATAATGCCCTTGCTTTCAACAAACTTATATAACCTATTGAAAACTATACGTTCCAAGACTTTACCTAAACAACTTGTAATACTTATGGTGCGATAATTAGAGGGGTTACTGTCAAGCCCTGCTTTTTTTGGAATCATTGTGATGTGAGCAGTTTTCCAAGCTCTTGGGACTTCTCCTTTAGTAAGACTCAGGTTAAAAAGCGTTAGGATGTCATTTAAAGTTTTGTTCGGAATATTTTTAGAAACAAATTAAAAATTCTATCTGGAGCTTGGGCTGAGAAGTCCTTGATTTTTTTATAGCTTCTTGTACCTCATTAATACTAATTGGTTCAGAATTCGAATTTGATTCTTTTTGGCTAGTGAATTCATAAACAGTGTTGTCAGCCTCGGTTTTAAACCTTTGAGAGTCACATTTATTTGGGGTAAAAGTCTCTTCTAGAATCTTCCCAAAAATATTCCCCTTGTCAGTTTCAATTTTAATTAAGAAATTGCAGGCTTAAGTAAAAGATCCAAGTTACTTTCTAATGAAAAATTCTCATTTTATGAACAATAAACTTAACTAAGTCATTTAAGCCTCTGTTTTGGTACGTGAACAGCTCATTTATAAATTTTGTGGAAAATAGGATGAAAAAAGCTTTTACTCTCTAAAAAGTGTTGGATGCAAACCAAAGCTAATGAAGCCAGAAACTATAGCTTTCTTATACAAGCAGTTCTCTCAATCTATCTTTAGATATCATTTGGATAATATGTTCATTAATGAAAAGAGTTTAAAGGAATTTGATATACGGCAAAATATTTTAATAAAACGATATATTGGACTCAATTAAATTTACAAAAACAAAACCCTTGAAAAAAGCACTAAAATTGGAGTCAATTAGACAATTTTATGAAAAGCATAAAATATTCTTTGTCAAACAAATTTTCAATAACCAATTATGCAAAAACATTTTTGAGTTTTTTAGGAAATTGTTTAGGATATTTAATAGAGAGAATACTTCTTTTATTAATCAGTTATCAAATGTAGAAGATCTGACTAATTTAAGTTGTATTGAATGGTGCCTCGAATGTAGCAACTCTGGACTAACTGACTCGATAAAAAAACTTTTTTTATTTAATAGAATATTGTATATTGAATAATCTTAATCATTTTTTTGTATATAACAAACTGAATTTTTTACTTAATTGTAAAATGGATATTTAACTGTCCATTTTTTTTTTTTTTTTATTATTTCAATTTGTCCATGGGACTTAAACTTTAATTAAATAAATAATAAATAAATAAATTCGAGTAAGACTTTTTTTTCATTCAACACTAATCTTTTGTTCCTATTTTCTCAATTGTTTATAATGAATTTTTTAAGTGATTTTGAGGATTCTAACAAGGAATCCAATGTTGTGCCATATAATTCTATTGTGATATTTTTCGAAATTTTTACTTTTTTTTTATCTCTAATATTTTTTTATAAATTTTATAAATCCGTCTTTTGTTAGCTTTCAAAATTATTTATTTGTTTATCTGGCACTATGACGTTATATAGACTTGATAATATAGTCTGTATATATAGACATAATTAATGTAGAAGGTAGACTATAATATAGACTGTGCATATAGACTGTATTTTCTATATTGAAAAAAATTTACAATTTTTTTAAGTTTTATGTCATATGTTTTAGCTTTATTAAATAATATTACAAAAATTACAAAATAAAATTACAAAATTTACAAAATTAAATTACCAAAAAATATTTGTACAAAAGTCAATAAATTAATCGTCCTTTCTTTTAGTCAAAATTTCACTAATGAAGAATTATGAAGAAACTCTCTTAATTCTTCCCTGATTATAGCCTTATCCTCACTTTTGCCACCAGTTTCCTCATACAACTTACACTCATATTTCAACAAATTATCTTTAAGTAGTTCTTTCGCCATTCTAGTATACTGTTCGCCTCTTTGAAACTGACTTAAATGGATTTCAGTTGTATGGTTTTCTTTCTTTAAATGTAAAATTATCTTATTCACAGTAGGGTGACTTCTTATAGAAAGAGCAAAAGATTTAGGCTATGCTACTAAATTATTATTCGTTCTAGGAATTTCATCCAAAACTCTATCAAAAACGTTCCATATTTCAGGCTTATAAGTTGAAGAAATTTTTTTGTTGTCAGAATTTAACTTAAACATATAATAAGACTTCAAAATAAGACTCTAAAAAATCAACCCTAAATTTTTCAGAACAAGTTTCCTTAATCGTTTCATATGCTTCAAATATAACATACATTGGAACAAAAGGCAAAAAAGGTAATTTTTATTTATTTGTATATCTGTACCGAGCTAAAGCTCCTTCAGATTAAATAGAAACAAAAGAAAATTAAAAAAATAGAAATAAAGTTAAATAAAATAAAATAAAAATAGAATATAATTAAAGTTAATAAAATGAGATAAATAAAAAAAATAAAAAAAGAGTAAAATAAGCTAAATAAATGAAAGTTTAGAAGACATGAATTGGAATAGATTGCTACATGTGTTACAGCTTTAATTTTTTTTTTGATATGTAGTGAGTAAAGTAAAAAACAAATTAAATTCCATGGACGAAGACAAGAAATTAGCTATGGTGTTTGTATAATAATTTATCATTATTTTGAAATGTTAATTTTTTAATTTTGATAATTATTATTCATTGGGTTTTTTTTTTTGAACCAAACCGATCCAAACCGAATCAAACCGACTTAAACCGAACTAGGAGTTAGCATGAGCAGTCCAACAGCGGTGGAGATTTTCAATTTTTTTTTTAGGTAAAAAAGCCTTTTTTTTTTTCTCTTCAATTGGATATTAAGTAAGACATGCTTTAATATATTATAAGTCAGGAAAAAAAGAAGAAATTACTAGGTAGCAATTACACAATGGAGTTGGATTTTTATTATTCAAACACTTTTTGAATAGAATTCGATTGAATAAATGTAATAACAAAAAATAAGTGTTAATTATGTAGAGAGTTTGTACATCTATACGAGTATGTTGTTTATTACTAAAAAATCAAGTCTATATGGAATAAATAGTCAACAAAGAATAATTCTACATAATAATTTTCTGCGTCTAAAAGCTTTTTTCTATATAATTAATGAGTCTATATTATTTTTGTCTTTATGTTTTCAGTCTATATTCTATATTTATTTTTTTTTTTTTTTTGGAATTTTAGCCATTAAATTTCGGTTAGTCCATTGTTGTTATATTCAAGGCACCATTCAATCAAAGTAACACTGAATGTTAAATCATATTCAGTGCAATTTATATGAGTAAGATCTTCTACTTTTGATAACTGTTTAATAAAAGAAGTATTCTCTCTATTGAATATCTTATAAACTTTCCTAAAGTAATCAAAAACGTTTTTGCATAATTGGTTATTGAAAATTTGTCTGACAAAGAATATTTTATGCTTATAATAAATTTTTTAATTTTTTTTTAATAGTTATTTTTATTTAAAAATTAATTTAAAAAGGCTTCGAGCTAACATTCGAAAAGAGCGCAAACTGCACATTCGAATTGAAGCTCCTTCTGCCCAGTAAAAAAATAAAACAATAATAAAAACAAACAGACATTTTTTAAATTACATCATTAAAAATAAATTTTTTATTTTTTAAAAAAGAAAGACAGACAGAAAAGACAGAAAAAAAGAAAGAAGACAAAAAATTGATAGTTTCTAAATAACTATATAAGAGAATCCTGTTCTCATATCAGATCTTAAAAAAGCTAAGAATCAAATATAAACTAATTAGGACAGTACACGCATACGCAATTCGAATTATTGAGAAAAAGGCTCCTACCGGAGTAGATGTAACCGATACTTTAGCTGTGTTTTCAGACCACGACCCACTATATTCCTCAACAAGTAGCTTAATGAATCTGTTTTTATAAGAGAAACATTTTAGCATATATCTAGCACCCATTTGTAAGAATCTTTCTTTAATAAACAAAATGTTACTAACTGAAAAGAGACTCCTAGTTGGGCTGTCCCATCTTAACTTATAGATACACCTAATAGCTCTGTTTTGAACTGTTTGAACAAGTTTAGTTTTAAGTTGGTCTTAGAAATACATGCTACGGTAAAGAAAGAGTAATCAAACATGGAACCAATTAAGGCTCTGTAGATACTAGTGAGGGTAGTTTTTTTTAGGTGCCAAGAGCTGTGAGCAAAAATTTTTATTATGTTGAGCCTTTTTAGGGCTCTTACTCTCAAGTTTTGAAATTGCTTATTAAAACATAAGTACTCATCGAAAGTCACTCCTAAAAAAAGAGAATTAGGATTATAAGGTATCAGGTCTCCAGACAATTTTAAATCCATTTTCAGTCTACCTCGACCACCTCCTGAAAAAATAGTATAGCAACATTTTGAGGCATTCATTTTCAGACGCCAAGCAGACAGCCAATTCTTAAGCCCACTTAGGTACTTATTAATTACTTTAATGACTTTTCCTGTCTTTCTAAAGTAAAATATCGCCCCCAGGTCATCAGCAAAAAGTGCTGAGTAACTAGAGTGCTTTGAGTTTGAGAGATGAATATCACCTATGTACACTAAAAAAAGCAATGGACCTAAAACTGATCCTTGAGGAACAGAACAAGTAATGGGATACATCCTACTAAACTTATTATTAATCTTGACTTTAAAAAATCTGCCCGATAAAAAGTTCTTAACGAACCTGACTAGATAAATAGGTACACCCAGGTAGACTAGTTTATAGATTAGTCCAGCGTGCCAGACTTTATCAAAGGCTTTTGAAATATCAAAAAAGATACAACATACCTTGCTGCCATTATGTTTATTTAGTCGTTCTTGTATCTTTTGGGTCATGAATAAAAGATTATCAGCAGAGCCTCTATTATTTCTAAATCCAGACTGCTCGTCAATAATGAGTTTTTTACTTTCTAAAAAGTAATGTAAACGATTTCTAAAAACTCTTTCAGCTAGTTTACCAAGACAACTAAGAAGACTGATTCCTCTTTAATCAACAGGATCAGTAGAGTAACCATCCTTCTTTGGAATCATCGTAATCACTGCAATTTTCCAGGACTCAGGTATTCCGACACTTAAAGAGAGATTTATCAAATCAAGGAGGAGACTAATTGCCTTGAGTGAAAGCTTTTTGAGAAATCTGTTGTGAATGCCATCTTCACCAGGCGAAGAGTCAACTTTTAATTTGTCAATAATGTTCACTAGCTCTAAGAATGACACTTTTGAAAATTGGTCGTCACTGTAATCCAACTTTGACACAAATTCCTCTACAAAGTTGTAGCAATTTGTATCAAAGTCCGTACAATCGCTACCCGACTCAGAAAATGTCTAATTGACTCCAATTTTAGTGCTTTTTTCAAGGGTTTTGTTTTTGTAAATTTACTACTTTTTTCTTCACCAACTTTTATTATCACTTTAGAAATTTCATAATATCTGTATAACATTCTCCACAAATAATTATTCATTTTTCCGATTAGTTTGTAGAAAAGCCCAGCACGCCAAAGTTTATCAAATGCTTTACCGGCATCAAGACTTATTAGATTTAAACGAGATCTTCCTTGGCAATAATAATTGACTATATTCTATATAAAAAAAGTGTCTATATAACGTTCTAATCCCGTTTATCTGTACCCAGTAAATGCTCCTTCAATATTTTTTATTTTTATTTGTTAATTAAACTTTTAAATTTTCAGATTTAATTGAATTGTAATTACATATTTTGTTTCTTTAACAGCTTGAATAAATTACTATTCCAATTTAAGATAATACATTTATCGAATTAAAAAAAATCAGCTTTAGCTCGCATCAGCTAAACAAATAAATATTTAGAAAAACAAA
Organism: Brachionus manjavacas; assembly: GCA_019054805.1. Classification (NCBI taxonomy): domain Eukaryota; kingdom Metazoa; phylum Rotifera; class Eurotatoria; order Ploima; family Brachionidae; genus Brachionus; species Brachionus manjavacas. The sequence continues at coordinate 3,226,751 of JAHQIY010000012.1, read as the reverse complement.
TAAATAATTTTTATTAAAAAATTTTAAAGATTTATTTTTTTTCCGCTTACAAGTCTTGATTTAAATCTCCAAATGTCATTTATGTTTATTTTTTGATCTGATGGTAGACCGAATTTTTTGTTTGCCAATTTTTCAACCTCGTTCTTAAAAGCTTCTTGAACAGTTCCAGTCACATCAATATATTCACACTCACTTGCTGCATAATGACAAGAAATCGCTTTCCTGAAACCATCAGTTCTGTTTGCCCCACTGCCATGAATCAAAAGAGGATGAAATAAAACCGTATCACCTTTATCCATAATCAAATGAACCAAATCGGCCTTATTCACATCCATATTTTGAATACCGTAGTACATTTTGTTTACCCCCCCTTCCCATTCAGGGTATCCGTGCTCCAGCAACTCTCCAGTTTTGTGACTCCCAGGTATCACCACCAAACAACCATTTTGTTTGTTTATGTTCTCCATCGCAGTCCATGAGGCAACTATTTTATCAGCTGGCCGAAACGGAAAATAATACAAATCTTGATGCAATGGATGTCTTGATGTTAATAGACCAGTGTCCGGTGGTTTGTTGATCAGCATTGTATGCATGGCCATTAAATTCGGCCCGATAATGCTCTGAACATACTTGACTATTTCAGGTAGACAACAGTATTCGAATAGTTCGTCATCGTAGCAAAAGTCTTGCACTTTGGTAATGGCTTTTTCACCTTGAACAAATTCAGACTTTGCTATAGAAACATCTTTCATCACAGTCATGCCGGGGGAGCGAATTTTTTCAGCGCATATTTTCTGAAATCTCATCCGGAACTTTTCCAAATAATCATTAGAAATTAGATTTTTAATTACTATAAAGCCTTTTTGGTCATAATCTTCCAGTTGTTGCTTAGTCAAAACTGAACTGGACCGTAGAGTGACTTTTGGCGTCAGGGTGGGTCTCAAAATATTTAGAATAAATTTCATTTTTTTTATTATTTATTTGAAAACTACAAAATATTATTGTCAATTTAAAAAGTAAATGAATAAATGCAAAATATTGAGAACATAAAGTTAGCTGTTGCAAATTTTCTGTAAATTTTATATTTCTTGGGCTTGAAGGGAAGTTAAGACCATTCTAAAATGAACGGAGTCCTCTTTAAACTAATAATAAATATTTTAATAAAAAAATAAAAAATTTTAAAGGAAACATTTAAGAGACAAAGCGAAATTTATTTAGAAATTAACAGTCTTTTTAAAAAAATTTCTCTTTTCTATTTAATGAAACGGAAAGAAGAGAAAAGGAAAACAAGAGCAAAAATTTGTTTTAGTTTTTAATTTCAGATCAATTATTTGTCCAATTATTTTGGGATTATTTATATATTTTTAATATTTTTTCGATATACAAATTAATTTCTAAATGAAAGTTTCAATTAATTATATATTTAATGCTTTTATCGAGAATATTTTCCTTCAGATTAAAACAAAAAATAAAAAATCCAATTAAATTTTTACGAAAAAAATTATTCAAAAATATTTTCTAAATCGTTTTTATTTTTTTTGTGTAATATTAAATATTACCTTTTTAGAGTAATTTAATGAACGACAAATTATTGATTTTCGAGTATAACTAAATTAAATCTGAAAAAAAAAAAAATAAAGTATTTAAATGATAATTGTTTTTATCTCTTTTGAACTTTTATTTGAAAGTTGAAAATTTTGACATATCTATCTTGAATTCAATTCAATACACTTTAAGTCACGATGAATATCATGACTAGAATTGTCTAATTAAATTGTCTTAATCTTGATGACTCGAAGTTCTGAGATCTTAAAGTCAATTTTTTCTCCTGTTTACAAATTTTCTGTTTTTCCATTTTTGTTGAGTAATTATTTTAGGTAAATTATATTTAACGGAAGATCGCTAATTCTGTTTCGCCTATTAATTGTTCATTACCAATTATTTTCAATGAGCATACTTTATAAAAAAATTATAAATTATCTAGATTTTTTGATAATCAAATTTACACTCAAAATTAAAATTTTTTTGATTTCTATGATTTTCATTTTGATTATTTTTTATTAAACTGAGTCAAATAGATGGCATCGAGAATCCATCAGTCAGAATCAAGGACAAATGATATTTTTGCCGTCCCAGGTGATTATAGTAAACCCAAAAATCAAAAATAGACGCAGTATTAATGCTTAAATTTTAAAATTAAATACCGCACATAAGTTAAATTTTAAAAAAATCTTAAAATTAAATTTTAAGTTTAGATGCGGCGTTAAAAAATAGAAAAACACAATAATTTTTTTATTTAAAAAATTAATTTCCAATTTTAAGTGCAGCGCTAAAAATTAGTTTTTTTTAAAAAAAAACATTTTTCGATTTTTCAAATTTCAAAAATCTTGGTCATAATTCTATTTAGTTATGCTGTTTATTTGTATTTTATAACAAATAAAATTTTTCAACAAAAGAAGTTAAATAACGTTTGGAAAAGAAATATTCAGCTTTGATAAACCATTCTGCTAGTTTTTACTACTTATTTTAATTCTTAAACTGCATGCAAGTTTTGCTAGTGATTTTAAACAATTAAAAATATAATTTGATTAAATCTCCATAAAAAAATTGAAAAATTAATTTCTGATCTTGAAAATTTAGTAAAAGTTTAAAATAATTTTAACCATAAGTAAACATAATTTTAGTAAAAATATTTATTTGAAAAATCGAAAGAAATTTTTTTTTTGTTCAATTGATTGTTTTTTTTAAAAAAAAACAATTTTTAGCGCCACACTTAAAATTAGAAAATTATTTTAATAAAAATTTTTAAAAATTTTCATTCTATTTTTCTACCGCTGCATCTAAACTTAAAACTGAATTTTAAGCTTTTTTTTGAATTCAACTCTTACCTAATATTATTTTTTTAGAGAAAAAAATTTGTGAAAATAATCGATGCCATTTACAATACTGACAAATTAATTGCTATGATGAAAATTTTTTGAATATCAAAAATAATGACTAATTATTCTTTTTTAACCAAATTTACTGAAACTATCACCAAAAATTAAGAAAAAAATATAAAATTTCTAAATTATCCCAACAAAATATTATTCGCTTCATAATTATTAAAGAGTACTAAAAAATACTATTTTCATTCAAATAAACTGAAATAAAAAAAAATTAAAAATGTTAAAAATTGATGTTTCGAATATTCTTACTCGTAAAAAAGCTATTGAACCTTCGATAGTTGAAGTGCAAAAAGATGTTGATGTTAGTTTTTTTGCACTTCAACTATCGGAAGTTCAATAGCTTTTAATAGCGGTTCAATAGTGTTAGAATGTGATAAAGGATGTTTAGCAGATTGTGACTCTTTTAAAGATATGACATTCGATACTTTCTTTGAGTTAAATAATAGTATTATGATTGTTGGAACTAATCCAGATAATTGGAAGTTCTCCAAGTGTACTTGCTATGATTATTTTAAAACTTGGATGTGCAAACATTTACTTGTAATTGCTATTGCTAATAATCAAATCTTTATACCCGAAAAATATTTTGATTCAGAAATAGGTTCCAAACCCAAACCAGGGAAAAAGAAGAAGGCTAAACATTGGCATGAAAGAGACTAATTTTTGTTTTAAATTTTGGATTTATGAAATAAAAAGGTGTTTATGTAACTAAAAATAAATTTTGAAACTAAATTTGTGTTTTTGTTTTCATCAAGTAAAATTGGTGATAGTTTTAGTAAATTTGATGATTTAAAATTAAGTAGCCAAAAATAATTAGCATCAACTACAAATTAAATATATCTATGGCTAATTAGTTAAATATTGACCCATTTGACATTCACCGTAAAACCTTGTAAAATACTCTCTGTTCTTGTTCAATGGTGGACTTATTTTGATAACCCGGATCCAAAAAATAAATGATTTTTAAATGAATGGAACCAAAGTAGTTTTTTTAGTCGGGATTTTTAATTTTTTCGAATTATGAATCTGGTGCAGTATCAAAAATTAAGAGTAACAATATCAAAAAAATTCACTTTTTATTAATTCAATTAATTCGATAAAATTTTTTTTAATGAAACCTTGATCGTGGACAAGAAACTCAGTAACAGAAACAGATGATTCTAATAAAAAAAATTAAATTTTAATTTCAATTTATTAGAAAATTAGAAAAAGTTAGAACAAAATTAATGTTTTTATTTATTAAATAAATGCTCATTTCAGTCGATAAAATTTTTTGTTCTAAATTTTACTTTTTTGCCATCGCTTTAGAAAATATTTAAATTTTCAGAAGGAAAAAACATTTTTGACAATGTTAAAAAAATTAATTTCAAATAAAAACACAAATTTCCTAAATGAATAAAAAATTTCCTAAACAAAATAAAAATTTAGAGACTAAATTTTTTTGGTATCAAAGCCGGCCATCTGAATTTTGGGCTTTAGCATTGCAGTTTGATCTCTGATTAAAGGTGGAAGTTGAATGTTTGTTTGTTCTTCATTGTCTTCGAGCAAATTTTGGTTGCTGGTTTTCTTGTCTTCATCTGCCATCTCGCTTTGAATTTTGGGCAAAATTAAGCTTTCGGCCTTGAAGTTCTGATCGATGTTCCCTTCATTTGGGGAACCGATTGCAGGCAACGAGAGCGTGAACTCGCTCTCAAAATCAGAAGACTGAGAGAGCAATTTGTAGTATTCCCTGTTGTCAAAACGCTTCAAATTTCTGACAAACCGGGGACACGGAGTCTCATCTTGGAAGTTGATGCTAAAATTGTTGTCTGATGATCGATTTTTGGACTGGTTCCGCGAGTATTTGGCTGCATCCTGCAAAATGCGGTTCATGATATTGGAGCTGAAAAAATTCGACCTGGGCTTATTGCGGCCGATGTTGAGAAATTTTTCATCTCGGCTCAAAAGCCGATTCAGGTTCATGTCCCTGTCCATGCGCCTAATCAGCCTTTCTTGCTCAATGCGCTTTGTTTCATTAAAATCACTCAGCAATTTGGTGTAGAGCTTGCGGTGGTGCTTTTTTTCCTCCAACAAAGCGGGTTGTATCCGCGGAAAATTTAGCAAGTCTTTGCGCAGCCACCTTTTCCACTCTTCTTCTGTCGGGTCGAGTATTTTTTTGGCTCTTAAAGAACACATTGAATAAAAACAATAATTATAATTCAGAAAATAATTTTTCGTAACTTATTTGTAGACCTTGAAGTCATTGTTAGATTTTGTTAGTCTAAAGCAAAAATTAACTTTTAGGCAAACATGTTCAATAATATTTTAAAAGAAAATATTTTTTTTTTAAATTAAATTTGAAAGGAAAACTGAAAAATGCTGTTTGAGTCACAATAGAAGAAAAGCGGCGCTAGAAACAATATTGTTTATGGCTGTTTTTGTTGAGCACAAAGAAACAAAAAAGCGAGAAGAAACAGTTCTTGCCAAAGTCTAATTGAGCTTACACTTTTTGATTTTTTCATCAAACGCCTTGATCATTTAAATATTTTATTCAATAAAAATTTTGATTTTTTTTGTGTAATTTAGGTAAAATGCGGCAGTTAATTATTCTGATGTTTTGGAACTTTTATAATTTTAGCAAGCTGTCAATCAAATTTTGAAGGTGTCGAACAAACGGCTCCGATTGAGCCGTAATTTAATACCATTGAGCTGCTTTTTTAAAATAAAAATAGCTTCTAAATATTTAAAGTCAAATAAATAGTCATAATAGATTAAGAAATTTTTTAAATTAAAAATTAATTTTTTAAGTTTTATTTTAAATTTTTTGTTTTTTTCATGGAATGGCGTGTTATGGATTAAGTGTTTGCTGCGTCTTTTTTTTGTTGCGTCTCAAAATAGAGGATTCCATCTAGTTTTTAACAAAGACTTCTATTTAATTAAATTTGAATTTCAAAAATAAAAAATTGACTTAATTACAGACTAAAAAGTTTAAAAAAATTGTGTTTTCTTAACACAGGTTGTTTTTCTAAGAGTGTATTTTAAGTGGATTAAAATTTAAATAAAAATACAGAAATGCGAGTAATATTCAGCAATTATTTTAAAATTTTAATTTTTTTATCATTTAATGTCGATCGGCAGTGTGAAATTTTAAACAAACTCTCCTTCACTTTGACTTAAATTGAGATAAATTTCAATGTTGTTTGACATTGGAGCTACAGTCTCAATTATTAAAAGTGTATCTTTCGATCTAATCAGTGCTGTCAAGTCCCAGGGTAATTTTAAAAGCAAAATTTGTCCTTTTTATATATGTTATCGTTTTTTTTGATAATACGTAAATATCGATAATTACGTTACAAGACGTAAATTTTGAAATAAAAAAATTATCAATTTTTCCTGTTTTTTCTAGTTTTCTCTTAATTAACTGAAATTAAAAAGACAATATAGTAATAATCTGAAATAAATGAAATAAAGCGTAAATATTGATAAAAAGTTTATTAATTGGAGTAAATTGTATTTTATCTATGACAGCTGGAATTACACAAGAGGTTCGATTTTCTACAGCTTAATCGATTTGTTATACATTGAGATGTACAATTACATCTTATCATTCCTTGACCACCACCGATTGACATTTCATTGACATTTTTTTTGTCTAACGCTTTTGATCGGCTTGTCAGTTCTAATTTCTTGTCAAAAAAGTCCGAAAATACGCCAACTTGACATGCAAGTTCATAAAAAGTTGTTTTTTTTTATTTAGGGTTGCATCAGTAAATATCAAAACTTACTTAGTAAAATATGATAATAAGAAAAAATTAAAATTTTTTTCAAGATGTACTAATGGATCAGTTTATTTAGATATTTACGTTTTATCAAAATTTACTATTACATATACATTATAGGTAGGACTTAAATCCATTTATTTAAGAAAAAAAAGTGTTCAAAATATTATATGAGTGTATATTGAAATAAATGAGGATTCATTCTTATTGTTTATTTTTTTTGATTTTTTGATTTTATTAAACTTTTTATGATTTTTTTATCCAGAAGTAGAGATAAACAATTAAATCTCTCGAGTATTTGGCTGCATCCTGCATTTGTCACAATAAAACTAAAGGATTCGCTTGTATAAATTTATAAAATTTATTATTTTTAATCACTTGTCAATCACTTAAAAATCTTTCCAAATGTGTACTCAAAGACTCTGGATTCAAAGAAATTTCAGCTAACGGGTGACAACTTAAAATCGAGACGAACTTTAAGTATCATTTACAATGCTATTTTAATTTTTTTATAAATCTCTTTACATTTTCTTGTAGAAAATTAAATTTTAAATACGAAAAAAAAAAATATTCAATTTGAATTAAAAATGACCAAAATAAATTTATCTAAAGAACAGGCCATAAGAATTCGCTTGTACGCGTTTTTTAACGAAAATAGCTCACTTGAAAAGATATTAACTGTGAGGCATTTTATGGCAAGGAGTACTGTTTACCGAATTTTAAAACGTAGTGAAAATTTATCACTAGAAAGGAAACAAGGATCTGGAAAAACATCGAAAAAAATGACTAAAGTACAACTCAACAAGCTAAAAGAGTCTTTTGATCACAAAGACAACATCAGTCAGCGTCAAGCAGCCAAAAAGTATGAATTAAGCCAGCAAATGGTCTCAAAATTGTTGAAGAAGCTTCAAATAACACCTAGAAGAAAGATGAAAATCACTGACCGAATCGAAACGCAAAAAAAAGTAGCTAGAGTCAATTGAAGAAATTTGTATTTAAAAAATCCAAATATTTCCTGGATTTTAGGCGAAGAATCCTATTTCACTCTCAGTCATGGTAAAATCAGTGATAATGATGTATTTTACTCAAGTAACATTGCTGCAACACCAGCAAGTACGAAATATACCCCAGTTAAGAAATTTGAACAGGAATTACTTGTTTGGTTGGTCATTTCTGAGAGGGGTATTTCGGCGCCAATCAAACGAAAAAGTGGACTTTCAGTCAACCAAAGTGTCTATTTAGACTTTATAAAGCGTGTAGGCATTCCGTTTATTGAAAAGCATTATTCAGACGGCAACTATAAGTTCTGGCCCGATTTGGCGAGCTCTCATTATGCCAATACAGTGGTCAACTACTTGATTGACCAAAATATCAAATTTGTGTAAAAATGCGAAAACCCTCCAAATGTGCCAGAAGTACGAAAGATTTTTGGTCTATTTTAAAGAAGAAAATGTATGAGAATGGCTTGAGAGCAAAAAACTTAGATGAACTAAGGATTCAATTTTATGTTGTTACCCGTTATTTACAATTTTTCTTCAGATTGTTAAGTAGTGGATTGCAAGGTTCCAATCAGTCTTTACGGATTCAAAAAACTTGAGGATGTCTATAAGTTGACAGAGACAAGAAGTTACTCGATAATTATATTTCACTTCCTAACCGAAGATTTCAACAAGGAGCTAATTCAAACTTTTTCTAAGTTGTTAAACTCAATGGTCTCAAAGCTGAATAAATTTCAGAAGAAACATACAAAGACTTAAAATTCCTGGAATTGAGAATGTAGTTTTTATAGTTTACTAAAGGATTCGCGGTGAAGAATATGCTAATTTTCTTTAATCAAAAAGACTATTAAATAAATATTTCATTTTCATGCCGATGCAACTTAAAAGCTAGTTTGGCAAGGGTTTCCTATTCTAACTGAAGGAACAGATATTCTATCCTTTTGGTTTAGCAGCAAGTTCGAATTGAAACCAAGTAACATAAAATTTATTTGAATTCACTGATGATTAGTTAAACAAAATTATTTTAATAAATAGAATTTTAAAAATAAATCGTTTTAAAAAAAGTTTTCGAGTTTTTTATTATTTTCTATTTTTATGGGCGCTCAAATCTAAAATTAGATTAAAAAAAATATTTGAAAAAACTTTTGGCTTGTCAAATTTAAAACTTTTTTAAATCATCAAATATTTTGATTAATGGACAGTATTGATTCTGTCTTTAAAGCATTAGAAATTACTTATTTTTTCACATTTTTAGTGACTAAAAATTTTATTAGGTAAATTTTGTGTTGAAATTGATATTGAGTTGGTCGAAACTAAAGCAAATACAATCGCAATAATAAATTATTTGAGACACCTTATTTCTATAAAAGTAACACCTGCTATTTAACAATTTGGGCACACATAGTGGACATAGGGACTTATTTGTAGCGTTAAACATGTGATTCTGCCATAAAATAAACTATGCTTAAAATAAAAACATTTTATAGACCCTTATATAAACCCTTATATAATCTTATATAAACCCAATGCTACAAATTTTAATTACAACCTTTTAAAAATTAAATTAAATTTTTTTTTCATTTTTATTCTTTAATTCAAATATTCATTTCCTAATATTAAGTGTGGCGCTAAAAATTAGTTTTTTTAAAATAAAAACATCATCTAATTTCAAAAATCGTTGTCATAATTCCATTTAGTTAAGTTGTTTATTTTCAACAAAAGAAATATAAAAGAAGTTAAATAAAATTTGGAAAAGGAATATTCATCTTTTATAAACCATTCTGCTAGTTTTTGATACTTTTTTATTCAAAATTCTAAATTCTAAAACTGCATGGAAATCTTGCTAGTGATTTTTAAAAAATTAAAAATATAATTTGAATAAATCTCCATAAAAAATAATTGAAAAGTTAATTTTTAATTTTGAGGATTTAGTTAAAGTTTAAAATAATTAAAATCATAAGTAAACATAATTTTAGTAAAAAAATAATTTGACAAATCGAAAGATATTTTTTTTTTAAAAAAATAATTTTTGGCGCCGCACTTAAAATTAGAAATTAAAAAAAAATTTTATTCTATTTTTTAACCTCTCCATCAAAACTTAAAAGTAATAAAATTTTAATGAAATAGATTTGGGTATAGTCAATAGAATTATCAAGTAAGATGATAACATAAGATGTTATCATTTGGTACCATTTAGATGTTAATATACCATGTTTAATATTCTGGTAACTAAATGGTTATCAATATTTTATGTTACTATACAGTGTTTAAAGTTAAGATTGTAAAAATAAATGATGGAGGCTGGTCAAACTCATAAATTTGAGATTAGAATCTTTTATCACAAAAACATTTATCAAAGTAAAGTAAAAATAAAATTGTATTTTTAATTTTTAATCTACATTTGTTTTTTGTTTCACTTCTCGAATTATTTTTAATTGCAAAAATTGAGTTGTTATTTTAAAATCATCTTTTGGCAAAAAATAAATTGAGACTTTACCAATATTTAGATTAATTTAGAAAATATGACAAAAATTTACATATATTTACATTAAATTGTGTAATTTTAGGTAAAAAGATGTCAAAAAATGAAATAAAGTGTAGTGTTTTTGTTTCAAAAATTGTTTAATAAAATTCAAATATTTTTATTTATTTTCCACTTCTTCCTCTAAAATCCTGCATAGATTATTTACGCTTTGAGCACTTCAATCATAAACAGTACTGCCACTATTTTTTTTTAAGCCATAATTTACTCGAAATAACGCAATTTAAAGCAAATTTACTAAAAAAATTAAAAAAAAAAATTAAGACTTTTATCATTTTACTCAAAAAATTGTAGAGACTAAAAGCAATTTAAAAAAAAAAAAAACTACAAGAGTCTTTCTCTGCAAAACTAAAATTAAGTTTTATAAAATAGAATGACTGCTCGCTTCGGGGTCCCGAGAGAAAAATTATCATACATAATATTCCATCAATCGGTTGGCCTTTTTATGAAATATTTATAATTATGTTTTTTTTAATTAAATTGAAATAGTTAAGATAGCAACAAATTCTATTTAAAAAAAAGAAAAAATTTCATTTTATAATTATTTGAATTTATTTTGGCGAAAAAAAAATCTGATTTAGATTAAAGGTCCTTCAGATTTAGATATGTTTAACATTTAAAAAAAAGCGTAATTTTTTTTATTTTATTTTAAATAATAAAGTTTAAATCAATAAGAATTGAATTTTGACGATTCCATGCAGTCTTGATCGCGGTGACATTTACTTTTGACCAGATAACATTACAAATGCGCGATGTTTAAATAATTTTAAATTTTTTTATAGTAGAATTAGTAGTTTTGACTGTAGCTGACTTCAACGGTTGACTTTTTTGGTACATTAAACATTATTTTTCTGCTTCAAAAAAGAAACAAAAAATGATATCAAATTTGACTCCTTGATTACTAAAAAAATTTCTACAAATTTTTTGATAGTGCCAATTTATTTTAATGATAAAAAATAAACAAATTACAGCACGATGTGAAAACAAACCAAAGCAATCAGTTCGAGATGCAACCCATTATTGTTGAAATGCCCACTGAAGAGTATGCTGAAAATCCAGTTTTAATTAATTCTGGACAACTTCAAATTCAACCAAGAAGAAGACTTTAAAAAATTTAATTACAAGGTCAAGATCAACCAGGTACCAAACTCACTTTCTTTTTTAAAGCACTAAAAAAAATTAATCTAATGTTTGAAAACAAATATCATTTTTATTCTATTTTTTGAAGCAATAAAATAAATATTTAAGCAACAATTTGAAATTATTTATTTAATCAGCATAAAATGTATGTCTTTTTTTGTAAAAAAATTTTATTTTTTTTAAGAGATTAAATTGTCAATATTATTTTAAAATATCTGAATTTCGATTCAATACAAAAAAACTTGATGATAAATTCCACTTTTAAAAAATCAAAATTATTCTTCTAATAAGCCAGAACTGACTCGATGACAAAAAAATATAAATTAAAAAAAACATGTTTTACTAATTTTTATTTAACATTAAGAATAAAAATTTTCTTAATTCAAAACATGAATAATATTTAAACAAAAACTTCCATAGATCATTGGATTTGAAAAGGATAAATAGAAGAGACAATTATTGAATTAATAAGGACAAAATCGATGCAAAAAAACGAAAGTTTGCTCAAAATTAATTTTGTTAATTTCTGGTGTATTTGCCAAGAATGTGTAGAATAAAAACCGAAGCGATAAAAATTAAACTCATAACCAAAACAGGAACAGGTCCGCTAAAAAGCAAAAGCCATAAATAAAGAAATTGTTTTAAGACTTGAGAGAACTTACACTTTAAGGCCTGGTGAGTCCTCATTATAAAATCTCCACATACCAGCGTTGCCAGCATTGTTTCTAACAGTTGTTTTGGCAGTTCCGGTGGTTTTTCTTTGTCTCATCCCAGCTGCGCCTGGTCTCGGACCAGCGGATCGTGCTCCCGAGTCACCTTTGCCAGTGCTTGTGGTGCTTTGTGAAATGGTCATCTTTTTTTAAGTCTAAAATTTGTCTAAATGTTTTCAAAGTAATCCAACTAAGCTAAAAATTTTCAAATTTAAATGCAAGAAAAAAGTTAACAACACATCAAAATTTTCATTATGCTTATACTATTCGCTATTTACCTTCAATACATTGATGTCAACATCATCACTTTTAGAAAATTTTGTGAACAAAATTTAAGATTTCATCTATTTGAAAATAAAAACTGCAGAAAATATTGCCTACGTTGAAGCCCAACTGTATATACACTTTTTATTTAAAATTTTTTCAACAATGCATTCACTCGCTTAATAGAAATGATAAGATTTTAAAAGTTTTAAATACAGCGTATAAAATATAAATTTAGACTCTAGTATTCATTGTAAAAATGATGCTCAATTTTTGTCTGATTGCTAAATCAAAAATGTCTAAAAAGAAAAAAAATTAAAATTCTAAAAAAACATCAATATCAGCATAGCTTGGACTATTTTTTTTAAATAATAATAAAATTTTTTTTATTCATTGTATTTCAGAGTTAATGGCAACTAAATTCAAATAAGGACAATTTGAATGCTTAATAATTTAGTTTAGTAAATATTTTTCTCAATTTAAAATGAAAAAATTGTTTAAATTTTTTTCAATTTTATTCAAAATTGTTCAAATAGAAATTTTTAAAAACTACCGTAATACCTTGATGATACCCGAGTGCACCTAAAGATGATCTTTTGGTAATAAAACGGGTTTAGAATAAAAATAGCACAAAATTAATATTATCATAAAAAATTTTTATAAAGGCTTTAATTTTTTTTTAAATTTTAACTGAACCCTCCTATTTTGAAAAATGATATCAGTTAAGGTATTGAATTGCATGACGACATATGGTATCGAGCGTTTGGCAAATTTTGGTTACTTTTTACTAAGTTGTACAAATCTTTTTTGATGGTTTCGTACATTTTTTACTAACATATAATCGAAAATTCAACTTTGTGATATAATTTTTTATTTATTTTTAAGCTGGAATCAGCCTGATTTTAAATTTTGAAAAAAATTGGGTAAGGTCTGTGATGAGGACATCACTGTGTGTGTACTCGGTTCGCTGTGCAGTTGCATGCACTCGTATTTCATATTTATATTTCATATTTATTTATTTTATTTATTTCATTTTCATTCATATTTATTATATATATAATGTGATTTATATTTCAAATATTTTTATGTATTGACGATCTGAATACAATCCGACAAACTGAATCTTGTGTCTTTTTTCTTTGATTTTGTTTAATTGACCATCTTGTTTGAATCATTTTGTTCTTTTTGTATAAATTGTCAAAATTTAAAGAAAAAAATTATAAATAATATTAAATTAATGAACAATTTTATTTCTCCCAATTTAGAAAAAAAAAATTTTCTAACTCCTGATCAATGTTTGAATTTTGGGCGCTTTGACCCTCAAGACTAATGAAAATTTTTGTCAAATAAAACGCGTTTTCTCTAATGAAAAACAGGATACTTTTCATGTTCTTATAATTAGAATAAAATTAAAATTCTGCACTCACAAAAATTTAAACAGATAAAAAATTCTTTCTTTAATAAAGTTCAAATAAAAATTAAGCTTAAGAAAAAAATTATTAGACTCGAAATATGCTTTTTCGCAGAGATATAAATGAAATTAAAGAAATTGAAATCAATACTTCATTTTATAGAATTGTATATTTTTTTTTAGAAAATCTTCTTTTTTGAGAATCGCATAAACTAAAAACTCAATACAGTGCTGCTACGATACCTTGAATTCACCATATTTTACGTAAATTATGGTAAATTCACGATATTTTACCATATTTACCGTAAAAAATGGTAATCTAAAAAAGAGTATTTTTCGTAAAATACCGATAATTACTATAAAATTCAGTGAAAAAAAATTTCCAAAATTTCTCGAGAAAAACCGATTTTCATGAAAAAAATTTTTTTTTTTCATTTTTGAAAAAGGAAAACAAAAAAAATTTTTTTTGACAAAAATTGACGTAAATTTCAGTAAATTCTTGTAAAAAAAGGTAAAAAATGGTAAAAATTCAGCAGAAAAGGAAAAATGTAAATGGTGACTGGTTGTAAATGGTGACTGGTCAGATCATTAAATTCTGATTGTAAATCTTTTTTTATAGAGCTCTTTATAAATGATTTTTGATAATTTTTGTTAATTATTTTATAATTTAACATCTTCGTACTTAATATTTTCAAATAATTGACAAATAATTATTAATTTTCATAATTTGTTTAGAAAAAAATTGAATGAAATAATAAAAAATCCATTTTTCCTTTTCTGCTGAATTTTTACCATTTTTTACCTTTTTTACAAGAATTTACTGAAATTTACGTCAATTTTTGTCAAAAAAAATTTTTTTTGTTTTCCTTTTTCAAAAATGAAAAAAAAAAATTTTTTTCATGAAAATCGGTTTTTCTCGAGAAATTTTGGAAATTTTTTCACTGAATTTTATAGTAATTATCGGTATTTTACGAAAAATACTCTTTTTTAGATTACCATTTTTTACGGTAAATATGGTAAAATATCGTGAATTTACCATAATTTACGTAAAATATGGTGAATTCAAGGTATCGTAGCAGCACTGTATGATAAATTTTGGAAACCGACAGATTTGAATATTTATTTGAAAGAAAAAAAAACAATGTAGTTTTTTAGATTTTTTTTTAAATTAATTTAAATTTTTAATTTACGTTTTTATTTTATAATTTGCGAGAGTTCTTAATTAAATAAAAGTTTATTTATTTTCCAATTTTAGTGTTAATTTTAGTTTTAGTGACATTTTATGTATTTCGTCAAGATTTTCTATCCCCTATCGAGCTGCAATAACAAGGTATGAAGTGTATGAAATTATCCTAAAATTAAACCGACGCTTCTACCTTAGCCAACATTTACCTCTTATTTTTCCTTAAATTTCTTTATTTTGATTCCATAATCTAATTAAAACCATCGTAAATTTGTCATTAATTTTTTCTATTAAGAACATTAAGGATCCTATAAGAAACTTGATCAAGGCAAAATTTGGGGCTCAAAATTGTTAGATCAAAATAGCTTAATTTTTTTTCATGATTTAAGCAAAAATTCATTATTAAATAGTTTAAAATTAGTTATTTAGCTATTTGGATATTAAGGGTTTTTTTGTTCAATTTAGCTATTTTTACATACTTCCCAAAATTGGATAGGATTCTTTAAGGAAGTCCTTAGGAGAATTTCAAAAAAGGAATTTTTTAAATATAAGAAATTACATATCGCTTTTTCTAGCTGTTCTTTGATAATTTTTTTTTTATATTTATAGATAATTATCAAAAACTAAAATTTTATTAATAATTATAAACTGCGGGATTTATTTAAAAAAAAAATTAAAAAGTCAATTCTGACTTAAAAAAAAACTTGATTTTATAAATTTTTTGAAAAGAAAAAATTTTCGATTGATGCTTATTTGACTAAAAGAGACTTTTCTTCTAAAAATAATATTGAAGCTTTAAACTCGAACCATTATCGGGCTTAAAAAAACATGTCATTCTGTTGAAAAAGATTCAAAAAAATATTATCTATTCAATTAAAAATTAATTAAAATTTATGAGAATGAAAACGTTTATCTTTGAAATCATCGGTTCAAAATTCAACTTCGTCTGAGCACACAGGTATTTTAATTAGTTAAAGATAAAATTTTGTAGCGTTGTTTAGAAAGTTTTTTCTCAACAAGTTAAAACAAAATACTAAAGGCAAGATTGGGCTAATTTGGGTCAGATCGGATCATAAATTTGACGCCTTTGTATTAGAATATTTTTAAACAAATTTTTGTAAAAATTAAACAGTAAATAAAAAATTTCTTTTCGACAATGGCTAAACAAGGCTATGACTATTTATTCAAAATTCTATTAATTGGAGATTCGGGCGTAGGCAAAACTTGCCTGCTGTGTCGCTTTGCAGATGACTCATTCAGCTCCTCATTCATTTCAACAATTGGTATTGACTTCAAAATGAAAACTATTGACATGGATGGAAAAAAAGTTAAGCTTCAAATTTGGTAAGCTCCATGAAAAAAAAAAGTACAAATTTTAATGTACCTTTAGGGACACAGCCGGGCAGGAGAGATTTTACACCATCACATCAACCTATTACAGAGGAGCTATGGGCATAATGCTTGTTTATGACATAACTGACAGCAGAACGTTTGACAGTCTGGCCAAGTGGCTTCGAAACATTGATGAGGTAAAAATGTTCTAGATTTAGCTAGAAGTTTAAGAGCTTTTTTATAATAGAATGCTAATGAAGATGTGGCCAAGATGCTGATCGGAAACAAATGCGATGCAGAAGAGAGACGAGCAGTGGACTCTAAGAGGGGAAAGGAGGCGTCGAAAGATCACAACATGCCGTTTTTGGAGACAAGTGCCAAGACAAACATTAATGTAAAAAGAGCATTTCAAGAAATGGCTATGATGATCTTGGACAAGCGAATTGACAAAGATACCGATAAACAGAATGAAGAAAAAATTGAAAAAATTGAAAAAATAAATCTCAAGAGTCAAAATAACAGTTTTAAATTTTTTAAGCCAAACTGTTGCTAAAATATTTGTAAGCACAAAGTTAGAATTTTGACAAATTTTCTGATTAAGATTAAAGATTTTTCTGTCAAGCATGTCTGCCTTTTTTGTTGTTGCCTGCTTTTAAATTTAAAAATTTTTTAAATGTAAACTTGATTTTTAGCATTGTTCTTAATTTTCAAATATCATGAATTGAATAAATGGATCTAAATTTAATTTTTTTGGTTCTCAAATATTAAAATTTTGAAAAATATTTTAGATAACTTTTCTCCATTTTTTGTTCATTTTGAGTGTTACTTGAGTGTGTGTCACTCAAGCTCACTCAATAAAAATGCAGTACCATCTAATATTTTTCATTTTCAAAATAAAAAAAATAATTGATTTTCAATCGGCTTTTAGTCTGGAAAATTGGCCTTAGTTCTGTTCTAATTTTACCAAATACTTATAGAATAATTAATAATTACTTTGAATTACCTTAAATTTACTCAAAATGTTCTAAAAAAAAAGTAAAAATGTTAAAGAATGTTTAAAATGGAGTAGGTCAAAAAAGCAAGTGTCAAAATAGCTAATAATAAGAAAATAAAAATAAATTAAAATCGCTAATATCAAAATAGCTATATTTATTTATTTAAAAAAAAAAATTAATTAATTAATTAAATATATTTATTTATTTAAAAAAAAATTAAATTAATTTATTTTTTTTATTAATTAATTAATTAAATATATTTATTTATTTTAAAAAAAATTAATTAAGCATGGAATGCCCTACCCCAAGAGATCGTTCAATCTATATCCGTCAACCAATTCAAGAACAGACTAGATAAGTACAGACGTAAGGAGAAACATACCATGGATGAAGTCATGAGGCTCGGTAGAATCGATACGAGGGAATGGTGACCTAACGAAGAACAATCTTCAGTTATGATGAAGACAGAATGGGTCATCCCACCAGATCGGATTAAAAAAAAAAAAAGAAAAGAATTTGAGTTGCCTTGATTGGGATCTTTATGAAGCTTGATTAATCTGGTTAATTTGCTTGATTAGATCAGTCTAAAAATCTAACTAGCAAAAAGAAAAAAAAAGAAGAAAAGAAAAAAAGAAAAAGATTAATTTAAAATTCAAAATGCAATGGTTATCCAGTATATGTAGTATATGAAAGGATGAAGTAGTATATGAATGTTTTTTGTTTTTTTTCTTGTTATTGTTATTATTACATACCACAGTTACCATAGATGGGATCCTACTGTTTCCCATCTTCGCAAGTCTAGCTTGCTAGATTTTTGTTACTTATATTATTATTATTAAGTATATATAAGTCAATAAAATATGAGATAATTAAATTAATATTTCATTATTAGCGATAATTTAAGAAGAGTTTCTTGAATTATCTTTTATTTTACTTCTACCATAGGTGACCTCCTAGTAGGCCACCTCCGCAAGCTAGTCTTGCTGTAGCTTATATATATTATTATTATTATTATTATTTTTTTATTTAAAAGATAATTTAGGAAAGGGGAATTTCCAGAGCAGCTCCGAATAGCATAGCCTTCTTTTCAGCCCTCTTGTTAGCAATTTTAATTTTACAAAATTTAGATTATAAAAAAAAAAAAAGGAAAAATAAATTAGGGACGTTTTGTTTTTTTTTATAATTTGTATTTACATTGTTTAGTAGATTCAGCTATGTACTTGGCAGGGAAGGTATAGTTTCGAATGGAGTTTTGTATTTTGAGTTGTTTCTGTTAGTGCTATGAACCAGATAGTCCTTTATTTCCTCAGCTATTAATTAATGGTTCTGCTTTGTAGCAACAAATTTCAAAAATAGCTTGTTTGCTCTGTCATCGATCAGATCAACTTTTAATTCTTTATGAATTGTTTTGATACTTGTCTTTAGCGGGAAATATTTGATGATTTTCAAAATCCGATTTTGCATTTTTTGAATTTCGGATTTAATCTTCTGGGTACCCGATTGAAGTATTATAAAGCAGTAGTCGAAAAGTGATCTTATGAGAGACATATAAAGCATTCTATTGATTTTTATTGAGGATCCCCACTTAAAGCTCTTAACCTTCCTGATTAGATTAATTTTGGAGATTTGTTTTGAGTTGATTATCTTTAGATGTTCTTTGTAGTCAATCTTAGGATCTAATTTTATACCAAGGAATGTCGGATTGGGTTCAATTGGGATTTGACTGTTTCCGATTTTTATTTTCATTCCATACGTTTTCTCATAGTTCTTTCAATGTCCAGCTCTGGTAAATGTTGTATAGCAGGTCTTCTTTTCGTTGATTTCAAAACCCCACTTTTTGCAGTAGTCAATAATTTTGTCAACTGCGTTTTGAAGAATTTTTTGGATATCCTTTTTACAAGCTTTGGATACTCAAATGCAGAGGTCATCTGCAAACAAGGCTATTTTAACATCAGGTGGAATTATTTTTGCTATATCGCTAAAGAATAAAATGAAAATAGTTGGTGATAAGCAACTGCCTTGTGGTACTCCACAGTTAATGAGCTTATCTTCTGATGTATGACCGTTGTAGCTGACTCTAAAAGATCGGTAACTGAGGAAGTTATCAATCCATCGCAAGAATGTTGCCTGGAGATTGTGTTCTTTCAGTTTTTCAATTATTCCATTGTACGATGTTTTGTCAAACGCTTTTTCTAGATCAAAAAAGATAGCTCCAGTTAGCTCTTTGCGGTTAATTCCCTCTGCTATTGATTGGTTTTTTCTCAGTATGTGATCTTGGGTGCTTTTTGATTTTCTAAACCCTGACTGACAGGCTGGTAAAATTTTTGAGTTTTCTGCCCAGACTTGAATTTTCTGGTTTATTATTTTTTCTAGCCATTTCGCTAGGCAGCTTAGGAGGGATATAGGTCTTTATGAATCAAGACTTTCTTGGGGCTTATCTTTTTTTAGAATCATTATTATTTTAGAATTTTCCAAGTTGCAAGTATGTGACCAGTGGTAAGTGAGCAGTTAAATATCTTGTGTATCTCTACGAGTTACATGGTATGGGAGGTTTTTACATACCTTATTGGATATTAGGTCAAGGCCTGCTGATTCTCTCGAATTGGTTGAATTATTTTTTATTTATGTTTAAATTTCTAGAATTTTCGCTTAATTCGTCAATTGGATTCCTTTTTATTAACTAAAAAAAATTTTAATTTTTAATTTAGCTTATTTTTGAAAAATGTCTTTAGCTTAATTGATGCTTTTTTGTTTGCATAAATAAAAAGTGAAATAATTACAATATAGCTATTTTGATCTTGCTTTTTTAACACTTGCTATTTTGAGCCGTTTTAAATTTGTTGAAACCTTTTTTTTAAGCCAAAAGTGATTTTAAACACTATCCTTAATTTCTTAAATTTATATTTTATAATTAATATATCTAATATTATCTGGTAAGAGGAACAGACAAAATAATGATCTTAACTTATACCAGCTATTACAATTAATGAGTGAAGACAAATTTTCCGGATTTTTTTTTAAAAGGTCATAACTCTTTCATTTTTAAAGAATGAAGACTTAGGCCAAGTTATTTAGAAAGAAGATTTAAGGCTTTACAAAGTATATTTATAAGTAGTAGTAGTAGTAGTAGTAGTGGTAAGGGGTAGGCTACTAGTTGCGATTTGCATGCAGAATGATGCATAACGCGATGGGTGACGACACCCTGTGTGGTAGCCACTTGCCGTAATTAAGTTGCTGTTTTGTCAAGCTTGCTTTTGAAGTCGTTGGTACTTTTGGCGATGATGATGGAGTCGTTAAGATCGTTCCAGTCATAGATAATTCGGTTGCAGAAAAAGTTATGTCGTTGATTACAGTTCTTCACCAATTCTCGTCTCAATCTCGTCCTCTTATTGTCTCTTGGCGCAGAAATGGAAGTCGGTGCGGCAAATTCAACATGCTCTATTCCTTTTGCAATTTTAAACTGCTGTATCAAATCGCTCCTCAATCGCTTCGCTTTTAGATTGGTCAAACCCAGCTTTTTGCAACGTTCAACATAGTTTAGGTCTCGAAGACGACCAGGAACCTTTGTCGCCCTTCGCATTACGCGTTCGACCACGTTGATATCCCCGTGTTGGTATGGATTCCAGACTGAAATTGCGAATTTGACATGTGGTCTTACATACGTAGTGATTAGCTTCTTCCACACCGATTGGTTTCTTGTTCTATAGGACTTCTTTAGAATACCAAGCACCTGACTTGCTTTGCTAGCTGGACTTCTTTAGAATTAATTTTTTTCTATTTTGTCATTTCTTCGAATTTTGTGAATCCGACTTTTGACTCCTTCTATTAGGATCTGTATTGATGGGTCTTTTTGACCACTTTTTAACGATAATGTTTAGCATATCAATTTTTTTATTCACAGCATACTTTACTTATAAGGCATCTAGAATTTTCACACAAACCTTCCTAAAATTAGAAAAATTCTTTTTCTTATTCATTAATTTAAATTAACAGGGAAATATGAATGGCCATCAATTAATGGACTGACAAAAAAAATTAAATTTTACTGACAAAAAAGACTAAATCTACTGACAAAAAAACTACATATGATGACAAATAAATTAATTGACTGATAAAATAATGATTTGAGTGACAAAAATACTTTTTGACTAACTAATTATTTTTTACAGCAAATTAATGATTTTGAGGTCACAATAAAAATCAAAATCTTGAACTATAGCACCAAAATCGGAAGGAACCTCCAGACGATTATGACAAACCGTTTTGTCCAAATCTCATCATCAAGCTATGAGAAAACGACTATGAGAAAACGTCACAATTTTAGTTCATTCCTTACAATCTTAGAGAACTAAATTACTAAATAGCTTTTCTTTTTTTTCCTTATTCACTCCTTGTGAAGCATAGGGTCATTACTTTTGATTTCCACTCAAGTCCAACTAAATAGCTTAATTAGAACTAAAATAATATAAAATAAAAATGAATAAAATTTTGTCAGTGCAAAATTATTAAATAGTCATCTCAATATATATATATTTGTCAGTCGTTTAGTTTTTTTGTCAGAATAATTAGTTTTTTATTGTCAGGTAAAATAGATTAAATTAGTCACCACTTTTAGTTATTTTTGTCATCTTAAAAAAATTAAATTTGTCACCCCCAAAAATTTTAAGCCAATATGAATGATCAAATAAAATATCATTATTTTAGGATTTATTTATTTTTTGTCTCCATGATCTATTCTAATTGAAATTTTATTTTCAATTTGTAAATTTATTTTATTTAAATGTTAAAATGCTGTCATCACTACTTAAATAATCTTGAATTATTTTCAATTTTATTGCAAAAAATTATTTTCAAATTCTAAGTTAACATACAATTTTATTTAAAATAATCAACTTGTTGGCAAACTTTTTTAAAATTTTTTCTTTGAAGCATTGTTTTTTCACCTTTTAAAGATTACAAAAAAATCTCTGGTACAAAGTCCATATTTTTATTAAGAATTTTGCATTGAAATTTTTGCATGAAAATTCACAATGCCACTTTTTAGCTTATTTTTGCTGAAAAACATTCCTCCTTTTTTAAAAGGAAAAATATTAAACCGTCATATCAATGATTAAATTGTCATATAAAAACAAAATTGATTGTCATTTAAAAAACTAAATATGGTCCGGGGCAAAGCCCTGGTTTAGGGATTCCGATATGTTGTAGATTAGTTAAAATTAATAATTTTAAAATTACTTATAAAGTAAAGTCAATTTAAGTAAAAATTTAAAAAATTTTGATTTGAATATTAAACAATGCATTCTCTCCGTTTTTTAACCATCAAGCTTGGGTTTGTTCACGAAATTATTTGAATCTGGTAAGTATCTTATTGTCAACAAATTATCATCACAAATTTAAAATTACAATGAGTAGTTTAGAAGATAAATTTTAGTCTCGTATCTGTCTTTAAAAAGGAAGGAAAACTTTTTTCTTGTTCAAAATATTCTCATTGCAAACAATATTTGGCGAGTTGTTTACGCTTGCTTACTTATTGATCAACAAAATGTGCGACAATAAATCACAAAGACTGGCGTAGCTTTTGAAATTTAAAAGATAGAAAAATAAAATTAGAATATTATTTTAATGAATTGATGCGCAAAGAAATGCTTCAAAACATTTTTGGAACAAATTTAATAATTTTTTTCTCAAATCGAAAAAATTAAATATTTTATATTTTCATAAATTTTTTAAATATTTTAGAAAATTAGATAGTTTATAAAATGATGTAAATTTATGCAAATCAAGAGTAAATTACACTATTTTTCTTCAAATATTAGCTCTTTATTAATTAAAAACAAAATTGGACTAAATTTGTATTTAAAATTTAATTATATTAATTTTGATGAAATAAATTTTATAAAAAATTAAACCAAAATTTTCACTTTTTAATTTCCTACCCATTTACCAGTATTTTTGTTTTGTTAAAAATATTAATATAATTGTTTTTAGTTTGAATATTTTCTAAAATACCGGAATGAATTTAAGTAGTGAAAAATATTTTTCTTTAAGTCTTAAATTTGTTGTGTAAATTGTATAAACTTATTTCAGTAGTCAAAATCTCGCCTCTTTAAAAATTAAAAGCCATCCACACTCAAGTCAAGTTTAATCAAGTTTAATTTTGAATATGGTAAATAATTTGCTGCCTTTTAAATGTAAAAAATTAGAAAAGGATTCAGATCATATTTAGAATTTTGTATTCAAGTGAGAATATCCTAAAATTTGATAATTCTAGAATTTAAATTAATTTAAATTAATCAAAATATTTCATAGTGTTTGATATAACTTGAATAATTAAAAAATCAAATGGAAAAGATAAAAAAATTTAAAATAAAATTCAAGTACTAAAAAATTTTTCTTTCAAAATCTATTACAAAATATTATTTAATTTGCTATTGAATTAATAAACGCTGTTCACAGTTCTTAGCTAGTTATCTTTCTATCTGGAATTCGTGTGGTCTTAATTGATGCGTCGATTGAAAAGACTATTCAATTTTGAACAAATTTTATTAAACCAGTTAATTTAATGACCCTAAATATTTTATTACCACAAATTAAAAAAAAAACAACACAAATAAAAAAATAACAAAGTTAAAGTTTTTACTTGGTCTCGGTTGTTCAGACTCATTACGAAACAATCACCAGCTGAGTTTTGTGTTGCTAGTAGATATAAGGCTGCTTTACAACCTTTAGACAAATATATGCAGTAGTATCGATTTTTACTTCTTTGTACCTCTTTTCTTGAGATCTTTATAAATCAAATTATTTCTGTCTGGAATATTTTCAAAATCATCTAAAGTCTCATCAGTCGGGTTCATAAGAACGCTTTCATGAAATTGAGTCTCGTTTTCCATTTTGGCACAAAATAAGTTCAATATTTTTAAATTAAATACAACTTGGTTAAATCATTTTGTATTTATATTACTCAATTTTGGACATTAAAATTAAATTAATTAACTAATTAACTAATCAATTTGATCTGAAGCTAATCATTAAAAAATAAATTTCTGTGATTAGTGTATTATTTTTGATCATTTTTTATTAATTTAGTTTTTGTTATTAAAAAAAAGTGATAAAAATAATTTATTAGTTATCATTATATGACATTTGACATTAAATTAAAAAATTGTTTTATTTTTTTTATTTTTGTTATGAAACCTATATTTTTGTGGTAGATTTTATTAAATTTGTGGACATCACTTATTAGCGGCCTTAATTTAATCAAAGCCCTTAAGTGTCTTAAACATTTGTATTAATTCTCCTTTTAATTTCGAAGTTAAATTCAGTTGTTCCAATCTTTTTTCATTTTCTAGGGTTATTGCTTTCTTGGAGTCATTTAGACAAACAAGCCCGTTTCTGTTTCAGTTGAAAATTTCATTTTAGTCATTTCTGAGTACATTAGACTTTTCAACTTCATCAAGTATCGTTCCTAATTTAGCATCGTTTGCAAATAATTAATAAAAAGTTATGTCGTTTATATATGTAACAACAAATTTCTATAACACATAAATTTTTTAATTTCCTGGTCTACCAGTAAAAATGTATAGAAAAAAAAGTATCCTTTGTTTTTTACAAGTAATTTTTTAAATAAACTTTAAGGCCAGAAATATGAAAAACCCGGATGAACCGATTAGATTTCTCGTTCCTTTCGAGCAAATTTTTGAAACAATTTATCGTATCCACAATATAATCGGACACAACGCACGCGATATTATGATTAAAAATGTAATAAAAATCATTTAAAAATAACAGTTGAAATGATCTTAAGTAAGTTAAGAAAAATTTACCTGTAAAAATAATTAAAAAAAATTTTCATTAATACATTTTCTTCTATTTTTACTTTTTTTTTTTTTGCAAAACTAATTTTATTTTTACTTTACTTCTCCTGATGGAGGTTTATTTGAATTAAATAAATAAATTAATAATTAGGAGCAATGTGTTATGAATAAAAAAGAAGCAAGACCACTGGCATGGTTGTAAAGCCTATTCTCTCAAGTAATTTTAATAGCCGTGCTCAAATGGATTTAATCGATATGTAAACGTTACCGGACGGTGAATCCAAGTGACTTTTAGTTTATCAAGATCATCTAATTAAATTCAAAATGCTATGAGCATTCAAAGCTAAATCGGCAATTGAAGTTGTAAATGCACTTTTTGAAATTTTCACATTGATTGGTATTAAAATGATTTTCAAATCTGATAATGGTCGTAAATTTGGCAACCAAATAGTTGAAGCTTTAAAAGCAATGTCGCCAGACATTAAATTTGTACGTCGCCGAGCTAGACATCCTCAATCCCAAGGTAGCGTAGAAAGAGCCAACGCGGAAATCAAAAAATTAAACCCACTTAATGTTCGACTGGAATAAAATTTATCCAACTAAACAAAAACTATTCATTCCATTCAGGTATCAAATGTAGTAGTTAGTAGTATTTGAGTGAGGCAAGCAGTAAATGAATCATCGATTGGTGGTGATCAAAGTATGGTAAAATGCAACTGTACTGGTCAATGAATGAAAAATCGATGTGGTTGCAAAAAAATTTTTAATCACACTATTTCAGTAATTTACTAAAAAGATTCTTATAAATTACTAAAACTTAAATTTTAAAATAAACGTTTCGTTTCAGTAAATTTTTTGAATAAATAAAAATCAGTAAATATCTAACATTTATTCATTTTTTTATGCTCTACATTTTTCCTGATAGTGTTTTAGAAATCTACGGTAACTTCGATTTTTAACACTACAATCAAATATTTTACTTGATTGAAATTAATTTAACTGCTGTATTTTTATAAAGCATAATAAAATAATAATTCTCTACCTTAGACTTTTTGGATTTCAAGTGAAAATCACTCTTTCATGTCCAAAAAAGTTCTTTCTCAAAATCACTTTCCTTGTCGTCATCTTAAAGATTGGATCCATTGATGCCCGAAATTTGGAAGAATTAAAAATTTACTTTTCAAAAATAAAAGATTTTATTTTATTTTTTTCTGTCAATAAATCAAATAAATATATTTAAACAATTTTTGTTTTGTTATCAATAGCTTTGAATAACAGGAATGTGTAATAATCGAATTCGGGATCATGTTTTTTCGACAAAGAGCTGAAGAAAATTTCCTTCTTGAGCTCTTTGGGCACATTTAGGCATTTGACTTTTTCGATTCCGTAATTCGAAATCGAATTGCGTATCGAAATAGCACTAAAATGCTTCAATGTCAAATTATTTCTCGTTGTCTCAACTAAAAAATTGAAAATGTCCTCATTTTTATCTTTCAAAAAATGCAACTTCCGTCCATCCACATAATGTTGGCCTGTATGGTGCAAATTCAGCACCAAGTCAATAAAAACATTCAAACATTTTGACTTGATATCTTTGACTACTTTGACGCATATAGAGTAGATGTGACCAGTAAACTCGTCCATCATAGCCTCGAGTCCTTTCTTGTCCATGAACACAAACAAATCTTTGAGTTTGAACTTGAATAAATAATTGCAGCAGTTTAAAAAGTGAAAAAAGTCGTGATCTTTATTTGGGCTGGTAAATGACTGGGAGCCTAGTTTGACTAGACCATTGGTCGCACTGAAATTGGCCGAAAACTTGGCGCCCTTTTCAACTAGAAAATTAATTATTTTTCTATACTGAAAAATTTTGAATTCTTGGTCCATTTTTTTTGACTTGAGGGTCGACTGGAGACAAACAAAACCCTTAAAAGTTTCTTCAAGCGCCGTACTGTCTCTGTACGCGTTAAATCTCGAGTTCAAATACTCTGCAATTAGGTGCTCGTTGCGGAATTTGGATAACAAAAAAGCCACTATGTCCGAGTATGATTTGTAGCAGGCGATGTGAAGCGGGTTCAGTTCGCTGACCCTGCTCGACTCCTTCTCATCCACCAAGTCTTCTGTGCTAAGGCCAAACCGCGAAAACAAATACTGTACAATTTGGCAATTTCCCGAGCAGCAAGCGTAGTAGGCTGCTCGGACAATTTCATTTTTGTGTCCATTTCGGTCCAAAGATGCGGAAAAAATTTCAACTATGTCCAGAAAATTCCTCTTCGCTGCCAGTATCAAAGGGGTCTGTAGATAATTGTCTTCTTGCACACAATCGGCTCCATAGTCGATCAACAATTTGCACAACTGGGCCTGGTTGTTTTCGCATGCAAAATGGACCAAAGTCTGGTTAAGAAAATTTTTAATATTATTTACACTCAAAATTTTTAGATGGCTAATGGTTTTTAAGAGATCACGCATGAAATCTAAGTCTATTTTGTTGGTGGCTCGGTAGTCGGTGAGGACTAGATCGAAGATGAGAGCGCCGAGCCGGTCATTTGGTTGCAGGACCGGTCCGGGCTTTAGGCGCGCGTTTTTTCCATTTTTGCGCAGCAGATCGTTTATCTTGTCAATGAAACTGGTGTATTTTGGACAGCTCTCCACTTTGCTGTGTCTCAATTTGAAAAACTTGAAAATTTTTTTTTTAATTTTATTAAAAAAAAATTGGTCTTTTAAAATACCTGGAAGCAATGCATTTGCCAAGACTTCTATGCCAAACGGATGCTGACTTGGAACATTATTCTAAAAATTAGAGAAAAATTACGCCAATTGCATAACACTGGAGTATAAGAAAATTTAAAAAGTTTCCAAGCTACAAAGAAATTTTGAATCAAAGAACAAGTTTGTTGATCCCGAATATTACGAAATTAAATGAATCCAAAATCAAAAAGGTAAACTTGATCGCTTCACTCAAAACTCAACTTGAATTCAAAAAATATTTAATTTACCTTTTTTTTTTTCTAATAGAAGATTAAAGCTCTTTTTTGAAATTAAATTTCATTTGAGTTGAAATTTAAAAATTGTCTACCTAGATTTCATGGTGAATAAAATTGCATTCTGGCCTCGGTCCGAGCCGACAAATTTGCATTTTTATTAGTAAATTAGACAGCATAATTTGCTCAGAGGGGATGGTGGCTCGCAATTGCCGTCTTCAACAATGGCTTGCCAAACTGCACCTTTTTTGAAATATTTTGAGTTATGCAATCTTTGATAGTTTGTTCTTATCTTAAACAAAATTTAAATTGGTTTGTAAATAGACTTTTATTTATTTTTTGATTTGGAAAAAAATGAAAAATGTTCACCTTAAGGCTTCGAAATTTTTCTCATTATTTTATCAAATTTTTAATTTGATTTTTAGTTTATGAGAATTTTTGAAAATTCTCGGCCTCCATTGACATCGGACTATTGTGTTTCGAGTGTCTTAAGTTAAATTGTTTTATCTAAACTAAAAAAAATATC
The DNA here is from genome assembly GCA_019054805.1 of Brachionus manjavacas. Classification (NCBI taxonomy): domain Eukaryota; kingdom Metazoa; phylum Rotifera; class Eurotatoria; order Ploima; family Brachionidae; genus Brachionus; species Brachionus manjavacas. The sequence continues at coordinate 3,198,149 of JAHQIY010000012.1, read as the reverse complement.
CCATTTCTTAGTTTTTATTGCATAAAAATCAAAAATATCAAGTTCAAATTTTTAGACAAAATTATTTATTTTTAAAAAAGCAACTTCAAAAAGAAAATTGTCAAAAAGCAAAAGCTCTGGGCTGTGTATGGTATCATTTGGCAAACAAATTTTCGACACTGGCAATTTGAACATGTGCAGTGAACGTTTGAAGGATTGTTCGAAATTTAATAAATGTTAATAATTAATATTTATATTAATTAAAATTTATAGAAAAATTCATTTGTATATTTAAACTTGGCCCACATTTTTGTAAAAAAATTAATCTAAAATTTCCAGTTTTTAAAAGATGTAAATTTTATTCAAAAAAATTTTCTTTTTTTGCAAGACCATATGTCTTCTTCAGTTTTTGTCTAATACCTTTTAAAAAAATTGTTTGACCCAAGTTTCACAGTCATTTAGAAGATCTGAGATTTTGCTTTTTTTGATGACTAATTGATGATTTGATGACTGTGCATCAAAAAAGGCTTTTGTGAAGTTTAGTACAAAAGAACAGAACAAAGTATAAAAAAATTAAATAACTTTTAATCTAAAAGTTTAAAATAAATTCTGTAAATGCAGCATAGTGCAACATTCAAAGTTGCATCAACTGTAAAAGTCTGCTAATGATGTGCAGAGTTTCTGCAAAATGCACCATGCTCGATTATATTGAAATTTAATTTCTTCGTAACTCTGCAAATTTAGCAGGCTTTGATATTTGATGCAACTTTGAATGTTGCACTATGATGAAATTACAGAACTAAGTTTAAACCTTTAGAAAAAAAGTTATTCAACTTTTTACATTTTTTCTGTTTTTTTTTTCATTTTGTACTGAATTTCACAAAACCTCAAAAAAGAACAATTTAAATTACCTGAAACAAAAATTAAAAAAATTGAAGAGAAGGTAAAACATAGAAATACCGTAAAATAGTCAAGACATAGAAATTGTTAGATTGATTTATTTTAAAAATATTGTATAATAATAATTGGTATTTTGATTAAAATTTTCAAGATTTTTAATAAGCATTCTCATTATGACCAGCTATTCTGTTCTTTCAATAATTAATTTAAAAAAAAAAGAAAAATTTTCTCCATTTCTTTGATTTTTTTTCTATGTTTTGTTTAATCCCAATATGGGTAAATTTTTTAGTGAGTAGTTTTCAAAGACTTGACTTGACAGACAAAGAGCTTGAGTGCAACCTGTGAAAATTTTGTGGCCTTTAAGGATGTAAATATTTTGCATAACCAACGTTTTGACGCGGCGGTGAAGTTTGGAGCAAAAAAATAAAAGCAAAGCAAAATATTTTAAAAATTAATAAATAAATTGAAAATTTAAAAAATTTTAGCATTAAAATCACAGAAAAAAGTTTTATAATGTCAGAAAAAAAAATCAAAATTTAGTACTGTTTCTATTTATATTCGGCATATTCTCTAAATATAAGAATTTATTTGTTTTATTGCTTTTGATTTCGTTTAAAAAATTTTGTTTGAAAATGTTAATCAGTAATTATTTTAAATAATTGTCAATAATTGAGATAAAACTGGTATTTATCTTAATAAAATATATTTTATACGATAATATTAAACTTTTTAAAAACCTGTTCCTTTTTGTACTTTTTGTAATTAATGTAAATTTTAATCATTATATAAAAATTAAATGGGGTCCGGGGAGAAGCCCTGGTTTAGGGATTCGGGTATTCTGAAGGTAAGAAAAATATCAGTTAAATTTAAAATTGATATTTAAAAATTGATTAATTAAAGAGATTTTTTAGTGCATTTAAGTACAAAGGGTTTAGGGTTAAGGAACAGGAACAGGCCCTAATATTCAATCCAAGGCTTAACTTAATTGAATATCGGATTCTGATAGCTTTGGTAAGACAATATTAATAAATTCTATTGATTTTGTTTAAAAAATTTTTTCAGTACAGGTTGTAATTTTACACCAAAATATTAATTGACGCATAATAATTTTATTAGTTTATAATGGACGTCAGTAAAAGTCACCACAAATTCAGTAAAAATATTATTATTTCTATAAAAAATAACAAATTTGTTTTTTTATTCACAAAATCAATAAAACGTATCTAATAAAGCGAAACTCTCACAAATTAATATATTAATTCACTAATTAAATAAAACCTGCACTAAGCTGATAAATATATAACTAAAACATTACTCAATTAACTAATTTTTCAAAGTAACAGTACACGAGTAAACTCGAGTTAAAGCCATGGTCGAATTTTGATACAATGATCCTTGAAATGAACCAAATTCGCATTATTAACATCAACAAGGAAAATACGAAATTAAGTAAATGTGCATGTGCATTTTACTTAAAAAATTATTTTTGTAACCACATAATAGGGGTGCCGTCCTTTTTACTCTACCTAGAATATTATTCCTTAAAAAAATGCTAAAAAAGTAATTTAATAGGAAATATTTTATTCAAATTATCAATAATATCAATTAATTGTTGTTATTTCATCAGTTTTTATACATTATTTATATGAATTCTAGTCATATTTCTTTAATCTAACAAACTCTTTATTGCATATTTTACATGTTTCCTTTGTTTTTTAAATTGAATAGATAGTTTTTCTATCTACATGATGGATTATTCCTATTGTCGTTTAATTGTATTTCTTCTCTATTCATAATTTTTGAATTAATGTGAGTTTTGAATTAATTAGCTGCAAACATTGTTGCAAAAAATTTTTAGATTTATTCAGTTTTATTTTTGTAATGTAAAATTACTCCGAGTGATTTTCCCTTTTTTTAGCATTTTTTTAAGGAATAATATTCTAGGTAGAATAAAAGTAACTTTAATATACTCAATATTTTTTTGGTTCTGAAAAGGGGTTTTGTGAAGTTCAGTACAAAAGAACAGAACTAAGTATTAAAAAATTCAATAACTTTTTATCTAAAAGTTTTAAATAAATTCTGTAAATGCAGCATGGTGCAACATTCAAAGTTGCATCAACTGTAAAAGTCTGCTAATGGTGTGCAGAATCTCTGCAAAATGCACTTGGCTTAATTATATTGAAATTTAATTTCTTCATAACTCTGCAAATTTAGCAGGCTTTGATATTTGATGCAACTTTGAAAATTGCACTATATTGCATTTACAGAACTAAGTTTAAACCTTTAGAAAAAAAGTCATTCAATTTTTTTACATTTTACAATTTTTCTGTTCTTTTTTTCATTTTGTACTGAATTTCACAAAACCTGAAAAGGTTACTTTTATTCTACCTAGAATATTTAGAGTAGAGTAAAAGAATCCTAACTCCATAATAGGTTGTGCTTATAGATTGAAATTAATGAATTTTGATAAGTTAGGTCTGGATATTCCTATAAGCAACAAGCCCAAAAGAGTAGCTCCTATCAAAACAAAATCTGCACTCGAATTTCAACCATCTGAGTTAGTCTCAAACAAAGAAATTGGCATTGAATCATTCGAAGACGATGACGAAGAAGATGATGTTGTCAAAACGACGACCAAGAGAGCAATTATGGAGAAAACAAATGAAATCATTTCATTTTGAGTCAAAAGCTCAAGCATTCAAAAAAGTTGTGATAAGTGTAACGCAAAAATGTTAAAAAAAGAGGTTTTTATTGTCCAAATGACTTTACAAAAAAATAAAGGTAATTTTTTTATTTTTTTATGTAATTTTATTTACTTAATTAGTGAATAAAATTAAAATAAAGTAATGATTTAATTGAATTAGTGTTTTTACATCTTTTTTTTGTGATCTTTTTTTATTTTTTGTGTTTTTTTCTGAAATAAATGTTATAAACTGCATCAGTAAATTGTTTATTGATTGTGTTATTTTTTTACTAAATTAGTGAAGATTTTTACTGGATTTGTGGATAGATATTGCTTACGCTCGTTTATAATTTTTTGCAATAAATAATTATTTTTTTTCAGGTAAATATCTTTTTGAGTCAACTAGCTGTCCCCTTAAATAATTATAAATCCAAAGGGTAATTTATGCAAGTTCAAAAAGTAAGATACTCCGTACTTTAATTTTCATATGGCAATTTTATTAGTTTAATTTTTTTTGCATTATTAAATTTTTTAAATACCTTTGTTAAGCTGTAAAATAAAACTGTGTAATTTGAATAAAAATATTGAATGAATCAAAAACCTCTCAAATCTTTTTCTTTGATGGTAATATTCAGTATCATCAAAAATCAAAATTCAAGTTAAAGTTAGAGAATATTTTTGATTAAAGTTTTTCAAAATCTAAAATTTTTTTTTTATTTAAGTCTGTTTCATTTGAGGCTTTCAACTAATTAACGGAAATTATTTTTTGTTTAAAACTATTTTATTTAAGTTTATTTAAAAAAAATTAAATTAAAATAATTAAAAAAATTTTTGGAGGTGAGAAAAATAACTAAAAGTGGTGACTAATTTAATCTATTTTAGCCGACTATAAAAAACTAATTTTAGTGATAAAAATATTTATTTAAATGATAAAATGAAATAACTGATTAACAAAAAAATTAATTAAAATAAAATTTAATAAAATAAAAATGATACATTTTTTACGACCTTTTCACGACTTGATTTTTTGGGGGGTGACAAATTTAATTTTGTTAAGATGACAAAAATAATTTAAAGTAGTGACTAAACGACTGACAAATAATGATCAATGTATGTTATTTTAATGTAGGTTATTGTCTATTAGATGAGAAAAATTAAATATTTTTGTGAATTAACGATTTGTTAAAAATAAGTAAAAATATTACCAAATCAAATAAAAAATAATCCAAAATTATTTTTTAATTTAAAATAAAAGAGTACTCAATTTTGATTAAAAAATCATAAATCAAATAATCTGGAAATTAAATTATAAATTTTATGAAAAAAGTAAATTAAAATTTACTTTTATTTCAATTTTTCGATTAACTGCAAGCACAGAAATTTCAAAAATTCGCCATTGTGAATCTTGGAACAAAGAACAAAAACAAAAATTTTAAAAATGAAACAGCTTTTTTACTATGTGTCGAAAATTTGTTCTGTAAAATGTACCATCCGATGCAAACTTTGTACCACCCAAATTTATAGTGTTGGATACGGTCAAGACAAACTGGTCTAATACACGGACGGTTTCTGCGGTCATTTGGCCGGTCAGCTAGGCGGTCAAATTTTTGGACCGCCAAAATAAACAGTCTAAAATATACGGGCGGCCAAAAAACCGGCCTAAAAAATACGGACGGTCAAAAATACGGCTAAATTTTTGGCGGCTAGCCACTTAAATTGAAATTTTTTCGAAATAATGTTTTTAAATTAAAAAAAAAAACTAATTAAAATGATAAAAAAAATTTTCTTTAATTATTTTAAAAATTTTTTAAAGATTTTTTTTTCAAAATTTTACAAAAATTTAGTGGCCGCCCGCTAAAAAGTTGGCTGGTTTAGGACCGTTTATTTTGGTGGTCCAAAAATTTGACCGTCTAGCTGACCGGCCAAATGACCGCCCGCTTAAAGGTTGTCCGGACACGGTTACGGTTTCTGAAAATTTTGGCCGGTCAAGTGTCCGCTTGTACGGATCCCAACACTACAAATTTAGTCAAAACTTTGCAATTAAATTCAAATGATTTTCGAATACATTTAGTGCTTTGAAGACAGAAATCTTGCAGAACAATTTTTGAATCAAAGAAAAAATTTGTTCCAGTTATTCCAAAATTTCTTTAAATCCAAACTTCAATCGATTGCCAATTGTACCATTAGAAAAAGCCATTAGTAAACTTGGAAAAAAATTTTATTTTTATTTTGAAAAAGAACAGCTCAGAATGCTTGATTGAAATTTTTTTAGTATTTTAAAAATTTTATTGTGTTTCTAGATCAATTCCAAAACGAAAATAATTCAAAATTTGAAAATGAAAAAAAAAAACTCCACTACAAAAAAACAATGAACAGGCTTGTAGTGAATGATCAAAATTCTAAATTTAGAATTTTTTAGATTTACTGAATTCAACTCGTTTTGTTGTATCAAGCCAGGGTATAAATTTAAATCTTTTGCTTTGGCTAGATCTAAAAATGTATCCATTGAAGCAATTTCGAATTAGTTCGACCAAAAAAATTAAAGTCTTTCTCAGAGCCAGGTTGAATTTATACAATTTTCCGGTAGGTTATGATAAATATGGAAATGAGTTTTATGACAATGGAATGATGAGAAAAGTGGTCAATTCGGCTTGTAATCCAGCGAGGCATCTAAGTGTCAGACAATCTCATTCAGGTAAAGATGAAATAATTGTTTTGTCAAATTCATTATTTTTCCAATCGCCTAGATTGGTTGAATTACAAGACAGACCATTTTCCAGAATATGTTTCCGAGCAAAAAATGAGCATGCTTTGTGTAAATATAAACTTATTAAAAAAATTAAATTTTTCTCTATTTTCTTTCTCAAGATAATCTCGAAAATTATACTCATTAACGTTTTTATTATTTCATTTAAGTTCATGGCTTTAGCAATTAGCTAATTTTGAGTTTAATAAAATTTTAGAATTAAAAGATTTTTGTTGATATTTATTTAAAAAAATTAAAATGAAAATTTTGAACGAAATTTCACTATTAGTCAAAATTGGATTAAGGAACGTGTTCTCAGTTAAAAAGTATCCGATCGGTGCAGATCGTTTTTTGAATACTTTCTACGATAGCGGTAAGCTAAACAAACCATCTTGGAGCTTAAATTAATTTTTTTTATTTCAAGGTTTAATCAGAAAGGTTAATAAGACTGAAGGACTTAATTTAATGCCTGTTTTTGTTGACCAAAAATATTCTGGTAAAAAATATAAATACAAAAGTATTGAAATATTTTTTTATTATTTTTCACTAGATTGGCTCAATTATAAAAGTGACCATTTTCCCAAATTTGAGCTAGAGTTTCGCTTGCAAAATGTTAAAAACAAAATTCAAGATTTTGATTCACTGCACAGGCTTGCATTCAAGGAGTTGAACAGAGAATGCCTAATTTTTGATCCCTATTCACCAGCTAGAGTAATCCGAAAGCAATTGATCTAATATTTTTTCTATCATTTTTTTAATAAAATAAAGCCTAATCATTATTTAAAAAATTTTAAATGAAGTTTTAGATTAGGAGAAGTTTTTTTAACTCAAAGGAGAAAGAAATTTTTATGAATTTTATTTTCTTATTTTATTTTAATTAAATTCTGAAGAAAACAAAAAAAATTAAATTTCTAATCAAGCAAAAGTTTTTAATTTAAGTTTAATAAAAAGCAAACACATAAATCAATTTTTTTAAATTAAACAAAAAAATCACTGAAATTCTCTACATACACGAATTTTTTGCGACCCTGAAGTTGGTGATCAAATCAAGATATCATACCAATTCAGAAAGATTTTATATTTAGATGTTAAAATTAATCTATGAATTAGTTTAAATAATTTTATTGTACAGTGCTGCTACGATACCTTGAATTCACCATATTTTACGTAAATTATGGTAAATTCACGATATTTTACCATATTTACCGTAAAATGTGGTAATCTAAAAAAGGATGTTTTTCGTAAAATAACGATAATTATCGTAAAATACCGATAATTATTGTAAAATTCAGTGAAAAAAAAAATTTCCAAAATTTCTCGAAAAAAGCCAATTTTCATGAAATAAAATTTATTTTGTAAATAATGTTTAAATATTAATTTTCATAATTTGTAAAAAAAAATTGAATTAAATAATAAAAAATCCATTTTTTTCTTTTTTGTTGAATTTTTACCATTTTTTACCTTTTTTTTACAAAAATTTACCGAAATTTACGTCAATTTTTGTCACAAAATTCAATTAAATTTTTTTTGTTTTCCTTTTTCAAAAATTCAAAGGTTTTATTAGGAAAAAAATTAAATGACGGTGATGAGACAAGAATAAGAAAAAAGATCTATTTCAATGAAAAAGCTGGCCAGCAAGTTTTGCAAGTACACGTTTAGATAAGAGAGCTTTAAAAGCTTTTACTTATTTTTGTCTTGTCAAAGCTGAAAATGGTACAAGAATGCACATATGCATTTGCCCAGAACATTGACCGTAGTCGTTCCCTTTCAAAAGAGTACATTCTTTGTTTTATAGGAGTTTCATAATCATAATCATATAAAAAAATTCGGTTTATCTAAATCTACTCCATCAAAAAAATTGTGTTCTAATGAAGATAAAAAAGATTAGGTTATGTAATCAAAATAAATCTAATTTTACCTGTATTGCCTGTAAAAAATATTGCTGAGGTCTATGTAGCAATCAACAAAAGACAACAGCTCTTTGATTAGTGTTTTGAAAAAAGAAAAAGATTTTGACTCAAATTTTTGTTATTTTTTCAAATGATTTTTTTAACTCTTTCATACAATTAATTAATATGTTAAATGAATTAAAAATTATTTAAATTATTCTAATAAAAAATATGAAAATAAATTTTTTTTGTCATAATAGATTTAAAAAAATTTAAAAATCAATAAGCGATTTTTTAAACCCCGCCGGGCCTTAATGGTGTAAAAAAAAATGGGCATTCTAGTCCTATGGTCCTTAAATAATTATCTTTATATCAAATGATTCACTAATTTCATCTCTATAGATCATTGAGAATTTGTTAGAAATGATAAACTATTTATAAAGGGTCAATAGTTCTTTCCTTACGTATTCCTCGGCAAAATGCGAATCTCTCTGGCAAGGCAAAAAGATGGATTAGTGAAGAGTGATCGAAGAATGTTATATTCATAAATTATAAATTAATGAGATCACTAAGTTTCTAGTATGACAATTTTTAGTTAGAAAAAAAAATACTCATTTTGTCATAAAATGCCTTTATTTGTTTTTTCATTATTTTTTTAGCTGATGATACAGCGATTTCACTATTTAAAACAAGCCATTTTCCAACAAGGTATTTATGAGTCTGCAAAATGACAATTTAAATTCGTTATCAAACTTTATTTAAATAGCTGAATATAATTTTTTTTTAATTTGATAAAGGATTATAAATTGTCTTCAAATTTAAATTTTTGCAGACTCATAGATAGCTTTTGAATTTAAATTAGCATATTTAAAAAGCTTAAAAACTTTTAAAAATTTAACCTTTATCTTAAAACTTGTTTAAAATTTTTATAAATTTGAAAAAAAATGTCTGCTACTTTGTACTATTTTGATGGCCGAGGTAAAGCTGAAATAGCCAGGCTGACCATGGCAGCTGCTAATATTCCAGTATTTTTTTTAAAATAAATTTTACAGCCTCTAAAGTTCTTTAAAGTTCAATCATGAGATTATCCGAGAAAAGAAGCAGTTTGAGGCCATGAAAGCTGGTAGCGATTATAGAAAAATTATTAAAACCAAAAAATATAATTAATATTTTATAAGAGGGAAGGCTTTTATTTGGTCAATTGCCAATGGTTGAGTTCGAAGGGCACCACTTGGTACAATCGAGCTCGATTGCTCGATTTTTTGCCAACAGGGGAAACCTGCTAGGCTCAAGCGAAGAAGAAAAATTGAGGTAAAATAAAAATTTCTATAATTTTTTTATTCCTAAAAATAAATTATAAGAATTGACATACTGTACGAGGGCAGTAGAGACTTTAACAGTGCTTTTATGTCATACGGATTTGTCGGATTTCAAGAGGTGCTTGACAAAGCCAAAGCAACAGCCATGCCCAAATACTTGCCAATTTTTAATTCCGTATATTTCTCTGCTTTTCCAAGCTTAAGGAAATATTTTAAAAATTATTTAGATGCTGAGCAAAAATGGCTCAAATGGTTACTTGGTTGGATCGAAAATTAGTCTTGCTGATATCGGACTACTAGAAGTAGTTCTAACTATCGAAGAACTCTTGGGACAAGACGAATTAAAGCCATATGCAGAAGTTCAAGTAAAATTCAATACTTTTTAAATTTTTTATATTTTTTTTTCTTAGAATTTCTTGACTACAATGAAATCTAATGAGTTGATTAGCAAATATTTGAATGGTGGATTAAGACCAAGAAAAAATGATGAAAAATATGTGGCTGAAGTTAAAAGTGTTTTGTACTAAATATTCAATTTTCGGTTTAGAATAAAGATTATAATATTTTCATTTTTTTTATCTTTTAATTCCAGAATAAATTTTACTCTAGTTCTAAATGAAAATTTTTAAAAAATTTAATATTTTTATCTTATTAGCAAAGACAAATTTTGTAAACTGTTTTTAAAACAAAGTATACATTTGTGCATCTATTTAGAGAAAAAAACTAAAAAAAAACTTAACTTTTCAAGTACCACAAGGCAAAAAAATAAATAAATTTTTTGAATATTTAAATCACCACCAGACTAAAAGGCTAAATGTTTAAATTTATCAGAAAGTTTTAAACCAAATGTGTGATAAAAGAAAACTAGCCGAACAGGACAATGATAGCCAAGACTCAGATCGAGCATGTGGCAACCAAGACACAATCAGCCGCAATGCTAATCCAGACAAACATTTAGTTGAAAAAAAAATCCGCACAATTTTCGAGCAGCATTTCGATGAGGAAATAGAGTACAAGAGACTCGAGCTGGAAAAAATAAATGAGGTAAAGCTCTTGTAAATAATTAGAGCTGAAGTTGAAATTAATTTAAAAAATTAGAGAATCTTTGAGGCCCAGAACATGCTGGACAAGCTGCGAGTGTGCATAGTCTGCAATTTTTATAGCTCAAATGGACAAATAGCCCTAAACGATTACATGAATCACCCGGCAGTCGCCAGCTTAAGATGCGAGCATCTGGATGCTGCAATTACCCACAGCAAGTCTTTGTACCACTCCAAAAACGAGTCAAATGAGGCTAATGATGATCCCAACAGGTCATCTCACCTCCAATTCGACTCAAAAATTTGTGTCGGAAATGTGTCCAAATATTTGAACAATAAAAAAATTGACTCACAACTGCCACAAAATGATGTCGAGTCCTCTCAGTACAACCAAGATTTAATCACTCACAAATGGATGATTTACATAAGATCACCAAATTGCCCCAAACTGGATAATTATATCAAAAAGGTGATATTTTATTTGCATCCAAGCTACAAGCCATTTGATGTGGTCGAAGTAAAGTAAGATTCAAAAAACAAAGCTTTATCAAAATCACTTTGGTCTCAAAAAAAGATAAAATAAAAATAAAATTTATTTTTGGGATTTTCTTACTCTATTCCTTTTAGTTCTTTCTTTTACTTTTAAATTTCCTTGAGACAAAAAGAAAAATAATTTTTTTATTAAGTGAGCTAAATAAGTAAACAATGGTAAGGTTTTTTTGTATATTTCATATTAATATAAAAAAATTAAATGTATCTATCATGTATTTCCTTCGTAACTTTTTAAAAAATTAAATATTCTATTCTTCTCTGGTTTCAAACTCTTCTTTTTTTTCAAAGTTCTTTTTCTTTTGCTAATAGAATTAAGAAAAGTGTCTTTATTAATTCTTTTTATCAAAAAAATATAATTTTTTGGACAATCTCAAGACTTCTAATATTTATCTCCTAAGAATGTTTCGACAGGTTTTTTAATAATTTCCTCTTTAATTTCATATAATCTAGGATTTAAAGCAAAAATTAAATTTAGAATAATTTTGAAAATAATTGTACATTTCTTTTTATTTTTTAAGATAAAATTAAGAGCCTTTTTTTATTAGACTATTGTCAAGGGAAATAATTTAAAGATGCCTCACCGCTAATTTAATAAAAATTCCTCAAAATTAACGAAAAAGTCTAATTTTAAATATTATAATCTATTTATTGATAAAAAAGAAAAACAACAAAAATACCATCTAAAAAAAAAAAAAAAATCTAAATATTTAAAAAAATTAATTTGCCAAATTTTTCTAAGTCTCTAAACTCGCTGAATAAACTCAAAAATTCATAGTTTTTACATTATTGTGTTTCAGTTTCAGTCATTTTTATTTTATAATTTTTTTTTTTTGTGAATTTTCTAAAGATTGATATTTATTTATTTATTTTTATTCTAACAATGGTCGAATAAAAAGTTTCACTTCTATATTAATAATTTATATATACTCAAATTTACTTTTATTTAGTAAAAAAAGTTGATAATTGAATTTTTTTATTCTTTATTTTGATAATTTTTTTGATAGGTTTTGATTAAAACGATTATTTTTATTATTTAATTACATTGATTTTTAATCATTTACATTAGTTTTTCAAAAATAGCTTGATTTTTTTTAATTCAGTGAAGTTTTTATTAAAAATTGATTTTTTCTTTTTAAAATTACTAGATAATAATGATAAGAATAAGCTACAGCAAGCAAGCTTGCAGAGATGACTTACTAGGAGGACATCTATGGTAGCCGAAATTGCGCAGAAAAGATGGAAAATAATAGACAGATACATTATTTTTTTTTTTAGTTCAGTAAGAGTCATTGTTTAATTTAATCTAAGAAAGTATTGTGTGGAATTAAGTGAGTATTATGTACAAGAATTTTACACAGGAAAAATATGCAAGAATACAAAAATAGAATTACATAATAAATAGATTACAGTTTAAATACCATTAAAAATCAAATAAAATTACAATTTAAATAGAATTACAATGAAAAATTAAAATAGAAGAAGTATACAATAAAAAAAGGTGGAAGGAACTAGTGCGCGTTAGTGAAATCATATGCTAGACTTGAAGGCGTCGTACTTATTCTTGAACTGGTTGATTGATTGAGAGTCGGTAACTTCGGCTGGCAGGGCATTCCAATGGTTAACAACTCTGTTCGTGAAGAAGTTGGACCTCTAGATGAGATTTTTTTATTTAATTAGAGCCCTTTTATTCGTTTTTTTTCGAAATTTAAATTTGAATTTTTCTGTATTAACCGAAAAAGAGAATGATCCATCAAAAAAATGTGAAAGAAAGAAAAATATTAGAAAATTTAATTTCTAATATTTTATTTTGTTATTTTTTTTGTTGAAATTTTGATACTTTTGCATCCCAATAATCCAAAATTATCCAAAATTTACAGCAGAAAATTGAAATTTTATCATTTCCTTTAAAAACAGTTCCATAGTCCTATTTTTTCTTTTTTTTTTCAAGCTGTAATTTTAACTATTAAACCTTTTTTATTCAGATAGTTTTTAAAAATATTCAAAAATAAAGAAAATTCTTACAAAAAAAATGATTTTGGGTTAATTAAGCAAAAGTCCAGTGCGAGAGAAAAGTCTAACAAATATTTGATAAAGTCAATTTTATTAAAAAGCTAAAAGTCTAATTTTTAAATTTTATGAAGAACTGCGCCTTTTCAGCTGGCAAGGCGGGGATGGGGTGAATTTCCGGTCCATGTCCAAATCCATTTTAAAGATGAGCGAAACAAGCGTGTCGACATAAGCCACCATTTAAAGCTTGATTGGACCCAGACTGGCCTGCAAACGTTTGGCGGTGAGACATCATGCATTTCCAAGATGGTTTTGAAGCAGAACGATTTTGTTTCAGATAGTGACATAATCACCAAGACTAAAAAGCCAGAAGTTGCACAAAATTCACAGACAAAAGAAGAGACTCCATCTGAAAGTCTACAAGACCATTTAAATTCACAATATCAAATTGAGCTATTTAAAGGCGACTCGCAGACACTGCCCAGAAATTTTTCCTCTTCTTCTTTGTCATCTACTTCGAATTCCAATGTTTTCTCGCCATTTATCAACCAAAATTTGACCACAAACCCCTCACCTACCAACTTTATATCAACAGACCCCGAGACTCCTTCGACACCGAACACTTCTAATTTTGATGAGGTTTTTCAAAATTTAAATAAGAAAGAAGAAAGCCAAATAATTGCCAAATCGAGCACTACCAGTCTGGACGCCTTGCTAAGTCTACGACCTAAAGGCATTCAATTAGCCAAGCCACTGAGCAACAATTTAGTTTTGTCGACCAAACCATTGGCTTCGAACCACTTGGCTGCTAGCAACAGTTCTCAAAATAATTCGGATTTTTTGAAACATTTGAATAAAAAATTAGTAATTTTTAAAGTTGGCTCCGACAATGCCAAAAATAATGAAACTGATTCGGAAAAAATAAGTAAGTTAAAAAAAATTTTTTTTATTTTTTTAAATCAAATGAGCAAAGAAGAGATGAATAGATGGGCTTATTAATATTTAAATCCAGAAAAAAGTTTGTTCAAATTGGCTTTTAATTCCTGCGGAAGAAATTTTAATAATTTTTCAATAGTATAAAAGAATTTTTAGAAATTGTACAAACTCTTTTTTTTCCAAAGCATCATCTGTTCTTATCCTTTAGAATAGCAAGGTGTCAATAGATAAAATTAATAAATCCAGCATTAAATTAATATTTTAAAATTGATTTTATATTAAAAAATATTTGCTGATCAGAAAAAAATTATGTGATTAATAATTTTGGGTGGTATTTTTGTAGGATTATAGCCCGTAGAACCGAATGGTTTGCTTGTTAGTTATGCAAGCTGAGGATCGAAAGTTCAAAACCCGCAGTGCATTGATCAACTCGATGCAGTAATCTATGTGTCAGATTGGTACTGGAAAAGGAAATGAGCGCCTCCTCATTATCCGCCAGGATTGAAAAGGGGCAATTTTTATTTAAATAGGATGCATATTAACCCGTATTATCAATAATTAAATTTTCATATGAAAATAAATAAAATCGTCATATCGAAAATTAAATAAAAAATTTTAATTTATTAAAAGTCAAATTATTAATTTTAATTTTAACTAATAGTTCTCTATTTATATGATAATCAATTTTTTTCTTATTTGACGATTTGATCACTAATATGACGGCTAAATATTTTATATTTTTTATATCATTAAATATCTTGAATCTTTGATTAAAAAATTAATGATCAAAATTTAATCATCAAAAAAATGAAATTTATCACCAGAATAATTAATTTTTATTCCCATATTTACCATTCAACAAAAAAAAAATTATCAATTAAAAAACATAAGCGCCAAAATACACCAAAATTTAGATTAATTAAGTATAAAAGATTTAAATTTTTTTTTCTTTAAAATAAAATTTTTTTTAATCAAAATCAATTAAAATATAAAATATAGAAAAAGAACCATCTCAATAAAGCTTTATTGACTTGTTTAGGTCTACTACGAGTTCTTTTTTAACCAACATTAAGTTTCTTAGAATTATCTAGAATTTTAATAAATTTGTTATAAATAAATATACAATCATTGACCTTATGACGCCCTTGTCCATTTAAGGACCTCTTTTGGTATCCGTATTTCTTGTCAAAGCCGACGCAATCTTTCCCTTTGAGTCCTAATTTTTCATAGCGCATATAATTTTTCAGGTGCATTTAAACCTCGAAGACCAGCTTCACAATTGAAAACTGTGAAATTTTTAATTCTTTTCTCTAAAGCTCGAAAATGAGCCCTTATTTTTACCAAACTCTTGGTCAAAATACAAAAAATTTAAAAAGGGTTTTTAGGAATGTTATTTGCTTTTTGATCATGTTCCTTTATTTTCACTCAAATTAAATGATCAAGACATTAACTTTTAACATTAAAACATTTAAAAACTGTAGTGATGTTATTTGACATTTTTCAAAATTTGTTTAAATTTCATCCAAAATTTAGAAAATGTTATTTAAATATTAAATTTAAACCAAAAAAAAATTCACTTTAAAAAAACAAATAAATTTTTCATTTGATTCAAAAGTTTTAATTGTTTAGAAAATATTTGAAAAAAAGTTGACTATAACACACTATCTACTTTCTTGAATAACCATAAATGTGTCTAATTTGTCAGGCGACAGTCTGTTGCGTCTCTCTCAAAGACTATTACCAGTATGTGAAAGAAGCTGTTCCGCAGGAATTGATGTAGCTGCAATACAAAAAATGTATTGCACAACATTATAAAGAATGGGATATGATTTTTTTGTGTGGTACACGGTGTGACGTTTAAAGGCTGTTGCCCACAACTAGGAACTTCCATCACTTTATTTTCAAAATTAAAGTGATGGAAATTATATGGTATTTAATGACCGATAAAAGATGCAAATAATTTACTCAGTAAAGTTTCCACAAAATATAAAAAACTTTTATCAAATACCTATAACATATAATTTTTTCTATAGTTTTTCATTTTATTTTATAAAATGATAAAAAAAAAAGCAAAAAGAAAATTATTTAACTTAAAAAAACATTTTATTGAGCAATTAATTTTATGAATTATCTCCAAAAAAAATAATATCAAAGGAAAAAATTATTTTCTTTCTGATTTTGCTTTTTTGTGCAGCCGTTTGGACAATAAAAGCCATTTTTTTTCTTCATCTCGCTGTAACACGTTTGACAAATTTTGACTCCTTTTCCTCTTGGTTGAAGGTTCTTTCAATATATGCTGATATGGCAATTCTTCGGCGTCGACAAGAGTCTGATCATCCAGTTTTAAAAGAACGCTCTCGCTAAATTTAGTTTGCTCTTGATTATTCATTTTTAAGCTTTGACTCAAGTTATTTGGTAAAAAATTTATTTATTTTTTTGTATATCTGTACTGAGCTAAGTCTCCTTCAGATTAAAAAAAAAAATAAAAATAAAATAAAATAAGTTAAAATAGAAGCAGATAAAATTAAATTTATTGATATAGAGAATAACAGGATACATATTTTTAAATGTCTGATTTTTCAGGGAAAAAAGAAGAAATAGTAAAGTAGCAATTACACAATGGAGTTGGGTATTCAATTATCTTGCTTCGAAACCTTCTTTGTATTCCTCCACCAGTCTGAAAACCAGTTTCAAGATGGATCTTACTGCTGTATTTTGAATTACTTGTATTTTTTTATGTTAGTTTCTGTGAGTGAATTTAAACAAGGAAAAGCATAATCTAGAATTGATCCTGTTAAGGATTTATATAGATTTCCTAATGTTTTGGGTTTTAGGCCCCATTTTTTATTCGATAGATATTTAATAATATTTAGTCTTGAGTTACAGCGCTCTTTTATCTCATCCACCATTAAACTAAATGTAAGTTTTGAGTCTAATGTAATTCCTAAGAACTTAACTTTTTCTTTTAGATTTAAACTGTTTCATACAATTTTAGGTCAAGATTAGTTTTTTTTTCTAGAGTTTTTTTCAAAGATCGTGTAGCATGACTTTTCAGCAGACATTTTCATTTTCCATTTGAAAATCCATTTTTCAATTTCGTTTAAGTACTTATTAATTAAACTCTCGAGATTCCCTTTCTTTTTAAAAATAAAAAAGGTAGCCAAGTCATCTGCAAAAAGAAGAGAGTATTGGCTATTGGTCTTATTTCTTTTAGGTATGTCATTAATGAAAATGCTGAAAAGAAGCGGACTAATTACTGATCCTTGTGGAACCCCTGCTTTAATTGAGTATTGGTCACTCAAATGTCCGTTTACTTTTACTACAAAAGATCTGGAATGAAGAAATGATCTGATGCAATAAATAAGATAAGGAGGAAGATTAAATTTAATTAGCTTATAAATTAGTCCATCATACCAAACTCTATCGAAAGCTTTAGAAATGTCTAAATACAAACAGCCGACTTTTTTCTTTCTATTAAAAGACTCTACTACTTTTTGTACAATACATCATAAAACTAACTTCATCGCTTTCTTTTCCTTTCCTCTTCCTTTCCTCTTCCTTTCCTCAAAGAAAAAGGAAGGAAGAGGAAAGGAAGAGGAAAGGAAGAGGAAAGGAAGAGGAAAGGAAGAGGAAAGGAAGAGGAAAGGAAGAGGAAAGGAAGAGGAAAGGAAGAGGAAAGGAAAAGAAAGCGATGAAGTTAGTTTTAGGATGTACTGTACAAAAAGTAGTAGAGTCTTTTAATAGAAAGAAAAAAGTCTGCTGTGGATACCGGAAGTGAGGAAGAAGAGAGGAAGAGGAAAGGAATAAGTGAGGAAGAAGAGAGGAAGTGCTGTGGATACCGGAAGTGAGGAAGAAGAGAGGAAGAGGAGAGGAATAAGTGAGGAAGAAGAGAGGAAGAGGAGAGGAAAGAAATCGATGAAGTTAGTTTTAGGATGTACTGTATAAGAAAATAAAGATTATCCGGTGTGCGCCTATTTTTTCTAAATCCTGATTGCTCATTTATAAGTAGGTTATTTCTTTCAAGAAAATTGTATATTCTTGTATAAATAATACGTTCAAGTAACTTACTTTACTTTTTCAATTAGAAAAAAATTGTTGAAAAGAGATAAAGAATTAAGATATTAATATGAATTAATATATCAACTTTTATGTCAATTTACTGCCTTTCAAAAACATTTCATTTCATTTATTTAACTTTATTTTTTAATTCTTATTTTGATTTAATTTTATTTTTATTTTTCTCTGAAGGAGCTAACGCTCGATGCAGATTTACAAATAAACAATAATAAATAAATTGAATAATTTTTGTTTATATGATATTTTTCTCAATAAATTATGTTATTTTTGAATATAAGAAATTTTTTACTATATTTGATAAAATATTTACTAAATTTGTAGAGAACTTTACTGACGGCCGTATTTAATTTAAAAAAAATAAGAAAGCATTTTTTCAACTTTTAAAATTTCTTATTTCTTATTTTATTTTGTTTTCTAAATTAAGAAAAATTTAAATTTTTAAACTTGGTTTGCATTTTATTTGAATAATTGACCTTAAAAAAAAGTTCACATTACCAATTTAGGTATTTAGAAATTCGAATTTTTGGTTTAGAGAAAAAAATTATTCGGATCTAATTAAAAAACTCTATTAATTAAAAAAGATTTATTTTCCAAAAGCCTACTAGCATCTGCTGGCACAATTTGTTCAAAAAAAATTAAATTCTCAAATGAACAATTGACCAAAATCAAAACAAGCTCTACCCAAAATGAAATTGCCTCAAAAATAGACAATTTTTACAGCTCTAATTTGTTGATTGAAAAAATAAAAAACCTAAATTTGAAAAGAAAAAAAATCAACTTCGAAAATTTACTAAACGAGTCCATCAGACATTTTCCCATAATTGTTGATAGGCGCCAGAAAGGCCGAAAACTTGCGTTCAGCGCTCAGTCAATTCACGAGTTTTACTCGTGGCCCTACGCAAAAAGACGCGCTAATGAATGGATCCGAGCTTTGTACATAAAAAAAAGGTGCTCTTATCTAATCGAAAAGTATGATCTAAAAAAAATGAAACCATGGTCAACTAAATCAATAGTTTTGTGGCTGCGCTCTCATGGCTACACGCCTCTCGAGTACCAGCACATGCAAATAATGTCTCTTGACCGCAAGATCATTAGCTATGACGAAAGCCAGGTAATGCAAGAATTTCACTATGTCGACTCTCTACAGCCTGTCAGTTTTTTAAAACCAGATGATTTTTGGAAAATGTACAGTCAAAATGAAAACGACCAAGTGATCATAGATGTGGAAAATGAAGACCCAAATGAACATGGAAATTCAAAGGCAAGCTTAGAGCAAAACTTGGACCAAGAGCTGTTTTTTAGTCAAAAAAATCACATAGAACCATGCACAGAGACAAAATATGTCCAAGAGCTACTGAAGCAGTTGAGTCTGAAGACTTGTTTGGCAAAGATTGCTGCTGTACACGACCAGGCAGCTGACGAGTCAAATGTGTTCACATGTGACTTGACTGAGAGGTTTTTGTTTCGTTTGGCCAAGCGTTTTGCCGAAGATCTGGTCCGTCAGACTTGTTCAGATGTTTATTTCGACTCGACCAGGTCTGATCGATTTAATGAAAGTGCAAAACGAAATGACCAAATGCCGGAGCTCTCTGCTGGTTGCCAGAAATTTCCCGATTATTTAAATGTAGTTGACATTTTTAGGACAATAAACAAACATGAGAAATACGACTTTTTGACCAACAAATACATGGCACGACCAAGTAAATGTTACCATTAGTTGATACCAATTTTATTAGATTTGTTTAAATTAAATTTATTAACTTGGATTGAATAAAAATAATAAAATTTTATTAAAAGTTGTTCAATTAGTTAGTTAATTAATAAGATTAGAATTGCTTAAATAAAAAATTTTAAAAGATTTTTTTTTATTAAATTCCAAAAATAACATTAAGTCATTTTAGCTTTTTGGTGTTAAAAGTGTTATTTTTGATTTATTTTTAATTCGATATTTTAAATAAAACAAGATAAAAAAAAAACAAGACTTGTTTATCAGTCTCTATTCTAAAAATAAAAATTATCATGAAATGTAAATCAATACCTTGGAGAAAAAAATAAAAGCTTTTTAGTATGTTTATCATCTTTGGAAGTTGAGCAAAACGTAGAAATAATGTAGCAAAATCAAAACAAAAAATAAATTTGATTAATTTAACACTATTAACAAAAGTAGAAGGAGAAGTGGTTCTTGCTGCGACAGATCACGTGAGCCCATCACCGCCATCTGACAGTGTAGAGCTGTAGCAGCCAATTCCATTAAATCTAGCTAAAGCCGCTTTGAAGCCAGCAGTTGACTTAGATTTTACCACATTTTCTGAAACGATGCAGCACTACTCTGCCTGAGAAAAAGGCATGTCAAGTTGCAAAACCATTTTTAATTTGAGCAGAGGAACTCTCTCTCTTTCTCTCTCTGGACTCTGATGATATTCCCTCTTAACATTCTTATTTCTTCATTTACGTCATCTTGAAGTTGATGATAGATTCAAAATATCATTTCAATTCAAAGAGTTTATCTTTAGGTATAAATACAATATTTTGGTTTAATTTAAATAATTTTAATGTAAATCATGATTTGCTTGCTATGTAGATTAAGAAAATAGAACTGAACATTTTTCAATCCATTGATAAATCGATTTTTAAATGTAATTGTATTTAATTGTATAACTGATTTAATGTAAAGTTTTCTTCTGAATTTTTCAAAAGTAATTGTATCTAGCATTCAAAATTAAATTTAAAAAAGAAATACAAATATTAAATTCCAAATAAGTAATTAATTGACAATAAACTTAACATATATCATGTGATAATTGACAAATTTGTATATTAATATTCTATTGATATTTTTTCCAAATTTTACTAAAAACTTCATCTAAGTATAAATATAATTCAGTGAAAAATCCCTAAAGAATCAAAATATAATCAATCTCGTGTTAGTAACCTTGGAGTTTTCGGTCAAAAAAAATTTAATGAAGAGGAAGAAGATGAAGATGATCATATGGAAATAGACGTTTAACCCGATATAAATAATGATTACCATGATTTTTTTACTTCATCCGAATCTGAAGAATCCTATAGAAGGTCTTTGGTGGTACTTAAACAGTATATAAGAGCAAGAACAAATCAGACATTTCCAAGAATGATGGAGCTTTTAGCTGAAGCAAAAGAAAAGTATTTGGGTTCTGAGCTTTCAAAAAAATAACCGACGATTTTGGCGGTGTTTAGTAGGTTACAATAGTGGTGCGACATACGGTCAAGTCCTTAAAGCATATTTTTCAGGAAAATCGAAAAAAACAGTAGTTGAGCACCTAAAAATATCGAATTCTTTAGTTTAATCTAAAAATGTTAATAAAAGAATTCAAATTTGACAAATTTGTTAAAAATCACATGATTTGGAGAGATTTTTTAAGAAAAATAAAGCATTAAAATAAAAAAGTTAAACCATAGAATTGTTCAGAATTTTGTCAAGATTTTCTATGATTCAAAATATGATTGAAAAAATTATGTAAAAATATTTTTGTGAATTAAAGTTTTAATTGTTCAATTAAATTTTAAAACAAAATTTGAATCAGATTTGTCCAGACTTGTTTTAAAGTCACAAGTCTTAAGTCAAGTCAAGTCAATGACTTAATAAATCCATAATAAATCCTTAATAAATTCTAGTATTTGATACCAATAAAGTAGTTGGTTCCAAATTCCTGGCCGTTAATCTTGACCTATGTGCTAAGTAAATGTAACCAGATTTAGAAAATAATTTTTCAACTGGTCCAGATGAAGCAGGTATTGATAAAAATTTGATTTAAGTCAAGTCATGACTTTGACTTACAATTTACTTACCAGTCATTACCAATTTTCTTTGAGAAAATGGTAACTAATTTTATTTTCATTATTATAAATTTAGAACTGCAAAATCTGCTATAAACGTAATTATTATTTGTTATATTTGAAAGTTTTGAAAAAATTAAATCTGAGTAAAATTTTTACTTTGCCAAAAATAGATCATTTTTTATCTGGTCATAATAATGATCAGTCTCGCGTTGGTCACGATTTTTGACCTGATGGTAAAAAATTTGCTTATAAAGGTACTTGGCAGAGATTTAGCCTACTAGACACCGCTATTATATGTTTACAAAAGAAGTTTTTTAGCCATTTACAAGTACCGCTATTTTTAAGCCTTTTTTTAATTTCAATTCTCCAAACTGCTGTTATCTCTTTTAAATAAGATTAAAATGACGACCAAGATAAATTAGCATGTTGTCACAATAATTTTTGCAATGTTTTTTGAGCGAGACTCGGGACACCTAGTCATAGGTGCTCCTAGCCATCAATTTTAAACCTGTAACTAGGGGTACCAAGACAACAAATTTTATCAAGCCTATAAATAGGTTTGGCTAGGTGCATCTATATTCAATTTTATTAATGTACCTATTTTTCTTAATTTATCATTTGTTCTATGAATTTATATTATTTATGAGTACTTTTTTTGAAATAAATTGTCTTAACAAACTATTATGGTAACACAGCCTAAATGTATTTAATGTAAATTCGGTGACGTAATTTGAAAAACCGAAATATATCAGTCGTTTAACTTTTTTTTTAAACAACCCACATATTCTTGTAAATCTTGAAGAGAGGAATCCAAATATATATATGAAATATTTTTAAAAAATTTCTAAACCTTTTTTTTTTAATTCAAAGTTTTTTTTCGGCTAATTCGGTAGAATTTTTCAAATTAGTAATTATGTTTGACAATTTTTGATCCGATGACGGAACAAGTTTGAACTGACCTTATTTGCTTATCGTTTTCAGCGGGTCTTAATTAATAGAAAATAATTTTACTAGAATTTAGAAAGATAGCCGATGGGTCCGTTGTCTAATGTTGTTATTTTTTATGGGTTAAGCGGTTAATGAGGTATCACCTCAATACCCAAAAATCCCACCCATTTACCCCTAAAAATAAAATATTTAACATAATTAGACTAAATGGACAAAAATGATCACAATGACGTCATTTTTTATGTTTCTCCTGTTTTTTCAAAAACAATTTGATTTTATTTGATATAAATTCATTCTGTATTATCAAAAATCGTCAATATATTATAAAAATGAATCAGAACAAACAAAAAGAAGTTAAAAAAAAAAGTATTTCATGGAAGATCATGATAATTCTTACATCAAAAAATTTATTTCTACTTATAATCAATCTTAAATTTCTAATGATAAAACGAATTTATTGAATCAAGCAGTAATGAGTCTGACTCATCTTCGGATATGCCTGATAATGAAAGTGTGCCATCTAAAACTGTAGTAAAATGTAAAACTAAATTACTAAAATTGGGTAAGAGTTTTGCAAAGTATGATGAATTTGAAAATGCATATAGAAAAATGAAAGAAGACACTTATCAACTTTTTAATGTAAGAAATAGCAATTATTATAAAGATAGTCAAGGTAAGGCAACTAACAAACTTCCGATGAATTCCGATGTAAGAGACATAAGGAATTAGAATCTGTTAAGAGCCGTGGAAATTGTAAAAGACCAGTTCAACGGTATAACGCAAATGGGTATGAAGCAATCATAAGAATTAATCATGCTCAAAAACAAGATAAGTATAAAACAACAAAATTAAATTTAACTCATAATCATGAAGTTTCTAAGGAAATTGTTTGATCATGACGCTAAGAACCGTAAGTTGGATGAAAATGAACAACATGAAGTTATCAATATGTTAAAAACTGGCTCAAAAGTAGCCAAGGTAGCGGATCACATGGAAAATAAAAGTAATGCATATAAATTTGTCTTTTTCCTTTAATTCTGTTTAAAAAAAAATTAAAAAAACTAGGTTTACCTAGACATTATTGGCTACCTGCACCTATAAGTAGGGCTACTTTTTTTGGCTACGTGCACCTATAACTAGGTTTCCGCAGTCATATCCATGTTTTTTTGTCAATTCATCTAGATTGATTTTTGAAGTGGTAAAGTAAAACAAAGAATTCAAATAACTTAGCTTAATAACTTGATGAGCAATTTTTTTTTCTTGTAGCGCTGCAAAAAGTTGCTCAGTTGTGTAATTTTTAGACTTTATATTCCTTCAATTGAGTCATTAATTTTTTTAAAGCACTTTCCATATTATTATAAGTTTCACATTTTTCATAGATTTTTCCTTTACCGTGACTGCTTTTTTTTGTAATCCAAGCTCGATTGCTGAGGCTTAGTTTTCTGTTGCATCGAAATTTTCTATAGCATTTCTCAGAATCGAACTAGAACCTGAAACTGTTGTCATTTTCAGAATTTTTAAAAATCAAGCTTTGTATTTAAATTTTTTTTTATTTAAAATATGTCAAATTGATAAGTAAAGATCTTGCTGTGACAAAAAAAATTAGCTTAAATAAAATTAGAATACTTATTTAACGTAATAAATAAGTAAGTGGATTAAATTTTCTGGTAAAAATAATTTTGCTTTTAAAAAGAAAAATTAGCTGGAAAAAAAAAACTGCTGAGGAAAGAAATAAAGGCCTTAGATTTATTTATTAATAATATTTTTCAAAATTAATCAACAGTTTGACTAATCTCTATCTTTTTGTAAAACAGCCTTCATTGCAATATCATTTATGCTTATTGTCTTTGAGAAGTCAACCGGAAGCCATATCCTGTCTTTCAAAATTAAAAAGAAAAATATAAATTTTGGGTGGTAATTTCATTGCTTTTTAAAACAACGATGAATTCAGATCTTCAAAAGAGATATTGAATGAGTATTTATTAACATTTGTCCTTGAAAGATATGACACCGTATTTAAACACCATCAGGATAGCGACCCAAAACATAAATCATAGATTTGTAAAAATTATATTTAATGGATAGAAAATTATTTTATTAAAAAAGTATTTTTTTAAGATATTTAAAATTGAAAACTGATAATAAATAAGTAAAAGATCTAAAATCAAAGCTTCTTGGTACCCCTAAATTATAAAACTGTATTTTATTCATATTTTTAATTCCGCCCAATTTTTAAAAAAATTAGAAATTAAACTAAGCGCTAAGAATCAATTTCCTTTATTTCTACAATTTTTTCTTAATTAATTTAAAAATTTTAATAATAATATTTAATTTAAACTGATTCATTTTCCTCATTTTTAAGATATTTAATTTAAATAGGTGATTAGATTTGAATAAAATATAAAATTTTTTGCTTCCATAAAAGCTCAAAGTAAATTAAATTTTAATTAAATAAATCTAAAAAAGCTTGCATAATAAATTCAAAAATACTAAATTTTTTTTATCCTTGCTTAAATTTGTTCTTCAAAAAAAAAGAAAAAATTAAAAATCCCAAAAGCTGAGACTATGAGGAAAGGCTTTGGAATCGGTGCAATTAACAAAAAAGCACTACAGCAAGTACAACATCATTTAGCATTTTTTCAGAATTAATTTTTTCCAAGTCAAAATTCGAAGAGAAAGCAAATCAATTGTCGGAAAATGAAATGTCACAGTTGTCACGGCAGGTCGACACATTCAAAAAAAATCTTGAAGAATTCGCCTTTAAGCATAGAGACGAAATAAAGCGAGATGCTACCTTCCGCAAACAGTTCCAGGACATGTGCGCCAATGTCGGCGTCGATCCACTATCAACTTCCAAGGGTTTTTGGTCAGAAATGCTAGTGAGACAAAAAGAAAGAATAAATTTTGAAAACTATTTTTTTATTTTTTGTTAGGGTGTAAGTGATTTTTACTATGAGTTGGCTGTTCAAATTATAGAAATTTGTAGTAGTATGCAGGAGAGGACAGGGGGTCTGATCTATTTAGACCAAGTGTTGGAACGCATAAAAAAAACTCGCAACAGATTTGTGAATGAAGTATCACTGGACGATTGCAGAAGGGCAATCAAAAAATTGAACATATTCGGCAGTGCCTTCACCTTAATTTCAATGAATAATGGAAGGTTCATGGTTCAATCGCTTCCCGAGGGAATGGGTATTGATCATGCCGAGGTTGTTCAGCTTGCTGAAATGAACGATGGCATTGTGGACCAAGATCTCATCAGATCTAACCTCAAGTGGGAGACGCTTCGCATTGAGAATGCTTTAAATTTAATGGTCAAAGAAGGCATTGTTTGGGTTGACTTGAATTCGAATAAGAGCTCATACTATTTTCCAAGTTTTTTTATTCAATAAATTTGTATTTATGTATCTTTGATTGAACTCGTTTTTTTGAAATATTTAGAATAAAATTTAATAATTTAATGTGGAATTTTGAATACAAATATTTTAATTTTTAGAGTAAATAATTTTTGATTTTTTTCTGTGGACATGAAATTTTACGCATCGATCAATTTGCAAAAGAAATAGCTATTAAAAAACATTTTTTTATTAAATCATAAATTTTAAGAGATGGTCCACCCAAAATAAAAATTAAATGATGACTTTTTAACTATTCAAAATTTACGAATTTTTTTTTTAATTAAAAAAAAATTTACCACAAAAAATTTAGAATAATCATTATTATTTATTTGCTAAAATTTAAAGGGTTGTAAACAAGGCTGTCTGTATCGAACACAATAAATTTAGTAAAAATCACCACAAACTTAAATAAAGTATCAACAAAAATAATATATTTTTATCTCTTTATATTTTTTCCGAACATATTATAAATAAAATAATTAAATCAATGAAAACATAACAAATCTGTTAAATTTACAACTTTTATCAAATAAATTGCAACTAAAATCATAAAAGCTCAATATTTTTCCTAATTGACAACAAATTAAGCACTCATCCAAATAGTAAATGACTTGAAGTTTATTAAAAAATTAATAAAAGTCAACATTTTTATGCAATCCGTCGATCAGACCAAATCAAATGAAAGCGTATTACTCAATCCTGAAGACGAAACTCTTAATGATGCGGAATCATTTCCATATCAAAAAAGTCTTGCAAAAGTCTAACAAAAGGATAAGTGGCAAGAATATTGAATTTAAACTACCTTAATTTTTTGATAATTTTTAAGGAAATGGAATCGAAAGTGCAAAACGGTAATTTAATGATAAACGGGAATTTTCGAGAGTTAAAGAGCAAACAAGATGGGATTAGTCGATGTTATTGTCGGTTCAAGGGTCAGCTTTGGTTTTAGAATTGATCAATGATAATCAATGCAAATTCAAAGAATCAGAGGAGGCTCATTCGAATCATCCCGAAAAAATGGTTGTAGTAAAAAAAAAATTAAATTTATTTAGTAGATTTTTTTAAGTTTTCTTTTACTAAAAAGTTTTTTTTATTGATTAAATAGAAAGAATAAATTTTTAGTTTTAATTATGTTTATTTTAAATAAAAAAATTGACACAATATTAACTTTAATATTGCATTATTTTTTTTGGCGATTTTTATTAATTCTGTGGAATTTTTTCAAATACAATATAATAAATACTATATGGAATTTTTATTAAAAAATTGTGCTCAAATATTAAGAGTCTTTAAAAAAACCAAATAAACTAAGTTGTAATAGAATATCAATGAATCAGTCTAAAGACCAGAACTCTAAGATGTTTAATTCTTTAATTCGGCTTATTTTTTTCTTGGCATCAAAAAATACTATATGATAATAATTTGTTCTAAATTTATTTTTTAAGTTTTAAGATGCTTCCTGAAATAAATAAACTTTTTTTTTAAAATAAAATAAACTAAATGAATTACCTACCCGACTGCCAAAGTATAAAATTACAAAGAAATCAAAAATTCAGAAAGAAGCTCAAGGGATTAGTGGCAACAACTCAACTGTATTGTACTGCTTCAATTTTACGATGTGTCAATGTGTAAAGAATAAAAAGAATTAAAAAAAGATTTTAGAATGTTGAATTTAAAATTTTAATTCATCTTCTAGATTTTATAAAAGATTTTTTTCTCTTTTAAATAATTTTCGATTAAGACTTTAACTATTCTATTTTTACATTTTTAATAATTTAAATATTTAAACAAAAAGATGAACAAATGAGACATCAATTAAATTTGAATGATTTAATGAAATGGCTTAATAAATTTACTTAATAAAGTCTTTGAATGAACAGTGCTATGATTTTTTAAGCTTTAATTTTGATTTATCAAAAGAGGAAATTTTTTTGATGCCATTTCAATGATGATTAAAATATTTTTTGGATAATTATATTTTTATTTATAGTTTTCAATTTATCTTTGATTGCACTAGCATTCAAAATATTTCCAATTAAATTATTCAGTTTATGATTTTTTTCAAAATACCAACTTTTATTCATCTAATTTTAAGATTCTTAGCTTAAATCTTGTGAATAAAAAACAAACAATTGCGAAAAAAAATGCGACAAATCAACCATAAATCGAATTAGTTTTATTTTTTAATTCATATAAAATGAGTCAATATTGTCTCAAGCCTTTACTAAAATAAATAAATAAAATTTGAATAAAATGATATTGTCAGGTAAAAATAAATTTAATTTTGAATTTTCTGATTCCATAAGTCAAGACTGTAACCATCCATGTAGAATAGAATATCCTGTTCCATGTTCATATCCGACACCTGTTCCGATCATAGAACATGTTGATGTAATTGTTTAATCAATTTGACCAATTTTGTTAACATTAATCTCTAAGGTTCCTCATCCAGTTTCAGTGCCTGTTCCTGTACCAGTCCCAAAGCCATGTCCAGTTCCGTGTCCCGTAGATCTGCCTCAAAGAGTATACATCCAAAAACCGTACCCTGTAGCCGAACCATGTCCTGTTCCACAACCAGTTGAAATACCTCAAATTGTGCCACAAACAGTTAGAATTTTAATCAACTTGCCGTATCAAATACCAAAATTGGTGACGGTACCTACTCCTGTCAAAATTCCAATCAGAGTTCCGTATCTTGTTCCATACCCTATCGCCCAGCCTGACCTGGTACCAGACCCAGTTCCGATACCAATACTAATTCGGATACCTAGGCCAGTTCCAGTACACGAAGATGTTCCTGTTCCCGTTAGAGTTGCTATAAGTGAAGCAGTTCCGATGGCTAGTCCAGTACCGATGCCAGTCAAAGTTCCTGTAGACCAACCATGCATACAATCTGAGCTTGTTCCTATCTCGGTGCCATGCCCTGATCCAGTGCTTTTTTCATCATTTCCACAATATCAAAATTAGATAAATTTTTTTATTAAATTTTATTCAAAATAAAATTGATGTTTTTGTTAAGTTAAATATAAAAAAATAAAATTTGTCTAAATATGATTAACTAGTTCATAATTTATTAAAAAAGATAACAAAAAATTTTTAAACCATAGTGAAAGAGTGACTTAGTCAGAAGATCAAAAAAATTTTCCCGAGCCAAATATATTTATCCGAAAAAATGCCTGTTAGCTTGTGGCACATTGTTTAGGAAAAAAATAAAATTTTTTTTTAAGGCATACCATTCTAGTTTTAGCAATTGCAGCTTAAAGATTGGTAACATGGCCCTTCTGCCTTTGAGAACACAAATCAGAGGACCAGCGCCCAAAGAGACGAATCGTAATGGATTTTTTCTTTTTTTTTGAAATTAATTTGATTATTTTAAGCCGAAGCAGGTGATATTATCGATGAAGCCATCACTTATTTTAAAGCAAACATTTTTTTCAAAAGTTTTGACATTCGAGTATGATTTGGTAAATTTTAGAAAAAAAACGCTAACTTTGATTAAAAGAGTGATGCGGACCGAGTGTTAATCTACATCACCTTGTATATCAGCGAGTGCCTAAGAGTTCTGCTGAGAGTAAGTGATAAAAATAGTGAAATGAGATTTATTGATGATTTTCTTAGGGACAAAATAAAATTCAGGCACTCAAAGATTTAGACACTTTGGCCAATTCAAAATTTGATATTCCTGGCGAGCCAGGCTTTCCTTTGAATGCTGTTTATTCCAAACCGTCGTCTCCCAAAGAGGCCGATGATTTACGAGCCTATTTGAAACAACTTAGGATCGAGACTGGATTAAGAATTGGCAACAAAGTCTACGGAGAGGAGGATAGACCTTCAAAATGGTGGCTATGTTTTGCTAGAAAACGCTTTATGGACAAAACTTTGATAAGTCTTGGACAAATGATTTAAATTTTGTGCAATTATTTTTTAAACTGATTATTTTTTTTAAATATTCAATCACTAATAAAGGTAAAAATTATTTTTTTTATCTTTTTTTATTCAAAAAAAAAGAAGATTTATTCTTTAATTTTTATGAAATTTTTTTCTTTTGTTAATAATTTTTTCACCATCAAATTTACTTAGATTATTGTTTAATCATATAAAAAATTAAAAAATAAAATTAAAAAAAGCCGTAATCTTTAACTCTAAATCTTAAAATGAATTAGCGACATTTCATTTATGGATAAAAAAATCAAGATAATTTCATTTGAATAATATTTGATTCCTTTGGTGAGTTTGAACATCTAGATCAGGTCTTCACGTACACGGCGTTCATGGAGGGAAGTTAGTCTAGTTTCTAATGCGGGGCACCAGTTTGGGGGCCTTTCTCTGCACCTGCTCCAGCATCTTTGTGTCTTTCTTGCTAGGAGGGGACCAAAAAGAAGCAGCAAATTCCAAATATTTTTAACTTATTAATGCTTTTTCTTAAAAAACGACCTTTCTAATTAAAAATAAAAACCTTTCTAACACTCTGCTTTTAGATGAGTCATAAAGAACTTTGATTGCATCAGCAATTTTTGATGGAGTACCATAGTGTCTTAAAATAGCAAAAATAATTTTCCGGTTGATAAATAAATAACTAAAAGAAGTTGAAAAATAGCTCTTCAGATGGAAAAAGAATATTTCTTTTGAAAAGTCATGTTACATGATCTTTGAGAAAAAATTTAAAATCAATCTTGACTTACTTGAAAATAAATGGTAACAATTTGAATAATGAGAAAAAATTCAAAGCCATCACATTGGATTCAAAACTTACTTTTGATCCAAAGGTAGATGAATTAAAAAAGCGCTGTAATTCAAGGCCTAATTTAATAAAAAATCTCTCAAATAGATAATGGGATCTAAAACCATAAACATTAGGTAATCTTTACAAATCTTTAATAGGATCAATCTTGGATTATGCTTTTCCTTGTTTAAATTCTTTTTCAGTAAAAAATCTTGTAGCAGTTTTATCTATTTGAAGTTAAAATAAGATTCCCTCCTTCATTTTACATCACCAGTCTTTGAATAAACTTAAAATATTAACAGTCTCGAATCGACTTTTTGAGATAAGTGACGGCTCTATCTCAAAATATCTATAATTAAAAAAGCTTTAATAAATTTTTTGTTAATTTAATTTAGCTAAATTCAAAAAAGCTTTAAATAATAAAGAATAGCTAAAGTAATAAAAAAAAGCATGTATCAAAATAGCTAATTTTAATTAGAAGCAATCAGTGAATTGGAAAAAAAAAAAATTTTGAAAAATGTCAAATGTTGATCAACTAACAACTTATTTTAGAAATCTTAAATAAAGGTTTTATTTTGGCATGTATTTTACGTGATACTAAATTTATTTTTCTGCTACTCAAAAAAAAAAAATGATTCTAATTTTATTTTTATTTTTTTATTTTTATGCTATTAAAAAAAATTAATTGATACAAATTATAAGAAAATGATATTAATTTTTATTGATGATAATAAAAAATACAAAAAAAGAAAAATAAGAAAAAAATAGTAAAAAATTAATTGTTTTTAGATCTTTTGCTCGCAGGTTTACTTTGATCACTGATTGGGTTTTTGCGATGTCTACCTCTCGGACGTTTAGTTGGGCAATTTTCTACTAAATTCAACTCACTTGGCTCTGATTCGAATACACCATGAACGATATTTAGCTACTCATTTGTTTGTTAATTTGACGAATCTCGAATCGACTGTTTGATTTGAGTGAGAGATATGTTAGGGCAGGACGAGTCATTCTATTCTATTGGTTGTCAGACTGGTGGAGGAATACAAAGGAGGTTTCGAAGCAAGATATATTGAATACCCAACTCCATTGTGTAATTGCTACCTTACTATTTCTTCTTTTTTCCCTGAAAAATCAGACATTTAAAAATATGTATCCTTTTTTTTATATATTTTATCTTATTTTAAACTTTATTTTATTTTTATTTTTTTTTTTAATCTGAAGGAGCCTTATCTCGATACAGTAATACAAATAAATAAATAAAAATAAATATTTTTAGTATCTTAAGAGTGAATTTTAGTATCATTTTTTTTTTGTAGCAGAAAAATAAATTTGGTATCAGTATAAAATATAAGTCTTTTATTTCTCTCTCACAAAAAGGTCATCCCCAGTTGCATTTTAATGGTTATTACTATAGACAAAATGGACAACAAAATAAAAAAAAACATTTTCAATTGGCGTTGAATTAAGCTTTAAAATGAGATTAATATAATTAATTAATAGATTTAAAATAAAATTTATGTTTTTTTTTTAATATATATTTTATATTTTTGGTGGTTTTTATGATGCAAAAATGAAGTCACTTATATGTACAAATTAAAAATTATTATCTTAATTGAAACTAAATTAACAAAAAAATCTATATTTTTTTTTTATTTAATTGACCACAGCCGAAGCCGTTTTAGCCAAATTCAAGAAAAGTAAAATAATAGGATGATAAATTAAAAATAGCTTTCATGTTTTAGAGTTTTTAGTTAATAAGTTTCTAGCCGAAATATTTGCATAAAAAAGGTTTGGTATTTTTTGGGAGCTAATTCACAAATAATATTGTATTTTGTCATTAATTGATTGATTAGTGGATTATCATTTAGAATTGCATTATCTAAGTAGTTTTTGTTCATTTCATGGAATCTTTCAACAAAATGAGGTAAACCGGAAATCTCTAAAAGTTTTGCCGTTTTCTCATCAAATCTTTGATTGTATATTATTCTACAACTGCACTGTTTTGGATCATCTTACAAATAAGTCCTTTGTGCCATACCTTATCGAATGCAGACGCAATGTCAAAGAAGGAAGCACATACTTTCTTTTTACGATTTAAAGATTCGCTTTTTTTTGTGTTAGTTGTACTAAGTTGTGCTTAGTTTGTCTTTTGCGTCTAAAACCTGATTGCTCATCGAGTATTAAATTGTTTTCATGAATGTATTTTGAAAGACGTTGGTATATTGGTCTTTCACACAGTTTTCCTAGACAACTGGTTATACTTAACGGACGATATTCTTTAGGATTATTATTATTTTCTGTTTTTTTAGGAATCATTGTCATTGAGGCTAATTTCCATGCTTTAGGTAGTGTGCTCGATGATAAGGAGTAATTAAAAAGTTCCAAAATAATTTTTTTGAAATTATAAGAAGTGTTTAACAACATTAAATTATGGATTTTATCATGTCCGGCAGAAGCATTTCTATTCAATTTTTTTTTCACTCAGAGTTAAGTTCAACTAATGTAAAAGGCTCTGTTATATTGAAATTTAGTGTTGTATTATTTGCCTTGTATTCGAATTTTTCTTTAAATTTAGCATCATAGTTAGGCTCTTCATCATTCTTGAATGTTTTTTGTAATAATTCACCGAATAAATTAGACTTTTCTAGATCACTCGAGTAAATTTTTGTATCATTTAATAGGTTTGGTATCGATTTATCATTTTGTCTACGTCGATAAATTTTTTTGATCCTTTGCCAAAAAGGTCTAGATGAGATTGCTTTGGAGCCAAGTGAAATAACAAATTTTTGCCACTTAAGGTTTTTAAAGGCTACAATTTCACCTTTGATCAGACGCTTGATTTTATTATATTTTACTTTATCATCTTTTGACTTTTTTTTTAGTTTCTTATAACATATCAAGTCAAAAACAAAAAAATCTATATTTCGTTTTTATTTTTAATTTGTATCATTGTTTTTGTCAATAAATTTTTTTTGGCCGAAAACTCCAAGGTTACTTACACGAGATTGATTATATTTTGATTTTTTAGGCATTTTTCACGAAATTTTTTTATACTAAGATACAATTTTAGTAAAATTTAGAAAAAAAATATCAAAAGAATTCAAGTTTGAAAAATTTGTTAAAAATCACATGATTTAAAGAGATTTTTTAAGAAAAATAAAGCAATAAAATAAAAAATTAAAACCATAGATTTGTTCAGAATTTTGTCTAGATTTAAAAAAAAAAATCGGTTCATAATTGATCCCTCGGAGGAGATACGATTTAAACCAGAAAAAACACATTTTTTTCTTTTTTTTAGCCCACAAAAACCGCCACACCCTTTTTTTTTTCTAAATTACATTAGCATGTAGAGAATTTTATGCTCTTTCAGAATATATATACTTTTTTAGTATTTTTAAGTTTTATCTTTGAGATTTTGAGTCTAAAAGAACAACAACTTTTTAAAGGGTTTGCTATCTTTGGAACCCTGGGTGTAAAAAATTTTTTTTTTGCCCCCTTCAAAAAAATTTTTTTTTGGGGTTTTCGAAGGCGTAGATTACGAATTTTGAGTCAAAAATGTGAAATTCAGATAGCACTAAAGTTTTGAATTTCGTGAACCTTACATTTTAAATATACATTTTTTAATTTTAATAGATCGCCAGAATTGGCGCTAAATGAAATAAATAAATAAATAATGAGAAATTAGGTTTTGATTTTATTTTTATTGACACCTTATTTGAATAAAATTTTTTAGCTTAATTGAATTAAAAAATTAAGGCAATTAAGCTATTCTAAAATATTTTTTTCTTTATTAAAAAAAAAATTAATTCATTTATTTTGATATTTTTTTCCCTTTACGCTGTTTTAATTAAAGCTATTTTAAACGATGCTATTTTGAGCTACTCTTCAAAAATTTATCTTTTGCTCTTCAGATAAAATAAAAAAAAAACATTTTATTTTGTTTTCGTTTTATAATTTCTGCTTCACTTGAAACGATTTTATAAGTTAAAAATTTCAGATTTTTTTTCATATTGTGTCAACTAATTTTTATATGTATAATCTTAATGGTTATGGAACATTTTTTAAAAAATAGTGAAAAAAAAATTTTTAGTTTTTATAATCAAAATTTGGTGGTATCGCTTTTGATGGTCCTTTTAATTTTAATATTAGCGGTTTGAATTAGGCTTTATTATAAATGCTCTTTACAGATAAAGTTTTAAAAAAAGCCACTATTTTATTTATTTAAAAATAAATTAGACTGCATTAATAAAATATTAAAGATGCTTTATTGATATTTTTTTTCCTTATTCACTCCTTGTGGAGCATAGGGTCATTAATTATTAATAAAAATCTTTGACAATTATAAAACCTAGACTCATTTTTTTTTGTTTTATTAAGCTCCAATTCCGCTTGACACTCAAAAAAAATAAAAACGGAATTAGTTGATTTGACACATTATGAAAGAACTTGAAAATTTTGAGTCTCAAATTTATTTCAGCTCTAATATAAAACACTCGAAAGAATTTCAAAATTAAAAATCGAAAAATAAAAAAAGTAATTTATTCTCGTTCTCAATAAATCTTCTTTTTGAAAATCTTTAAAATCTTTACCTTTCAACAAAAACGCTTACAATCGGACTTTCATAATCTAAAGCCAACTTACTTTCCAATTTTCTCAATTCTTATACTCGTTCTGTATCCATAGAGATTTAAATAAAAAGGGTCGACTAGGAATTTAATTTCCGAAAAAAATATTTTTTTAAATTATAAATTTTGATTTTAGAACAAGATGAGTTTAAATGATGAATGGGACGAAAGGGCAGCCAGTGTCAGCGATATTAGAATATCCAGTGTTGTCTCAATGCGGCCTGAAGTAGCTTGACACTAAATTTTTAAATTTTTTCTAAATTTTTCCAAGGATGAATTAAAAGATGACGAGATCAAAAATTTGTCCGAATATTTTAAAAATAGCCGGGACGAAATTCAAAAAGTTTGCAATTTTTTTTTATTAAATAAAAAAACTTTTTTTTTTTATTCAAGAAAGTGAATTCTTTACTAAATTTTGATTTCACGGCTCACATGGCCAAATCGGCTTCTAGTGCCAGTCTTAAATCTGAAAGTGGTAAGAACGCGAGCAAAAATTTCAAGCCAATTGATTTTCAAACTGCCACTGTAATTAAATTTAAATTAATTTCTTTATCTATTAAATTGAATAAAAAAGGCTCTGCGGGAATTAACAGTTGGAAGCAAAGTGTATACTCTAAGCCAAGAATGGACAAGAGCAAAGTTTATTTTTAGATCAGGCTGCGAGGACTTTATCTACGGACTGGGTTCCGAAAAAGTAGAAAAGAAAATTAACCCGGAAAAGAAGAGATTAAATTTTTTTGTTAAAGAATGGTACGAGAGGTTTAATTCTTTCAGTTCAGGCTGTATTGATAAAAAAGCTGATTTTAATGGGCTACCGGAGCATGGATGGACAAGAAATTAGCAATGGGTAATTTAAAATTAAAAAATATTTTCATGATTTTTTTTTGATAATTCAAGCGAGTGGAGGAATAAGAGAAAGTAATTCTGTAAATTTAAAAAAAAAAAAATTGTTAAATTTTTGTAGAATTTTAAAACCGAACGATGCTGAAAAACGAGACTGTT
The DNA here is from genome assembly GCA_019054805.1 of Brachionus manjavacas. Taxonomy (NCBI): domain Eukaryota; kingdom Metazoa; phylum Rotifera; class Eurotatoria; order Ploima; family Brachionidae; genus Brachionus; species Brachionus manjavacas. The sequence continues at coordinate 3,161,506 of JAHQIY010000012.1, read as the reverse complement.
TGATAAGTGCTTTGTCGGAAATACTTTGGACCGCAGGCGAGAACCAATGTGCAACTGTAGTCCTAAATTCTGGAATGAGCTGTTTTAGGCTCGATCCTGAATCTAGATATTTTGCTGACGGTCTAACCGAAAAGGTGAGATCAAAAAAATGCATTGCATTGACAATTAATTACTTTAAATTTCTAGTTGTATATCTATGAATTTACAGCGTTTTCTGCCTTAGAAGAGTTTGTGCGCAAAAATTTGGGATCTGTGAGTTTTTGCAGATTTATTTTCTCTAGAAATTTTAAATTATTAAGATTAATCTGTAAAAATATTTTTTTAAACCAGTTCCAACGAGAAGGTGGTTGTGTTCTTTTTTTGTACAGCTTGATTTTATCTAGAAAATTTGAAAAGTAATTTAGATTCAAATTTTCAAGTGAAAAATTAGATAAAATTTGTTCCAAGACTAAATGAAGATCTTCAAGGCCATTTTTTGATGGGCGATATGGAGGAATGCAAATTATCCTTGTTCAATTTGGTAATAACTGGCGCAGCCACTCCATTTTTTCACAATGGCACCATAGTCTATGACTCTAAAGGCAAAGCTCTAGTAAAAAATCACCTTTGAATCTTTTTAAAAAAATAATTTCTTTAAATCAGGAAAAGCCTTTGATAGGCACAAAGAAAAGAAGTGACATTGGAATTTTATACTGGGATTCAAAGGAAGAAGATGACCAGCGAACTGAAGTGGAGAGTATGCTAAAAACGCCCAAGTTTCCAATTTGGCTAGTTTTGATGGGAAAATTGAATGTAGCCATAGTATTCAACACGAACATGGATTTAATCAACAATTGGCGCTTAGAGCAAAATTTTTCTCTGCACTTTTACACAGGCCTTAAGAAACAAGAATTCGAATCAATTATTTTTATATGTAAATTTTAATAAATTTGTTAGAACAAAATGTATTTTTTTCCAGCCACCAGGGATACCGATTTAGTCGAGTCACCACATAAAGCCTTGCGAGCAAAGTATTCGAAGTTCAAAATGTTCGAAGAGGAAAAAGAGACGGAAATTTTCGAAGCAATCAAGTCCAAGTGGCCTGGTTGTAGCATTTCGGGCGAAGATGGCAAAGATCTAATGGCTCTGTTATAAATGGATTGTGGATAGATGATTAATTTACTTTTTAATTGATGTTTTAGGACTTAAAAAAATCTAAATAAATGTTTTTTACAAAAAATTTTTAATTTTTAGTTTATTTTTATTTATTCATTGTATCAAAATATTTTTTTCTTTTTTAAACTCAAATTAAATTGAGTTTTTTTTTAAATCCTAAATAAATATGGTTTAATTTTTTGTGTTTGAATTAGAAAATGTATCCAATGTTGAATTAACATTGAAAAAGTTCGATATTTCAAATATTTTTTTCAGTTTCAAAAAAAAAATAATTTTAAGTTAATATTGCAAATATTTTCAAATTTGAAATTAAACTCTTTGTTCAAATAGAATGAGTTTAACAAAGAGTTTAATTTCAAATTTGAAAATATTTGCAATATTAACTTAAAATTATTTTTTTTGTTTGGAAATTTGAAATCATTTATTTACCGAGCAAATGCTCCTTCAGAATAAAAACATATGAAAAAAATAAAAATAAAGTTAAATAATAAAAAAAATAAAAAAAAAATGAATAAAAAAAAAAATAATTCATTCAGATTAAAGTTTATATTCAATCGTTGAAAAACTGGGTCTAGTCGGTTAGGTGAACCAAAGTTCACTTATTGTCCGAAAAATTCCTAGATGATAATTTGAAGGAGCTTTAGAAATAGCTTAGCATTTGCTCTGATCTGGTTGACTTAGTACTCTTCCATCAATCCCAAATACCCAAATGTGCTATCTTTTTAAAACTTTGCCTTTCAGCATAAAATAATAAAAATCAAAGAAAATTAAAATTAATTTTTCACCCTTTTAGTGTTTGACTTTGGGGGACATAGATTTATCTACTCCACCAAACTTTAAATTTTCCATGTACTTATTTTTTCTATCTAATTTTTTGTCATTACATTAGCTTTTTTCTGTATAGATGAAAAAATTTCAAATTAGGTGAACAATTTTTAGATTAAGTCAACTAATAGTTCATAAAATTTGAGAACAAGAATTATTCCAGTTACAGGTGAACCATGGTTTACCTAACCGACTAAGACCAGAAAAACTTTGTTTTTTCCTAATAAAATTTTGACTCTAGTGATAATTTACTTTCGTTTAGTGCATTATAACAAATACTTAATTTATCAAAAATGGAAAACAGAGCGTAGATAGTTTTTTTAACTTCAAATATTATCTTTAAGGATCATCATATCACAAACCCAAAGTCTAAATTTAAAAAAAAAAACAAAGTTTTCCATTCTTGCAATATTTACTTAAAATTTTTTTTTTTTTGAAACTGAAAAAATGTTTGAAACACCGCACATTTTCAATTTTATTTCAACATTGGATACATTTTGTAATTCAAACACAAAAAATTAAACCATATTATATTTATAATAAAAAAATATTAGAAGTGGTAGTAGTAGTAATTAATATAGTAAAAGACTCCTAAGCTGTCTCTCAATAGAGAGTTGACCTTGTCTTGTGCCACTTACCGGACTGTCCAATTTGTTTGAAGCAAGAAATTGGTATCCATGAATTAGCTCTACTTTAACATAGCTGTCTTCAAGTGAACCCCATCCAAGAGCGATTCTTCTTTCTAAATTCTGTTGAAATTTTAAAAAAATTTATCATTTAATTTAGTTTAGATTTTTTATTAATTTAGTTTAAATGTTAAGTAAATTACTAAAATTTAAGAAAGATATTTTTCTGAATTTTCGAATTCATCAAAAAACTCTTTAATTGAATTAAAAATTTTGAACAAAAAGGAAGTCCTGTAAAAAGTGGAATTATTAATTTTTTATGATAGCAATTTGCTTTAAAGACAAAATCTTGTTTAAACAGATCTGATAAATTCAAATATTCGGTTATTTGAATTTATCAGAAAATATTAAAAAATAAAAAAGCTTAAGAGCTTATAAGATGTAATTTTTTTATTATACCATGCCAAAAATTGCTTTATAAGCTTGTTTAGTTTCCATTATTTTTTATTGTTTCAAATATTTTGTGTAATATTAGAAATAAAAAATTTTTATTTTTTTTTGATCGTCTTTTAAAAAAAAATTTAAAAGTTAAATATTCAAATTAAAAACTATAATTTCCAGAATTTTTATAGCTTAGGATTAGTTGTAAAATTTAATTTAATTAAAATAAAAAAAAATATTTCATGCATCTTTAATCAAATAAAAGATTTTTTCTAAGTCTCTTTTTTTATTAATTGAGTTTACATTTTTTAAAGATCAATTTTCACAAATAAATATTCTCTTAAATAATTAAAAAGAATTCTGTTTTTTTATAAAGTCCATTTTTATTAAAAATACTTGGAGTAATGAGACTCTTTTAGGTATTGTTCATATAGTAATTTTTTTGACTTGGAAAAAAGAATTTTCCTTATTAATTATTTTTTATTTGTTTTCTTGCCAAGCCAAAGCTTTTTCATAAAAAAAAATCAAAATTATTTAATAAGCTAACATTTTTAATACTTGAATTTTTTTAATATAAAAAGGACGATTAAAATCGATACCCCAAATATCAAATAAATTCCCCAATTATTATGTTTATATATGAAAAAATTAATTAACACTAAATTAAATAGAAATCCACTATTTTTAACTTATTGACACCTTTTATTAGAAAATGATAACAAATTTAAGAAAAATTACCTATATAATGAGAAATGAGAAAAGAGTGAAAATATTCAATCGAGATTTATGCTTAAAATCAAGTTAATGTCATTGAATTTATTAGCTTCAATTTTTTATTTTAAAATTTTAAAATCGAAAAATAATAACTTTTAGCAAGTTTGGTTATTGCAATTTATGGAAAATAACATTCTGGAATGTACTTCTAAGCTCCTTACTCGATTTGATGGTGGCTTTCCTCGCAAAATTAAAAAGAAAGAAAAAAATTGAATATAAAAGAGAGCACAAAATGAATAATTATTGTTGAAATTAAAAAATATTAACATTTAAATTAAATATTTTATTCAATTTTTTTAGAAAACACTAAAACTTTGTCTTATTTATTACCGTAAACTTTCGATTATAATTACATGTAATATTGCATGGATTTCAGCTATAATTACATGTAATATAAAAAATATTAAAAAGCGAGTCATTTATTTTAAAAAATTTAATGATTATCAACTAAAAAAATTCAAAATTAAAATTTTAATAAATTAATGATTAAACCCTGCCTCGTTTTCTTTCCCTTTGAGTTCCACCTTTATTTTTAGAAGTTTCATTTTGAGTAATATTTTTGCTATTATCCCCTCTTCCTCTACCTCTGCTCCTCCCCCTTCCTCTTCCAGTACCCCTACCACTCTCTCTAACACTATCACCACCACTTCTTCTAACTTCAACACTTCCTTCACCTCTACCTCTGCCTCTTCCATCATTTTTATTTTGTGATTGATCATTTTTTCCTAAGTTTTCGTCATCTGAATGCTCGTTTTCCATTTTTACTAATTTTAAAATATTTTAAAGGAATAGAGCCTTATTTTTGTTCTTTTATTTTTGAATTTGTTTTGCCTTGGCTATTATGTATAATTTGAAAGATTCTCAAAAAATTTCTGATCTAAATCAATTTACATCTTACTGACAACAGATGACATTTTTATCAGGAAAAAGCTGCATTAACGGTAATTTTGAAAATCATCATTAATCATCATGAATCAAACTTTAAGATTTTTCGCATAAATATTCAAAAATATTTGAAAGACGGAAAATTTCTAAAATAATTTGTTTATTAAATAGATTTAATATTCATCATATTTCAAACATTTAATAAAAATTTATTTATTCAAAAGTTTCTTGTGGATTTATTTAAAAAAGATTACACACTGGTTTGAATCTTCAAAGAAATTATAAAAAAAAACTTAAAATATGTTAGAGAACGAATGGAGCTGACACCGATGACCATGTTGAATATTTTATAAATGTGTAACTAATGTTTAAAATTGAATTAAGATGATATGAGAGAATTTATTAAAAAAGAGAAAAAAAATGTTAAATTTCATTAGATTAATTTATAACTGGAAAGCCTGCATATTTTGATTAGATGGCATTTTTGTGGATATTCACAAAAAATGAAAGACGAATAAAGCAAAAATGTTTTTTTTATATAATAATTAAAAAAAAAATTTTTTAGATTTTTTCTTTAAATTAGAATTTATTCAAAAAAAAAACTTTAATTTCCAACCAACTGATATTTCTTTCTGATGATTATAATTTTTTTGAAAAAATTAATAAAAGAAGAATTTCTTTGCGCAATCCTTTAAATCTTTTTGACAGAGTATTTTTTTTAGGTAGACTTTTAATCAAAAATATCAAAAAATAAGAGTTTTTAATTTTCAAATTGAGCTTAATTCGATTTTTGAAAGTCTGAAAAAGTGCTTTTTCTTCGTTCATTTTAAAAGTTGTCTATGCATCAACAAAAAAGCAGGAAGACTGTTAATTCATCTAATTCTACGTTTTTAATTGCAATTTTTAGAAACAGAACTGATTCCCAAATTGAAAATTAAGATGCAAATTTTCGCTGTGAAAGCTTTTCCGAACAAATCACGATACCAACAATTTCAAATTTAATCTTTTTTGTGTCTTTATCAGAGAAAAAATAATTTAAAATAAATTGAATAATCTCAAAATAAACACGAATTTGAAAGTTCATTTGGAATAATAACTAAGGATGTTTTAGGCCCATAGACAAATGCTAGTTTGATTTTATTTCCGATTATAAATCATTGCAGAGCACTCAAATCAATTTAGAATAAAATTAATTTCCTTTTTTTCGTCAACACCCCTCATTTAGGTAATCGCTTTTAATAAAACTCTAAGCTAAAATTTTCACATTCAAATCAGAAGATTCATTTTGACTTTTTTCTTATTTTAAATTTCTAAAATTATTTTTTTTAAATAAATTAATTTTCGTGTCATAAACTTAAACAATTTTCAAAAACCGTATCAAAAATCTTCTTAAATTATTAATTTTAACAAGTCCCTAGGATTATATTAAAATCCCAAATCCGTATCCCGGAGCTTAATTTTTTATTAAACTTCTAATCGGCTTTGCCACCAAATGAGATAATAAACATTTATTTGTCTATAAGACATTCATTTTAGATTTTCTATTTTAATTATTGATTTTCTGCAATTTAATTATGGACCAGAACTACCAAGCTCTCCAGAACAAAACACTGGAAATAATCAACTCTTGCTTTAACACAACCGAGAGCAGCGCCTGCCTGCACTCACTCCTGCTCATGGACATGACCAGAAAGGCAACTCTTTGGATGAACTTTTTCCTGATTTGCTTTGGTCTTTTGAGCAATGTTCTGGTGATAGTGGTGTTTAGCCGGCTTGAGCTCAGAAAGCAGTCAATATCGGTGCACACAATAGCGCTGGCTGTGTCCGACATATTTCTGCTCAGTGGCCCGGTGACCCTCAAGTGGCTGAACGAGTACGAGCCGGATTTTTGGTTCTTCCGCACAATTTTTTGGTGCAAAACCCACGGCTACTTTGACATTGTTTTCTGCAGCTGGTCGGCGTGGAACGTGGTCGCTTTGTCCAACGAAAGATGGATGACCATTTGCGGACCAGGCCGTGTGGGCCTCCAAAACGCCAGAAAACGCTCCCTTACCATAGTCATTCTAATTCCCATTTTGTCCCTAGTGGTCTTCATTTGGTTTCCTTTTGTCATCGAGACAAATTCAGCCGAGCCGGACAAAATTAGTCTCAACACCTTTTTGGAACACAGGGACTGTCAGCCCAAGAACAATTTTGTGCTTTTGTTTTTTGGCTCGATCGGCATTTGTCTTACTTATCTCATTCCATTTCTGATGATTCTTTTCTACAACTCTAAAATAATCAAGAAATTAAACTCTCGAATCGAGAAGCGGAAGCAATTTTTTAGTAATTTTTTTTTTTTTTAATTTTTTATTTTAAAATTTAAAAAAAATTTAAATTTAAAAAAAAAAGATGACCGAGTTTTGTTGTCAGGCTCCAAGTCAAGTCACAGGTCGCGGCTCAAAAAACTATTTTCAATAGTGAGACTCTCGGCCGAAAAGTATGAAATGACCGAGAGCCCTATGGTCAAAGATTATGTGATACAAACGCCAACTACAATGATCAATGTGACTATAACCAGTGTGGACGAGTCGGAGATGGCTTCGAATGTGACCACGAAAATGATGTGCGAAAATGTAGATGAGGTCAAAATGGAGCAATTGAGGGCTCGAGAGAGGGAGTCTGAGGCTATGCGCGCTAGGGAAAGAATAATCAGGGACCAGAGGCTTAGAAACGACCGCTCAATTAACACAATGTTGATCACGGTCTCTATTACATTTTTGGTTTTGACTTTTCCTTACCAAATAGTGTGGATAGCCGATCAGATAAACAAAGTGGTGATCAATTATCAGCTTAAGAAAAATTTTGACCAAGACCAAATTGAAACTTTTTTTATCAAAAAAGTGTGGCTGTACCAGTTGGTGTTCTATACCATCAAAGACATATCGTTGACAGTGAGAAATCTGAATTTTTCAATCAACTTTTTTTTGTACTCGACCATGTCCAATTTGTTTAGAAAAGAGCTTAATTTTTTGTTTCAAAAAATTGGATTCAAAAATTTTAGTTTGTTCAGAAATTCAGTATCGTTTGCTGACAAAGTTGACGTCACTTCGCCAGTGAGCAAATTCAGAAATCGAACAACACAAATTAACAGTTCTAAATAAATTATGTTCTTGTTTTTTTAATAAATTAAAAAAAAATTTTTTTTACAAAATATTATTTAATCAATGATGCATTAAAAGTGTCCGTGAGCTAAAAAAGCATCTAAAATTTTCACTATTTTTAAAAACATCAATTGTCATTAAGTGATCAGGCTAAAAAATTTAAAAAATTTATTTTCACTAATTTTAAAAAAATTTTATTATCAGTTTTTTTTTTGTTTTTTTACTCAGAATGGCTTGCCGATAAGATAAAATGCAAGAAAAAAATTTAAATTAGATTAAGGGTTTAAATTAAAATTTAAAGAATTTTAAAATAAAAATTCATTTTTATTGCCTTTGTTTAAAGCTCTAAATTTACTTTAAACAATAATTCTTGACAATTCTTAACCGTTAGTCATGTTAAAATTATCATGTTAAAATTGACTTGTTTAAATTTTTATTTTAATATTTTCTTTTACTAATTTTTTATTGAACTTTAATTTAAAACTTGAAATTTCATTTTTTAATCTGAAGCGTTTTCTTGCTCTCAGTATGGCTTTTGGAGTTGTTATTTTCATTTCGAAGTAGCGCTTGATCTGCTCTTTTATTTATGTTGGTATACATCTTTCAGTTTTGTCCTTGTGCTCATGTTTATCATCACTGATGAATAAACATACTTCGTCATCAGAAGTAAGGTGATAATAAGCCATTGTGCTGCAGCAAGACAATGGTGGCGAACAGAGGAAATAATAGCAAACAGTGTCAATTCGTTTGCGCTTGTATTGGTATTTCCATAAGTTGGTATCGTGGCTAAATTTATTAATGAATCCTTGCTTGTTCATTGTAGCATCTTTTTGCTGAATGAATTCAGTCAACTAAATGATTGCTACCTCTTGATATAAAATTCTTTTCCCACGTTTTTTTAGTGGTTCTACATCTTCTTGGTCTATATCAAGCATTGTGTCCTCTTCATTGAAATTGGGAATTACTGATTCAGTGCTAGAAATTTTTTTTTTCTTATCGATAAGTATTTATTTTTTTGCTTTATATGGAAGAGAAAATTGTTTTATATGATAAGTATTTATTTTATCGGTTAAATTTTTGTCACCTATTAATTGTCACTCAATGAGTTTAATTATCAGTGAAGTATTTTGTTTGTCACCTAGTTTAGTTTTTTTGTCAGTAGCAAGAAAAGGTAAGCAGGAATCTAGTGAAGAAATCAGAAAACAAGGGACCAGCCGGGGCGTTAAGAGGAAATAGCATCAGAGTCCAGAGAGAAAGTTTCCCAGCTCAAATTAGACTCTTATTTGAATCAAAATCGTTTGAAACGATTTTGCGGCTGCAGTAAATGCCAGAAATGTATTTTTCTCAAACAGAGTAGTTCCGCATTGGAATAAGTTGCCAGAAAATGTGGTGAAATCCAAGTCAACAGCTAATTTTAAAATGGCTTTAGATAAGTTCAATGGATCGGCTGCTACAGCTCTACACGGCCAATTGGCGGTGATGGGCTTAGACAATCTACATGTTAGGTGTCGCAGCAAGAACTTCTACTACTACTTCTACTACTTCTACTACTACTACTTTTTTTCAATTTTTATATTTGTTGCAGATAAAAAAACTTATTTAATGAATTTTTAATTAAAGAAACTTGATTAATTTTTTTTTCATTTAGAAAAAAAAAATGCAAATGTAAAATAAAAAAAAATTAATTTTTCGAATATTTATGGCTTCTTGATTCTCATAAAAATTCTGCTTATTTAAGTGTATTTTTTGAATTTTCTTAAACTAATCTTTAAATTAGTCATTGTGTCTCATTAAAGGAAATATTAATTTTTATGTGATATGTAATTAATAAACAAGGATTGGTGTTGAAAATTCAAATATCGAAAAACAAAATCGAACAGAAGTTTAAAAATAAATTGAGCTTTATTTGGTTAAAAATTCAATAAAATCTGTTCGATCTTTTAATTTTTTTTATAAAATCTTGAACAAAAAAATAAAATGTTCATTAAAGATTTTTGAATTTTTAAAATATTTTTTTAGTAATTTCAAATTGAATGAGCGTTTTAATTCATAATGTAAAAATTAAATTTTTTTTTTGTATATTTTTTGTTTAATTTTAAATATTTTTTTTGAAAAGATATAGATTTCTAATCAAAAGATTTATTTTTCAAAATTATTTTAATGTATAATTTAATTTTGAAAATTTTTTGATAAAATTAACCCAGATATAAACAAACTGGTTCAAATTTATCCCTTTAAGAAAAAGAACTCAATAAAGTCTTGATCGCATTTTATAAAGTAAAACCGCTTTTAATTTAGGGAGTATTTTTAGCTTGATCTAAAGAAAAATAGAACTTTTCAATTATCAAGCTGCAAAAATAAAAGCTTATTTTAGAAAATCCTAGAAAATTTTTCAAATATCTTTAAGTCGGATTAAAAAACTAAAAAATTATTCCCTCTAAACATTTTTTAATAAAATAATATTTTTTTTTGATTAAATAAAATTAATTAAAAATTCTTATTGAACATAAAATAAGTGAATTGTTTTTTTTTCAGTTTCTTTATCTACTTGAAATTTTGAAAGCCTTGCAGATTGTATTCTTAATTAAAAAATTTAATTGATATTTCTAGAAAAATTAATTCAAAAACCTAATTAAATGTTTGTTTTTTAATTTGATTTAACAGCAAAAAGATAATTTTATAAGAAAGCAAATATTATTACAAGCAGATTTATCTTATAATTTATTTTATTTTGAAAATTTCGTCAAAAAAATTTTTCAGATGAATTTTACATAACTCCTATTTCCTTTTTTTAGACGATGTCTATTTGGAAGCATATGTTCTTGTCAGACTGTTAAATAATGATATAATAATATCATCATAATAGGAAAAATATATTTATAATATTCCAATTAATTTTTCTATTTCGGAAGATAACTTGAATAGTTGGTTTCGTTCGATTATTATATATTTTTAAGTACACTTAAAATTGATTCCTTTATTTTCAAGAAAAAACTAATACTAAGAAAATTAAAGGGGCTGTTTGATTTATTCTAAACAAGCTTAATTTTGAGAAAGAATATTAGTAAAAAATCAATAGTTTACTAAGTAAAGTTCAATCAAAATAATGCAAAAAAACAATTGAAAAACAAAAGTTAAATTAACAAAAAAATTGAATTTTACACCTTAATTTTTAAAATATTCAAAAAATTTGATTCAATTTTTTTATTTTAAATTCCTTAATTTAAGACAGCTTAAGAGGATATTTCAACTTCATTGTCTTCTTTGTCTTCAAATTTTAACTTTCCAAAGACAGTAGAAATTAATAAAAAAACATGAATAATTAATAAAAATTAAAGACTAGATAAATATTATTTGGGAGATAAACAAGACTTTATTGATAGATCTAATTTAGGTTTAATTTAGAAGGATCCAAATGATGAAAATTGTTCTGAAGAGCCTAGATTTGAATGAAATGAAGGGAGAGGAGCTGAGAATTGAGCGGCATCGAATGAAGCTGAACCACCACATGGTGATGGACATGGAGCTGGGCATGGTGGTGGACATGGTGGTGGACATGGTGGTGGTGGTGGTGGTGGGCAAGTTTGTACTGGAACTGGAGTTGGAATTTTAACAGGTTGTGGGCATGGTACTGGAACTGGATATGGGACGGGTTGTGGGCATGGTTGAGGAACAGGTTGGGCTACTGGTACTGGGCATGGTTGAGGAACTGGACATGGTAATCGAACTGGATATGGTTGTGGAGTTCTAACTGGAATTGGTACTTCGACTGGTACTGGCACTGGTCTTGGAATTCTAATTCTAATTGGAATACGAACTGGGCATGGTACTGGAACTGGTTGTGGCACTGGGTAGGGTTGTGGAACTGGTACTCTTACTGGAATTCTAATTGGAGTTGGAACAGCAACTGGTTGTGGTACTTGATATGGCAATGGTACTTGAACACGGTTTATTTGAGGAACTGGTTGTGGAATTTGAACCTGTTGTGGAACAGGAGTTGGTACTGGAACTTTGAAAGGTGTTGGAACTGGAACTCTTTGTGGATATGGAACTGGGAATGGGCATGGTCTTGGAACTGGAACTGGAACCGGTCTTGGGCATGGAGTTGGCACTGGTACCTTTTTGGATTTTAATTAAATTAATACATAGATGGATTATTTTTGTCAGGAGATTAAATCTTTTCTTACAGTTATGTACTGTGGTACTCGTACTGGAGTTGGTACTGGGGTTGGAACTGGAACTGGAATTCTGCATGGTGGTGGTGGACATGGAGCTGGACATGGTGGTGGTGGAGGTGGTGGTGCAGGACATGAACCACATGATGAGTCAAGTGATGGTAAAGAAAAAGGCAATTGAGCAGGAAATTGAGTAGCAGCCAAAGGAGCTGAAAATTCAGCACCAGCAAACAAAGAAGATCCAAATGAAGCCATTGTTAACGTTATTTAACCGATTTATCAACTAGAATTAAACTGGAAAGTGTTTATTCTCAAATGGATTTTCATGTTGATATTTATATGTAAGTTGTTCATTAACAACAACATTTTATCAATTTATTTGATCTTTAATTTGAATACATAGGAATATCTTGAAGAGTGTCGATGCTTGGATAAATTTGTTATTTGGTAACAATCGAATCTATCATTTACATAAATGATCATCATCAATAAAAATGAATTTTTTACTTTCAATAAAACAAACAAAGAAAATTCAAGTTTTATTTTTAATTAATAAATTGTTTGTGGACATAAAGCGAATGAACAGTATCAATAAGGATAAATGTAAAACTAGAAGACTCCTTTTAATCAAAAAACATTTTTTTTTTAATTCTAATTTTTTATATGGAATTTATATTGATCAATGTTGGCGATGATTATTTTTGAAACGATTTCATATCAACAATTTCGATTGTGGGATCAAATTTGTTCAAGCAGAAACAGAGAGAACCCATATAAATTAAGTTAAAATTTGAAAAAAAAAACAAACTATCGGATTTTTTATTTATCTTATCTTAAAGAAAAAATAATTCAAAATGTTTGGTAAAAAAATAAAAACATTTATCTTTGAACATTTAAAATAAATTCTTATCTTTTTCTTGCAGGTTCATTTGACTCTTCATCATTTGGATCATTGGGTTCATCATGTGGATCATGTGAAACTTCATGTTGTCCACCTCCACCACCACCACCAGCACCAATAAGAGTGCCAGTGCCTGTACCAGTACCACAACCATATCCAGTTCCAGTAAGAATACCACGACATGTACCACATCCAATCCCAACTCCAGTTCCACACCCAGTTCCATTTCCAATTAGAGTACCAGTACCAAGACCTGTTCCAGTTCCAACTCCAGTACCTATTCCACAACCATGCCCAGTACCAGTTCCATTCAAAGTACCAGTAAGAGTACCAGTACCTGTTCAGCTCACTTATCACGAACCAGTACCACAAGCCCAAACTGTTCAAATTCCAATTAGAGTACCAGTGCCTCAAGCATACCCAGTTCCAACACCAGTTCCAACTCCAGTACCAGTTAGAGTACCGATCAGAATTCCAGTTCCACAGCCATATCCAGTCATTGAACACGTAGATGTTCCATACAGAGTTCCAGTACCAAAACTATACCCAGGTACATTTGACTTTTATTTTCCATTTAACTGAACATTTCAAATAATTATTTGAAATTTTGTTTCTAGTCCCAGAAAGATACCCAGTTCCAGTTAGAGTACCAGTTCCACACAAATATCCAGTACCACAACCAGTACCAGTTCCATTCAAAATCCCAACTCCGGTCCCAGTACCGCAAAGAGTTCCAATTCCAACTCCAGTTCCTCAACGTGTCCCAGTTCCAGTTCCAGTACCACCACCATGTCCACCACCATGCCCAGCTCCATGTCCATCACCATGTGGTGGTTCAGCTTCATTCGATGCCGCTCAATTCTCAGCTCCTCTCCCTTCATTTCATTCAAATCTAGGCTCTTCAGAACAATTTTCATCATTTGGATCCTTCTAAATTAAACCTAAATTAGATCTATCAATAAAGTCTTGTTTATCTCCCAAATAATAATTTATTTCTTTTAATATTTTCATCCTTTAATCTCTTTTAATTTAATAATTTCATATTTTTTTCCTCTGCCCAAAAATAGTTTTAAAAAGCAGTCGAACTTGCTATGACCAAATAAGTACATTTCAAGAAAGAAAAAAATAAAAGAAAGAAATCAAAGAATATTTTTTAGGGTACGAATTTTTTAAACCGTTGATAAATTTTTTATTATTATTATTATTATTATCTTTTTAATTTTTAGACCTGTGGATAGAAAAAGAAAAATTACTAAGTAAAAAATTATTAAAAAAAGGTCAATAAAATCTTGTTTATCTCCCAAATAATATTTTTCTAGTCTTTAATTTTTATTGATTATTCAAGTTTGGTAAAGTCAATACAATATCTGTACTTTGGCACTCGATTTTAGCTCTTTTTGAGACCAACAGCACTGGTGGGGACCATGTACTGTACCGACGCTGTCTAATTGGGACTTCCCTTGTTCGTTTTATCCTGTGCTGAATTAAGTTTTTCAGGCCATATTCATTGACCCATTTGAACGCATCTTTGAATCATTTTAAAGTAAGATTTTTGTTTGTTTTGATTAATTTTGAGTCAATATTAGAATCTGACTTGCTCGGTTCCAATTCGCTCCATTTAACTGCTATTTCCCGTTTTTCTTCTTTACAATTTGGTCCTTCAAAAATATTCTCTGCTTCTTCCAAAAAACCGAATATCTCATTTGATTCTAATATTACAATGTCTGATGTCAATTTTCACGCTCTCCATTTAACTTGCCCCGTGGCTTACCAGTGTCAATTCTCATTCTGTTCAGCTCACCTTCTATATCAACTTCTTGCTCTAAATCAATTGGTAAATAACTTGGGACATAGTCTCTGAATACTTGATCTGCTAAACACATTACTTCTGACCACTCAAGCTTTGCCATACCGTCTCAAAAAACAGACCTCACATGAACAGGAAGACATCTAAGAAGATGATGTTTCATAGCTGCAAATTAATTTGCTTCATCTAGGTTTGGGAACGCTCATTTGACTAGTTTCTCAAATTCAAATGCAAACTGGGCAGGATATTCACCAGGCTTCATTTGACGCTCTTGATATTCTTTATAACACAAATCAATAGGCTAACAACATCTCACCATTAAATATTTTGATATTTTTGAAAAATCTTTTTTGTCATCAGCTGATAGCATGCTAAATGCTTAATTAGAAAACAAAACTCTATTACTCGGCATTTCTTTGCGTCATTCCAATCCTTCTTTAGCACCTCTAACTCTTTATAAAGAATACAACTTTCCACGTCACCCTCCACATTAAAAAAAGGTACACTGTCGAATGTTTCAACACAATGCCAATCAATGCATACTTAAGTCACTGTTCAATTTTTTTTTCCTTTTTTTTCTAAATTCACCACTACTAACACCAAAAAAATGTAAAAAGCTTTGAGGCTATTTTAGACTTGGTATTCCAGATAAGTTATATTATAATTAAATAAAGTTGTAAATCAATATTTATACCATAAGTTTCGGCCTAGATATTTTGAAGACAAGATGCTAGAGTTACTAGCAACGTCATGCGAAGAGCGCATGTGCGTATAACGTTATAGAAACAGTTCACAAGTTTAGCAACTTAAAGTTGTAACTATCAAGAAACTAACTCAGTAATGTGATTAAGTCACATGATATGTCTACATTATGAATTTTAAAATTTTTGAGCGTTTGAATAAGTGTCGTCATTCCTTTATTAAAAAGTTTCTTTGCCATCGTATTTCACTCAAAAATGAACTGAGCCATTTTCTCTAGATAAATCGCCTCGTCAATTTTATCGTATTTAAAAACCTTTATCTAAATAAATCGATAATTAATAAATTTTATAGAATGAAGCAAAAGATATTTTTCATTAATTCTTTGAATTTTAGAACGTTTAGTAGGTCGCTTGCCTCATCTAAGTGACACTTTTCCTCGAATATATTTTCGTCTTTTTATCCTTCTGTAATAAGAACACCTTCTGAACTATTGCTTATGTCCACCTATATTTTCTTGGTCATTTTATCAATCTTTTAAACAGAGTTGTCTGCAATTTTTTCTTTCTTGTTCGTCGGAATGGTCTCCATCACATATTTGTCAATCATTTTGTTTGTAATCATCGAGACGGTTGCACCGTAATCGAACGCAATTTTCATGGAATACGCAATTAGCCAACGACTGGTGAGTAATTTCCCTTCAGCTGACATATTAAATTGATCTTCATCGGCTGATGATTCAATAGTTTATTTACGTTTGCAACATTGATTTTTTTTAATTTTTATGCTTTTCATGATCATGTTCTTTATTGTGCTTAGAGCATTTCCTCTTAGGCATTGTATAATAGGCATAGGCAAGTCCGCATCAAAATGTACGAAAATGGACATTCTAAAATTATCTTATTTGACTAGTTTTTTATACTTGCTAATTGATCAATTGTTGTTTCGTTTGCTGCTACCATGTTGTTGAACTGAAAGAGTAACAAGGAAAGTTGTTAAATAGTTAATTGCAATAATAAAGTATAAATATAATCTAATATCATATAATGTCATTTAAAGGATTGTGTTCGTTTCTTATATATAGCATTGACATCTGTATCTCGTTAGAAATTATCAATATTCTAGAATAGAATTCCATTCTGATTTTAGAAGTATTGCGAGGCGTGTTAATTAATTTTTTTCTATTTTTTTAATTAAAGTTTAAGTCCCATGGACAAATTGAAATAATAAAAAAAAAAAAAAATAGACAGTTTTATATCTATTTTACAATTAAGTGTTGAAAAACATTCACTTCAAATTTTGAATATTTAGATTTGCCTTTAGGAGACCGAGAGTATTAGTTAAAATTTATTGAGAAAAAATTTGACAAATGCGAATGGTTATTTTACTCATTAAATGGTTTTGGCTGCAAGCTTGGTGGGTTGAATCCCATAACTATTGGTTTCATTTACAAACAATTTTGTCAATCAATATTCAAGTATGGACTTGAGATGCTTCACATCAGCAAAACGTAATTGAATAAATTTAACATTCGTCAAAATTTATTAATAAAAAAATCAATAGGAGTTTCAAAATTTGCCAAAACGTCTCCACTGTTTAAGCAACTTAATATTGATTCTATACAAACTGCTTATAAAAAACACAAATTATTTATGTTCAATCAAATCTACACTAATGAATTAACAAAACAAATTTACGAGGAACTAAAATCGTTATATGACAAGAAGCTGCTGAGTCAAAGTAATGGATCATTTTACAAGCAGTATGCAGAGGTAGCTGATAAATACCAAGTCGATGGTCCATTAGCCAGCAAATTAATATCAAGCTAATTGGAAGTGGTTACAAATGTGAAAATTTGGGTCTATTAGACTCAATCAAATTTATTTTCAATAGTCGCTACATTAGAGAAATCTCAAATTATCAGCAAAACATTAAACTATTAAAACACTTGTTGGATTATAACAATTACAAATAAATCAATATAAATATTGTAGATTTAAATAACATAAATTTAAATGAGCATATAGGTTGAATATTTAAATTCGTCGTAAAAAAACGAAAATTGACTTTGTCAAATTTAATTACTTTTAAATTTATTTTATTTAAAATTTACCATCTTAACATCTTAGTTTCGGATTTGCCATTTACATATTAATTGATGGTTTTATTCACTGTGAAGTAAGCATGCTTCTAAGATGTTTTTGGCTGGTAACCAAATTCATTTTTGCTTAACATTGATTTGAAATCAATTTTTTGTAAAAGTAATGCGCCATTAGAAGAGCTAATCTTTCATTGTACCTTTTTTTGGTATAGGCGTGACTAGTGATATGTTTAGGTCTTCCGGTACTACACCGTGTCTCATCATACCGTTGAATAGCTAAATTTACATGTCAGTGATTTGAAAACCAATACCATATTTATACATTTCATTTCTGATACCATCATAACCTATAGCTTTACCAAGCTCCAAATTACTAATACATGTCAGGAGCTCCATTTCCGTGAAAAAATCATTTTTATTTTCGATTAGCATTGCTGAAACATACAACTGTTTAACTTTTTCTTCTACAAGTTGTTGTTTAGCATTAGAAGTTCGATCATCGTGAAATAACATTTTAGAGTAGTATTTAGCAAAATCATCACACTCAAGTTTGTTTTCTTCTTGATTATTTTTAAGTTAGTTTTGTATTTATTAATTATATTACAGATATCTTGCTTATCACAATTAAACTTTTTGTCAATTTGAATACATTTTTTTTCATTTTTTTTGTTATGATTATTTCTCTGATGTCTACGCATGTTTTTACGTATTCCATTAAATTATATTTTCTTGAATTTGACTTTTTACATTGCTAATTTTGATGTCATGCCATAATTTATTTAAATAATTATTTGGTTTAAGTGCTAATTTATTTTTTCGAAATTTACTTAAATTATTCTCTGCGTTCCTAGCACTTTTTAAAAATATTTGATTTAGTTAAGAAATATTTTCTTTTGCTAAAGACTTGAATTCATCGGCCGTTTTAACTGCTTTTAAATCGAATTTATTGTCATTATTTTCAAAATTTTTTTCATTTCATTACGAAATTCATTTTAAAAATCACAATTTTTTCAATCAAATCTATTAAAATTTTTGTCAGTTTGAGTTGTTTGTTCATTTTCAAAGCCGCTTTGATATTGTATAACAGCAGCTATTGGATTGAGATAACTTAGATTCATTTCATTATGCATTATAATACAATCATTAATTATTCCGCATGCTGAGTTGTTTGAAAAGATGTGATCAATTCGAGATTTGTAATCTTCTTTTTCATATGTAAAATCAACCTTCTTATTGAAATGATCGTACATATTTGTTAATCTAATTTTTGATTTCATTTCATTGAGTCTAATATAAAATCTTTTGATTTTATCTCTATGCATAAAAGAATTAAAATTGACAAGTATAATATCTGCTTCTCCCTGATTCATTTTCACATTTGCCTCTACGAGAGCTATGTTAGATTCAAATTCAGCCATTTTCGTTATTGTTCCATCATTAAATGGCATCCAAACTCCTTGAATATTAATTTTAAAATTGAGCAATGTAAATTCTATTAAAATGATATCCATATCAAACATTTCACATTTTTCAATGCCAAATTTTTTATTTATAGCCCAACATATTCCACCGTGGTCTTCAGCGCCTACGAGTATCAGATATACTAAAACTTGATTTGTTTAAGAAAATGTGATTATGACCAGAGTCCACCAAAATATGCTAGAGCATATTTTTGATGTTTATAGCATGTTTTATGCTTTTTAACATATTTACCATATTTCGAGCATATTTGAGCTTTTTCTAGAGACAGAATATTTTTTTATTATTTTTGTTTTGATGCAAATAAAATTGACTTTTATCATTAGTTTTCTAATAATTGTCTAAATTCAAATTTGATTCATTTCATTAAACAGAAAAAAATGAAAAATTTGTGAAATTTTAATGTTTAAATGTCAATTATCCTCAAAAAAGGCTGTAAGAATTTCAAAGGAGAGGCTTAAAAGTTAATGCCTCAAACAAACTTCATTGCTCCACTTGCAATAAAACTATCGATCACTTAAAAAAATCTAGTATTAAGCAACATATTGAAACCGAAAATCATCAGCAAAATTCAAAGCGCTTTAAAAAAATTTGCTCTTTGGATTTTAATAATGAAGATACAAGAGATAATTTCCATCAAGACCTTTTGATTTGGTTAACATCTTCTTGGGAAGACTCTAAGCTGTTAGATGGTCACTTCTTCTATCCAACCATTGAAGGCTTCTTCGGATACTTCTGCAAGTTCATCATTATCTAAGACCAAGTATCTCACCCCTAAGCATCTAGTCTACGCAAAGAGTTCTCCTTTCATTTCCTCTACTTTCAATGCATCAAACGGCTTTTTGTCTTTAATTTGTACCAAAATGGACATTCTAAAATTATCTTATTTGACAAGTTTTTTATACTTGCTAATTGATCAATTGTTGTTTCTTTTGCTGCTACCATGTTGAACTGAAATTTGGCATATTTTCAACATCAAATGAATGCTCTAAGCATTAATGTAGATATTATCTAAATCACCAAAGATTGATTGAGAGAACTGCTTTTATAGTTTCTAGGTTCATTAATTTTGGTTTGCATCCAATACTATTTAGAGACTATTTTCCACATAATCCTTTATTGATTTTTGATTTCCAATGGGTAGGCCAAGATAAATCAAACTTTGTACTTTTGTAATCGAAGACCCATTTATTTAAAATTATGTTTTATTTTATACTTTTTTTTTCGAATAGAATTGATGCCGATTTAGAGGCCTTAAATTCGATTTTCTTGTCCTTGGCGTAATTTTCACAAGTTTCGGATTGTGATAATAAGCCTTTATCATCGCAGTAGGCAAATTTATTTCACCAATCTTTGCACCAACTTTTAAATCAGTACATACAGATAACATTTGATAAAATTTGATCTGTATGTACTGATTTAAAATTTGGTGTTTAATTTGAACAAATAGCATAGTTAACATGAGCTCTAATTTTTTATCCAAATTGATTGCTATAAATGCCATCAAAAACATTCGTTTTGGCCAAGATAAGAGACTCAAAAATAGTTGATAAAAATGGAGACACCGTGAAAGGTCTCCAATGGTAAGGATCTTTTGATAATCCTTTTTTTTGAATAGGTTTTTATAAGGAAATATTGAAATTTTTTTTGAAGATAGCCTATTTTAATATAAAAATTAAAGAACCATTCAAGCAAAATAAGATGATTTGTTGATGATCCATTTATGAAAAATTCATTCCATATTAGGTTGTGACCAGGACTTTTTTAAAACGTGAAATAAATAGGTTTGTCATATCAGTGTTTAGTTGGGACATGTTATAAGGCCTAAGTTTTTTGTATATGACCAAAATTTCTTTTTATCATGTTTTCGGAAATTTTCTTTTCATAAATAAACAATTTCTGCCTTGCTAAATGTTCGAGTCTCTTTCTATTATGACTAATTTCTTTCTTTATACCATCATTTAAGGGTCCTTCGAAACCTAAAAGTTCATAAAGTAGCCTATTTGTGTTGTTTATATCCGCCATATCATTGTTGTGATTGACTTTTCAAATTGAAATCTTTGGTTCCCTTTTTATGTTTAATTTCTTCTTTTCAACAGTCCTAGAAGTCTTAAGAAGAATTTTTGGAATTTCTTCGTGGATCTTATCTGACATTTTAATTACCGATTTTACAATTGATGTATTAGTAAAAGATATTTCATTCAATAAGTCTTTGACATTATATGCGAGTATATAAACTCTGAGTCGTGAATCTCGCGACTCAGAGTTTATATCCAAGATTAATAAATTTGACGGAAAAATCATTTCCATTTTTTTCATTGGATTCAGCTCGAATTTGTTCTTAACAATCAAAATTTACTTGTGATCACTAAAATTTTCTATATAATTCATATGTTCAAAATATTTGACATTTTTATGTAATGACTCTCTTATAATAAAATGGTCAATAGCGAGTAAATTTTTATTGTTAAGAACAAATTCGGGCTGAATCCAATGAAAAAATGGAAATGATTTTTACCGTCAAATTTATTAATCATGGATTTAAACTCTGAGTCGTGAATCTCACACATTATTGGCTTGAGATCACTAAAATTTTCTATATAATTCATATGTTCAAAATATTTGACATTTTTATGTAATGACTCTCTTATAATAAAATGGTCAATAATGGATGTGTATAGGCCTTTATTAAAAGTGAATATTTTATCTTCACTTTTGTCTGTAGAAACACTAATAAACTGATTGTTACACAAAAAATTCTTGAATGAATAATCAAAACGTTCCCCTCTTTTAACATCACAATTCAATCACCAAAAATTAAAACTAATTCATTAGATAGATATTCTAGTTTGCTTTCAAGTAAGAAGATAGGACTTTTGAATTCCGCAAGTCTTGTTTGACTTCCATCAACAATAGGCAACGAAGTTCCTTTTAAATTAAAAACATTTTTATTTTTCTTCATAATAAGATTAAAAACAGTTATCATCAAAAACAAAAGACAAAATTTTAATATTTTTTTTAATAATGCAACACTAACCACCATAAGGTCATCCTCTTGAAGTAAAGAGTGATCGTCTTGCATATCTGATTGAAATAAAATAGTAAAATTTTGGTATTTCTCACAAATATGTTAAATTTCAAATGATTTAAGCCGATGTTCACACAAGAATATAATATCGTTTATTTCAGTTAAGTAGTTGGATTTAAAATTCTGAAAATTTTCTGAGAGTTAGTAACCTCCATCTGTTTGTTAATATCCGTGGTTTCAACATTATCTTTTTGTTTCTTATGTTTGTCCCCATTTTCTGGATTTTCATTATTGATTGATCCAACTTTTTGTGAGTTGATTTTGGATAGAAAAAACCGTTTTACACGTATACCAGTTGGCAAATTTTTGTGATCCAAAATCTTATCACTTTCTTTAATAATTACTTGTATGTGAAATGATTTATAGTATCTATTAGCATTGTTTAATAGCTCGATCTTTTCAAGATTAGTGAATGATTTTATGTATGCTGAAACATCTTCTAAGCAATTATCAATATGACAAAATCTAGTGTAAAAATGAAATATTTTTTTTGCACCTTTAACCTTATCTTTTTCACTTTGAGAACCAACAATACATTTGTGGTTCTTTTTTCTCGACAGAGCAATTTTTATCTCGTGGCTAGGGTCTCCAATTTTAGTGAATGAAATAGTTTTCGAATTTTTACCGACTACGGTTTTCCATGAAACGTTTGAAGTTGGCTCACAGTGATTAAGAGCTACTTCCTCTTTTCGGTTACAATCAATACTGATTGCATGACTTGTTTTTCTTTTTTTGTTCCACTCTGGGAGTAATCAGATTCAAAGACTACATCAGAGTCTTCATGATCATTATTCAACTCTCTTTTATATAAATTAAAATTTTTTAATCTAAATTGAACATTAATCAATTTTTTTAGCATTGAGTTTTCCGTTTTAAGATCTTGAACACATTTGTAAATTTTTTTGAATTTGATTTCTTTAGTTCTCTAATTTCGCCAACCAATTCTTCCACTATCTTTCTAAGATCGTTGTTATGTCTCTTTTCAGAAATATTGGCCACTTGACAGGTCGAGTCATTAAATGAAGAATTGAAATTTTTGCTTAAAAAGACAGCTGAGCAATCACCTGTTAGTCTTGATTCAACGCATGTGTCAATTAGGTTCCAAATATCATTAGCCATATACCTGGTAGCTGTTCTGTTCCTGATTTGGCTATCATTGGATAGAGAGAAAGTCTCGATTACATGTCTAGCTAATTTTAGCCTGAGTTGGTTCAATTTATTCTTTTTTATTTTTATTCTTATTTTCATCACCAACCATGTCTAGGATACGATTAATAAATTCATCTTTCTTTAGCTGAACTATTTCTTCAGAAGATGATATCAGCAAATTATAATCAAAATTTGATTTGAAGAACTAAGACAGGGTAGTAAGATAATTTTGTGAACACTCCAGTGGGTCCATACTTAAAGACACTGGAAAGTTTACTTTTATTGTCGGTAGTTTATACGATAAATTAGACAAATTTTAAATTTTATGAAAATATTTTGTGTACACAATTTTTAATTTAAATTAATTAATAAAATAGTCACGTATTCTGTAAATATGATTTAAACACGAGTTAATCATCAAGCAAGTGAGTGCTTAAATTGTGGGTAACAAATGGTGTAAAAAAATGGAAAATTTCGTTCGGAGGAAAAAGAATTTCAAAAATATACTGGAAATTATCGGACTAATAAATTGAGCTGTTAAGTAAGTCTGCAAAAACTCTGTAATTTTCTGCATTTTATATTACAATTGAATAACAAAACATTATCAAAACATGTCACAATCAAAAACACGTCGTTCAATTAAATCAAAAGTGAAATATCATACTAAATTTAAAGCTTAAGCAGTGTTCCGTAGATCAAGAGCATGTGCTAAGCAAGCTGTAAACTCTGTAGAAAGTATTGTATTTTCTTGACTATTTAAAATACTTTTTTGAAATTTTGAATTTGACTTGACATTATTTTATTACATGAACAATTTAAATAACATTTTTTGAAATAATTAGATTTTAATTTAATTCTTGAATTTTAAGACAGCCTAAGAGGATATTTCAACTTCATTGTCTTCTTTGTCTTCAAATTTTAACTTTCCAAAGACAGTAGAATTTAATAAAAAAAAATGAATAATTAATAAAAATTACTACTAAGAAAATTAAAGGGGCTGTTTGATTTATTCTAAACAAGCTTAATTTTGAGAAAGAATATAAGTAAAAAATCAATAGTTTACTAAGTAAAGTTCAATCAAAATAATGCAAAAAAACAATTGAAAAACAAAAGTTAAATTAACAAAAAAATTGAATTTTACACCTTAATTTTTAAAATATTCAAAAAAATTTGATTCAATTTTTTTATTTTAAATTCCTTAATTTAAGACAGCTTAAGAGGATATTTCAACTTCATTGTCTTCTTTGTCTTCAAATTTTAACTTTCCAAAGACAGTAGAAATTAATAAAAAAACATGAATAATTAATAAAAATTAAAGACTAGATAAATATTATTTGGGAGATAAACAAGACTTTATTGATAGATCTAATTTAGGTTTAATTTAGAAGGATCCAAATGATGAAAATTGTTCTGAAGAGCCTAGATTTGAATGAAATGAAGGGAGAGGAGCTGAGAATTGAGCGGCATCGAATGAAGCTGAACCACCACATGGTGATGGACATGGAGCTGGGCATGGTGGTGGACATGGTGGTGGACATGGTGGTGGTGGTGGTGGTGGTGCAGGACATGAACCACATGATGAGTCAAGTGATGGTAAAGAAAAAGGCAATTGAGCAGGAAATTGAGTAGCAGCCAAAGGAGCTGAAAATTCAGCACCAGCAAACAAAGAAGATCCAAATGAAGCCATTGTTAACGTTATTTAACCGATTTATCAACTAGAATTAAACTGGAAAGTGTTTATTCTCAAATGGATTTTCATGTTGATATTTATATGTAAGTTGTTCATTAACAACAACATTTTATCAATTTATTTGATCTTTAATTTGAATACATAGGAATATCTTGAAGAGTGTCGATGCTTGGATAAATTTGTTATTTGGTAACAATCGAATCTATCATTTACATAAATGATCATCATCAATAAAAATGAATTTTTTACTTTCAATAAAACAAACAAAGAAAATTCAAGTTTTATTTTTAATTAATAAATTGTTTGTGGACATAAAGCGAATGAACAGTATCAATAAGGATAAATGTAAAACTAGAAGACTCCTTTTAATCAAAAAACATTTTTTTTAATTCTAATTTTTTATATGGAATTTATATTGATCAATGTTGGCGATGATTATTTTTGAAACGATTTCATATCAACAATTTCGATTGTGGGATCAAATTTGTTCAAGCAGAAACAGAGAGAACCCATATAAATTAAGTTAAAATTTGAAAAAAAAAAACAAACTATCGGATTTTTTATTTATCTTATCTTAAAGAAAAAATAATTCAAAATGTTTGGTAAAAAAAATAAAAACATTTATCTTTGAACATTTAAAATAAATTCTTATCTTTTTCTTGCAGGTTCATTTGACTCTTCATCATTCGGATCATTGGGTTCATCATGTGGATCATGTGAAACTTCATGTTGTCCACCTCCACCACCACCACCAGCACCAATAAGAGTGCCAGTGCCTGTACCAGTACCACAACCATATCCAGTTCCAGTAAGAATACCACGACATGTACCACATCCAATCCCAACTCCAGTTCCACACCCAGTTCCATTTCCAATTAGAGTACCAGTACCAAGACCTGTTCCAGTTCCAACTCCAGTACCTATTCCACAACCATGCCCAGTACCAGTTCCATTCAAAGTACCAGTAAGAGTACCAGTACCTGTTCAGCTCACTTATCACGAACCAGTACCACAAGCCCAAACTGTTCAAATTCCAATTAGAGTACCAGTGCCTCAAGCATACCCAGTTCCAACACCAGTTCCAACTCCAGTACCAGTTAGAGTACCGATCAGAATTCCAGTTCCACAGCCATATCCAGTCATTGAACACGTAGATGTTCCATACAGAGTTCCAGTACCAAAACTATACCCAGGTACATTTGACTTTTATTTTCCATTTAACTGGACATTTCAAATAATTATTTGAAATTTTGTTTCTAGTCCCAGAAAGATACCCAGTTCCAGTTAGAGTACCAGTTCCACACAAATATCCAGTACCACAACCAGTACCAGTTCCATTCAAAATCCCAACTCCGGTCCCAGTACCGCAAAGAGTTCCAATTCCAACTCCAGTTCCTCAACGTGTCCCAATTCCAGTTCCAGTACCACCACCATGTCCACCACCATGCCCAGCTCCATGTCCATCACCATGTGGTGGTTCAGCTTCATTCGATGCCGCTCAATTCTCAGCTCCTCTCCCTTCATTTCATTCAAATCTAGGCTCTTCAGAACAATTTTCATCATTTAGATCCTTCTAAATTAAACCTAAATTAGATCTATCAATAAAGTCTTGTTTATCTCCCAAATAATATTTTTCTAGTCTTTAATTTTTATTGATTATTCAAGTTTGGTAAAGTCAATACAATATCTGTACTTTGGCACTCGATTTTAGCTCTTTTTGAGACCAACAGCACTGGTTGGGACCATGTACTGTACCGACGCTGTCTAATTGGGACTTCCCTTGTTCGTTTTATCCTGTGCTGAATTAAGTTTTTCAGGCCATATTCATTGACCCATTTGAACGCATCTTTGAATCATTTTAAAGTAAATGTAAGACTTCTTCTTGTTGTAATGAAGTAAGATTTTTGTTTGTTTTGATTAATTTTGAGTCAATATTAGAATCTGACTTGCTCGGTTCCAATTCGCTCCATTTAACTGCTATTTCCCGTTTTTCTTCTTTACAATTTGGTCCTTCAAAAATATTCTCTGCTTCTTCCAAAAAACCGAATATCTCATTTGATTCTAATATTACAATGTCTGATGTCAATTTTCACGCTCTCCATTTAACTTGCCCCGTGGCTTACCAGTGTCAATTCTCATTCTGTTCAGCTCACCTTCTATATCAACTTCTTGCTCTAAATCAATTGGTAAATCACTTGGGACATAGTCTCTGAATACTTGATCTGCTAAACACATTACTTCTGACCACTCAAGCTTTGCCATACCGTCTCAAAAAACAGACCTCACATGAACAGGAAGACATCTAAGAAAATGATGTTTCATAGCTGCAAATTAATATTAACAGGAAACATCAGCTGATTAAACAATCAACAAAGTAGTCGGCAAAACAGAAAAAATGAAACTGGACATTCATGGTCTTGTATGCTTTATGGAGTTTTTGATATTAGACCACGAGGATAACGATGGACTCTTAGGTCTTGATTGGTTTATGCAGACAGGTGCTAGTCAAAAATTGATAAAATTTCCGAGTGATATAATCTTGATGAACTCGGATAAGGACGTAAAGGATACAGTGTTCAAGGAAGAATCGTGTAGTATCAAATTCGCTGATGCAGTTGTGTTGATGCCAAATATTTTGAACTATCTGAAGTCGAATGGCCTCTAGAGAAATTAAAACAAAATTGGTTATTAAATCACAAGAGGACGAAAAGACAATAATCTCAACCACTTAAGACAAGCTTTTGATGCTATAAAAGATATATTCGCAGCAGAAGTAATAAATCTTTAAATATCTAACGTCGACAAGCATTTAATTAGGCTCACAGTATACCCACCAGCCTACATCAGACCAAACAGAAATTTCTATTATTGAAAGAGATTTTAAAAGGAAAGTTTAGTCCATGCTCGATATGGATATCATCGAAAAGTCAGGCTCACCTGGGATCGGCACCAGTTGTGTTGTTGTGAAAAAAGATGGCTCAAAAAGATTTTGTATCGATTACAGGAAGTTAAACCAGAAGACGGTCACAGAAAATTGCCTCTTCCAAGAATTGACGAATTTCTCCGACGTTTAAGTGGCTCAGTATACTTTTCAACTGTTCCTGGCAAGTCGAGATACACCCTGATTCGAAGGATAAAACAGCATTTTCGGATTAAAAAAATACCCCATCTCTATTCAGCAGCATGATGCATAGGTTTTTTGGCAACAAAATGTTCATACAGGTTTACCTTGAAATATTTAAGTGGCTGAGACCTACAAAGAGTTATCAATTTGTATGAACGGAAGGTATATTTTTGACTTGTAATCGTACAAATTTGCCCTAAAATAAAAGCTGATTTTTTAACAATTCACGACTTTATCTTAATGACGGCAGATAATAACAGAATCGAACTCAAAACTTATCCAGCTCTAGATAGATTGAAGAAGAAATATATAATATAGAACTGTCAAACCTACGAACTTTCCGCCCTCACGAAGACCGGTTTGAGATTTTTTATACGCTGGGAATAGAACTTTAATTGTATTTGTTAGGGATGGTATTATATTCGTGCTAAATTGCAAAAAAGTTATGGTGTACAAGAGATCCAACGGTCTTGTTTGAATTAAGTTGCAAAAGGAAAGGCTTTTAAGAGATTTAGAACGTTATAATTTTAATCATACAAAACAAAATTTTTCAAATCAATTTTATTATATTTTTTTAAAAAAAGTGGGAGATCTTTCGATGAGAAAACTTAAGTTCAAAATGAAATAGAAAAAATTTCCATTAAAAGATTGCATATATTTTTATTTATAAATTAAAAGTCAAATTTTAAAAAATAAAAATTGAAATTTAAACTTTTACATTGTATAAAACATTTTAAAAGTGAAATATGACTTTGACTATTGACCGACTTTATTATTATGTGGAAAATTTAGTTCCAAAAAGTCAATTAAATTATATTATCATTTAACTGTTAAAATAAATTCTCTGTAATTGAAGTTATTACGGAAAAAAGATCCTTTGTTTCTATAAATTTATACATGTTATTCCATTAAATGAGGCATTTAAAGTAAAATCACTTGATCAGATTTATTCAAAACACAAAATTTTATTCAGACTGATAGAAGGTTCTATTTCCAAAAAACAATTCCTTAACGCAAGGAAGATTCAATCTTCTTAAAACGTATGGAGCACATTGTTTTGTACACAATTGAACTGCATAGAAAAAAATTCATAAATCAATTGCTTGAAGAATAAACCCAAAATAACACAAAAATTAAATGAAATTAGTCATAAGAGAGGAAATCTTGGCTTAGGAGACAAGGTAAATTTATAAAAATTCAAGTGAAAATTTTCTTAGTTTATGTAAACTTCTTAACATTTTACAAAAGTTTGATCTCAGTATTAGGCGAATACATTAGGTCTCAAGGTTGAAGAAAATTTGTCAAATTTGTATTGGATTGATTAAAAATTTTGTTTAAAATTAATCTTTTAGAATTAATTCAATTAATTTAATTTAATAATTGTGAATAATTGGGGCTTCTTTTTGGATTTATTTATTTTTATGTATTTAACGTTTTTGTATAATTTGACCTTTTTTTAATAATTTTTTACTTAGTAATTTTTCTTTTTTCTATCCACAGGTCTAAAAATTAAAAAGATAATAATAATAATAATAATAAAAAATTTATCAACGGTTTAAAAAAATTCGTACTCTAAAAAATATTCTTTGATTTCTTTCTTTTATTTTTTTCTTTCTTGAAATGTACTTATTTGGTCATAGCAAGTTCGACTGCTTTTTAAAACTATTTTTGGGCAGAGGAAAAAAATATGAAATTATCAAATTAAAAGAGATTAAATGATGAAAATATTAAAAGAAATAAATTATTATTTGAGAGATAAACAAGACTTTATTGATAGATCTAATTTAGGTTTAATTTAGAAGGATCCAAATGATGAAAATTGTTCTGAATAGCCTAGATTTGAATGAAATGAAGGGAGAGGAGCTGAGAATTGAGCGGCATCGAATGAAGCTGAACCACCACATGGTGATGGACATGGAGCTGGGCATGGTGGTGGACATGGTGGTGGTACTGGAACTGGAATTGGGACACGTTGAGGAACTGGAGTTGGAATTGGAACTCTTTGCGGTACTGGGACCGGAGTTGGGATTTTGAATGGAACTGGTACTGGTTGTGGTACTGGATATTTGTGTGGAACTGGTACTCTAACTGGAACTGGGTATCTTTCTGGGACTAGAAACAAAATTTCAAATAATTATTTGAAATGTCCAGTTAAATGGAAAATAAAAGTCAAATGTACCTGGGTATAGTTTTGGTACTGGAACTCTGTATGGAACATCTACGTGTTCAATGACTGGATATGGCTGTGGAACTGGAATTCTGATCGGTACTCTAACTGGTACTGGAGTTGGAACTGGTGTTGGAACTGGGTATGCTTGAGGCACTGGTACTCTAATTGGAATTTGAACAGTTTGGGCTTGTGGTACTGGTTCGTGATAAGTGAGCTGAACAGGTACTGGTACTCTTACTGGTACTTTGAATGGAACTGGTACTGGGCATGGTTGTGGAATAGGTACTGGAGTTGGAACTGGAACAGGTCTTGGTACTGGTACTCTAATTGGAAATGGAACTGGGTGTGGAACTGGAGTTGGGATTGGATGTGGTACATGTCGTGGTATTCTTACTGGAACTGGATATGGTTGTGGTACTGGTACAGGCACTGGCACTCTTATTGGTGCTGGTGGTGGTGGTGGAGGTGGACAACATGAAGTTTCACATGATCCACATGATGAACCCAATGATCCGAATGATGAAGAGTCAAATGAACCTGCAAGAAAAAGATAAGAATTTATTTTAAATGTTCAAAGATAAATGTTTTTATTTTTTTACCAAACATTTTGAATTATTTTTCTTTAAGATAAGATAAATAAAAAATCCGATAGTTTGTTTTTTTTTCAAATTTTAACTTAATTTATATGGGTTCTCTCTGTTTCTGCTTGAACAAATTTGATCCCACAATCGAAATTGTTGATATGAAATCGTTTCAAAAATAATCATCGCCAACATTGATCAATATAAATTCCATATAAAAAATTAGAATTAAAAAAAATGTTTTTTGATTAAAAGGAGTCTTCTAGTTTTACATTTATCCTTATTGATACTGTTCATTCGCTTTATGTCCACAAACAATTTATTAATTAAAAATAAAACTTGAATTTTCTTTGTTTGTTTTATTGAAAGTAAAAAATTCATTTTTATTGATGATGATCATTTATGTAAATGATAGATTCGATTGTTACCAAATAACAAATTTATCCAAGCATCGACACTCTTCAAGATATTCCTATGTATTCAAATTAAAGATCAAATAAATTGATAAAATGTTGTTGTTAATGAACAACTTACATATAAATATCAACATGAAAATCCATTTGAGAATAAACACTTTCCAGTTTAATTCTAGTTGATAAATCGGTTAAATAACGTTAACAATGGCTTCATTTGGATCTTCTTTGATTGCTGGTGCTGAATTTTCAGCTCCTTTGGCTGCTACTCAATTTCCTGCTCAATTGCCTTTTTCTTTACCATCACTTGACTCATCATGTGGTTCATGTCCTGCACCACCACCTCCACCACCACCATGTCCAGCTCCATGTCCACCACCACCATGCAGAATTCCAGTTCCAGTTCCAACCCCAGTACCAACTCCAGTACGAGTACCACAGTACATAACTGTAAGAAAAGATTTAATCTCCTGACAAAAATAATCCATCTATGTATTAATTTAATTAAAATCCAAAAAGGTACCAGTGCCAACTCCATGCCCAAGACCGGTTCCAGTTCCAGTTCCAAGACCATGCCCATTCCCAGTTCCATATCCACAAAGAGTTCCAGTTCCAACACCTTTCAAAGTTCCAGTACCAACTCCTGTTCCACAACAGGTTCAAATTCCACAACCAGTTCCTCAAATAAACCGTGTTCAAGTACCATTGCCATATCAAGTACCACAACCAGTTGCTGTTCCAACTCCAATTAGAATTCCAGTAAGAGTACCAGTTCCACAACCCTACCCAGTGCCACAACCAGTTCCAGTACCATGCCCAGTTCGTATTCCAATTAGAATTAGAATTCCAAGACCAGTGCCAGTACCAGTCGAAGTACCAATTCCAGTTAGAACTCCACAACCATATCCAGTTCGATTACCATGTCCAGTTCCTCAACCATGCCCAGTACCAGTAGCCCAACCTGTTCCTCAACCATGCCCACAACCCGTCCCATATCCAGTTCCAGTACCATGCCCACAACCTGTTAAAATTCCAACTCCAGTTCCAGTACAAACTTGCCCACCACCACCACCACCACCATGTCCACCACCATGTCCACCACCATGCCCAGCTCCATGTCCATCACCATGTGGTGGTTCAGCTTCATTCGATGCCGCTCAATTCTCAGCTCCTCTCCCTTCATTTCATTCAAATCTAGGCTCTTCAGAACAATTTTCATCATTTGGATCCTTCTAAATTAAACCTAAATTAGATCTATCAATAAAGTCTTGTTTATCTCCCAAATAATATTTATCTAGTCTTTAATTTTTATTAATTATTCATGTTTTTTTATTAATTTCTACTGTCTTTGGAAAGTTAAAATTTGAAGACAAAGAAGACAATGAAGTTGAAATATCCTCTTAAGCTGTCTTAAATTAAGGAATTTAAAATAAAAAAATTGAATCAAATTTTTTTGAATATTTTAAAAATTAAGGTGTAAAATTCAATTTTTTGTTAATTTAACTTTTGTTTTTCAATTGTTTTTTTGCATTATTTTGATTGAACTTTACTTAGTAAACTATTGATTTTTTACTTATATTCTTTCTCAAAATTAAGCTTGTTTAGAATAAATCAAACAGCCCCTTTAATTTTCTTAGTAGTAATTTTTATTAATTATTCATTTTTTTTTATTAAATTCTACTGTCTTTGGAAAGTTAAAATTTGAAGACAAAGAAGACAATGAAGTTGAAATATCCTCTTAGGCTGTCTTAAAATTCAAGAATTAAATTAAAATCTAATTATTTCAAAAAATGTTATTTAAATTGTTCATGTAATAAAATAATGTCAAGTCAAATTCAAAATTTCAAAAAAGTATTTTAAATAGTCAAGAAAATACAATACTTTCTACAGAGTTTACAGCTTGCTTAGCACATGCTCTTGATCTACGGAACACTGCTTAAGCTTTAAATTTAGTATGATATTTCACTTTTGATTTAATTGAACGACGTGTTTTTGATTGTGACATGTTTTGATAATGTTTTGTTATTCAATTGTAATATAAAATGCAGAAAATTACAGAGTTTTTGCAGACTTACTTAACAGCTCAATTTATTAGTCCGATAATTTCCAGTATATTTTTGAAATTCTTTTTCCTCCGAACGAAATTTTCCATTTTTTTACACCATTTGTTACCCACAATTTAAGCACTCACTTGCTTGATGATTAACTCGTGTTTAAATCATATTTACAGAATACGTGACTATTTTATTAATTAATTTAAATTAAAAATTGTGTACACAAAATATTTTCATAAAATTTAAAATTTGTCTAATTTATCGTATAAACTACCGACAATAAAAGTAAACTTTCCAGTGTCTTTAAGTATGGACCCACTGGAGTGTTCACAAAATTATCTTACTACCCTGTCTTAGTTCTTCAAATCAAATTTTGATTATAATTTGCTGATATCATCTTCTGAAGAAATAGTTCAGCTAAAGAAAGATGAATTTATTAATCGTATCCTAGACATGGTTGGTGATGAAAATAAGAATAAAAATAAAAAAGAATAAATTGAACCAACTCAGGCTAAAATTAGCTAGACATGTAATCGAGACTTTCTCTCTATCCAATGATAGCCAAATCAGGAACAGAACAGCTACCAGGTATATGGCTAATGATATTTGGAACCTAATTGACACATGCGTTGAATCAAGACTAACAGGTGATTGCTCAGCTGTCTTTTTAAGCAAAAATTTCAATTCTTCATTTAATGACTCGACCTGTCAAGTGGCCAATATTTCTGAAAAGAGACATAACAACGATCTTAGAAAGATAGTGGAAGAATTGGTTGGCGAAATTAGAGAACTAAAGAAATCAAATTCAAAAAAATTTACAAATGTGTTCAAGATCTTAAAACGGAAAACTCAATGCTAAAAAAATTGATTAATGTTCAATTTAGATTAAAAAATTTTAATTTATATAAAAGAGAGTTGAATAATGATCATGAAGACTCTGATGTAGTCTTTGAATCTGATTACTCCCAGAGTGGAACAAAAAAGAAAAACAAGTCATGCAATCAGTATTGATTGTAACCGAAAAGAGGAAGTAGCTCTTAATCACTGTGAGCCAACTTCAAACGTTTCATGGAAAACCGTAGTCGGTAAAAATTCGAAAACTATTTCATTCACTAAAATTGGAGACCCTAGCCACGAGATAAAAATTGCTCTGTCGAGAAAAAAGAACCACAAATGTATTGTTGGTTCTCAAAGTGAAAAAGATAAGGTTAAAGGTGCAAAAAATATTTCATTTTTACACTAGATTTTGTCATATTGATAATTGCTTAGAAGATGTTTCAGCATACATAAAATCATTCACTAATCTTGAAAAGATCGAGCTATTAAACAATGCTAATAGATACTATAAATCATTTCACATACAAGTAATTATTAAAGAAAGTGATAAGATTTTGGATCACAAAAATTTGCCAACTGGTATACGTGTAAAACGGTTTTTTCTATCCAAAATCAACTCACAAAAAGTTGGATCAATCAATAATGAAAATCCAGAAAATGGGGACAAACATAAGAAACAAAAAGATAATGTTGAAACCACGGATATTAACAAACAGATGGAGGTTACTAACTCTCAGAAAATTTTCAGAATTTTAAATCCAACTACTTAACTGAAATAAACGATATTATATTCTTGTGTGAACATCGGCTTAAATCATTTGAAATTTAACATATTTGTGAGAAATACCAAAATTTTACTATTTTATTTCAATCAGATATGCAAGACGATCACTCTTTACTTCAAGAGGATGACCTTATGGTGGTTAGTGTTGCATTATTAAAAAAAATATTAAAATTTTGTCTTTTGTTTTTGATGATAACTGTTTTTAATCTTATTATGAAGAAAAATAAAAATGTTTTTAATTTAAAAGGAACTTCGTTGCCTATTGTTGATGGAAGTCAAACAAGACTTGCGGAATTCAAAAGTCCTATCTTCTTACTTGAAAGCAAACTAGAATATCTATCTAATGAATTAGTTTTAATTTTTGGTGATTGAATTGTGATGTTAAAAGAGGGGAACGTTTTGATTATTCATTCAAGAATTTTTTGTGTAACAATCAGTTTATTAGTGTTTCTACAGACAAAAGTGAAGATAAAATATTCACTTTTAATAAAGGCCTATACACATCCATTATTGACCATTTTATTATAAGAGAGTCATTACATAAAAATGTCAAATATTTTGAACATATGAATTATATAGAAAATTTTAGTGATCTCAAGCCAATAATGTGTGAGATTCACGACTCAGAGTTTAAATCCATGATTAATAAATTTGACGGTAAAAATCATTTCCATTTTTTTCATTGGATTCAGCCCGAATTTGTTCTTAACAATAAAAATTTACTCGCTATTGACCATTTTATTATAAGAGAGTCATTACATAAAAATGTCAAATATTTTGAACATATGAATTATATAGAAAATTTTAGTGATCACAAGTAAATTTTGATTGTTAAGAACAAATTCGAGCTGAATCCAATGAAAAAAATGGAAATGATTTTTACCGTCAAATTTATTAGTCTTGGATTCACGACTCAGAGTTTATATACTCGCATATAATGTCAAAGACTTATTGAATGAAATATCTTTTACTAATACATCAATTGTAAAATCGGTAATTAAAATGTCAGATAAGATCCACGAAGAAATTCCAAAAATTCTTCTTAAGACTTCTAGGACTGTTGAAAAGAAGAAATTAAACATAAAAAGGGAACCAAAGATTTCAATTTGAAAAGTCAATCACAACAATGATATGGCGGATATAAACAACACAAATAGGCTACTTTATGAACTTTTAGGTTTCGAAGGACCCTTAAATGATGGTATAAAGAAAGAAATTAGTCATAATAGAAAGAGACTCGAACATTTAGCAAGGCAGAAATTGTTTATTTATGAAAAGAAAATTTCCGAAAACATGATAAAAAGAAATTTTGGTCATATACAAAAAACTTAGGCCTTATAACATGTCCCAACTAAACACTGATATGACAAACCTATTTATTTCACGTTTTAAAAAAGTCCTGGTCACAACCTAATATGGAATGAATTTTTCATAAATGGATCATCAACAAATCATCTTATTTTGCTTGAATGGTTCTTTAATTTTTATATTAAAATAGGCTATCTTCAAAAAAAATTTCAATATTTCCTTATAAAAACCTATTCAAAAAAAGGATTATCAAAAGATCCTTACCATTGGAGACCTTTCACGGTGTCTCCATTTTTATCAACTATTTTTGAGTCTCTTATCTTGGCCAAAACGAATGTTTTTGATGGCATTTATAGCAATCAATTTGGATAAAAAATTAGAGCTCATGTTAACTATGCTATTTGTTCAAATTAAACACCAAATTTTAAATCAGTACATACAGATCAAATTTTATCAAATGTTATCTGTATGTACTGATTTAAAAGTTGGTGCAAAGATTGGTGAAATAAATTTGCCTACTGCGATGATAAAGTTTTAATATCACAATCCGAAACTTGTGAAAATTACGCCAAGGACAAGAAAATCGAATTTAATGCCTCTAAATCGGCATCAATTCTATTCGAAAAAAAAAGTTTAAAATAAAACATAATTTTAAATAAATGGGTCTTCGATTACAAAAGTACAAAGTTTGATTTATCTTGGCCTACCCATTGGAAATCAAAAATCAATAAAGGATTATGTGGAAAATAGTCTCTAAATAGTATTGGATGCAAACCAAAATTAATGAACCTAGAAACTATAAAAGCAGTTCTCTCAATCAATCTTTGGTGATTTAGATAATATCTACATTAATGCTTAGAGCATTCATTTGATGTTGAAAATATGCCAAATTTCAGTTCAACATGGTAGCAGCAAAAGAAACAACAATTGATCAATTAGCAAGTATAAAAAACTTGTCAAATAAGATAATTTTAGAATGTCCATTTTGGTACAAATTAAAGACAAAAAGCCGTTTGATGCATTGAAAGTAGAGGAAATGAAAGGAGAACTCTTTGCGTAGACTAGATGCTTAGGGGTGAGATACTTGGTCTTAGATAATGATGAACTTGCAGAAGTATCCGAAGAAGCCTTCAATGGTTGGATAGAAGAAGTGACCATCTAACAGCTTAGAGTCTTCCCAAGAAGATGTTAACCAAATCAAAAGGTCTTGATGGAAATTATCTCTTGTATCTTCATTATTAAAATCCAAAGAGCAAATTTTTTTAAAGCGCTTTGAATTTTGCTGATGATTTTCGGTTTCAATATGTTGCTTAATACTAGATTTTTTAAGTGATCGATAGTTTTATTGCAAGTGGAGCAATGAAGTTTGTTTGAGGCATTAACTTTTAAGCCTCTCCTTTGAAATTCTTACAGCCTTTTTTGAGGATAATTGACATTTAAACATTAAAATTTCACAAATTTTTCATTTTTTTCTGTTTAATGAAATGAATCAAATTTGAATTTAGACAATTATTAGAAAACTAATGATAAAAGTCAATTTTATTTGCATCAAAACAAAAATAATAAAAAAATATTCTGTCTCTAGAAAAAGCTCAAATATGCTCGAAATATGGTAAATATGTTAAAAAGCATAAAACATGCTATAAACATCAAAAATATGCTCTAGCATATTTTGGTGGACTCTGGTCATAATCACATTTTCTTAAACAAATCAAGTTTTAGTATATCTGATACTCGTAGGCGCTGAAGACCACGGTGGAATATGTTGGGCTATAAATAAAAAATTTGGCATTGAAAAATGTGAAATGTTTGATATGGATATCATTTTAATAGAATTTACATTGCTCAATTTTAAAATTAATATTCAAGGAGTTTGGATGCCATTTAATGATGGAACAATAACGAAAATGGCTGAATTTGAATCTAACATAGCTCTCGTAGAGGCAAATGTGAAAATGAATCAGGGAGAAGCAGATATTATACTTGTCAATTTTAATTCTTTTATGCATAGAGATAAAATCAAAAGATTTTATATTAGACTCAATGAAATGAAATCAAAAATTAGATTAACAAATATGTACGATCATTTCAATAAGAAGGTTGATTTTACATATGAAAAAGAAGATTACAAATCTCGAATTGATCACATCTTTTCAAACAACTCAGCATGCGGAATAATTAATGATTGTATTATAATGCATAATGAAATGAATCTAAGTTATCTCAATCCAATAGCTGCTGTTATACAATATCAAAGCGGCTTTGAAAATGAACAAACAACTCAAACTGACAAAAATTTTAATAGATTTGATTGAAAAAATTGTGATTTTTAAAATGAATTTCGTAATGAAATGAAAAAAAATTTTGAAAATAATGACAATAAATTCGATTTAAAAGCAGTTAAAACGGCCGATGAATTCAAGTCTTTAGCAAAAGAAAATATTTCTTAACTAAATCAAATATTTTTAAAAAGTGCTAGGAACGCAGAGAATAATTTAAGTAAATTTCGAAAAAATAAATTAGCACTTAAACCAAATAATTATTTAAATAAATTATGGCATGACATCAAAATTAGCAATGTAAAAAGTCAAATTCAAGAAAATATAATTTAATAGAATACGTAAAAACATGCGTAGACATCAGAGAAATAATCATAACAAAAAAAATGAAAAAAAATGTATTCAAATTGACATAAAGTTTAATTGTGATAAGCAAGATATCTGGAATATAATTAATAAATACAAAACTAGCTCAAAAATAATCAAGAAGAAAACAAACTTGAGTGTGATGATTTTGCTAAATACTACTCTAAAATGTTATTTCACGATGATCGAACTTCTAATGCTGAACAACAACTTGTAGAAGAAAAA
This sequence comes from Brachionus manjavacas, assembly GCA_019054805.1. Classification (NCBI taxonomy): domain Eukaryota; kingdom Metazoa; phylum Rotifera; class Eurotatoria; order Ploima; family Brachionidae; genus Brachionus; species Brachionus manjavacas. Next base: position 3,122,427 of record JAHQIY010000012.1, on the reverse strand, counting down.
GTTAAACAGTTGTATGTTTCAGCAATGCTAATCGAAAATAAAAATGTTTTTTTCACGGAAATGGAGCTCCTGACATGTATTAGTAATTTGGAGCTTGGTAAAGCTATAGGTTATGATGGTATCAGAAATGAAATGTATAAATATGGTATTGGTTTTCAAATCACTGACATTTAAATTTAGCTATTCAACGGTATGATGAGACACGGTGTAGTACCGGAAAACATAAACATTACACTAGTCACGCCTATACCAAAAAAAGGTACAATGAAAGATTAGCTCTTCTAATGGAGGCATTACTTTTACAAAAAATTGATTTCAAATCAATGTTAAGCAAAAATGAATTTGGTTACCAGCCAAAAACATCTTAGAAGCATGCTTACTTCACAGTGAATAAAACCATCAATTAATATGTAAATGGCAAATCCGAAACTAAGATGTTAAGATGGTAAATTTTAAATAAAATAAATTTAAAAGTAATTAAATTTGACAAAGTCAATTTTCGTTTTTTTACGACGAATTTAAATATTCAACCTATATGCTCATTTAAATTTATGTTATTTAAATCTACAATATTTATATTGATTTATTTGTAATTGTTATAATCCAACAAGTGTTTTAATAGTTTAATGTTTTGCTGATAATTTGAGATTTCTCTAATGTAGCGACTATTGAAAATAAATTTGATTGAGTCTAATAGACCCAAATTTTCACATTTGTAACCACTTCCAATTAGCTTGATATTAATTTGCTGGCTAATGGACCATCGACTTGGTATTCATCAGCTACCTCTGCATACTGCTTGTAAAATGATCCATTACTTTGACTCAGCAGCTTCTTGTCATATAACGATTTTAGTTCCTCGTAAATTTGTTTTGTTAATTCATTAGTGTAGATTTGATTGAACATAAATAATTTGTGTTTTTTATAAGCAGTTTGTATAGAATCAATATTAAGTTGCTTAAACAGTGGAGACGTTTTGGCAAATTTTGAAACTCCTATTGATTTTTTTATTAATAAATTTTGACGAATGTTAAATTTATTCAATTGTGTTTTGCTGATGTGAAGCATCTCAAGTCCATACTTGAATATTGATTGACAAAATTGTTTGTAAATGAAACCAATAGTTTTGGGATTCAACCCACCAAGCTTGCAGCCAAAACCATTTAATGAGTAAAATGACCATTCGCATTTGTCAAATTTTTTCTCAATAAATTTTAACTAATACTCTCGGTCTCCTATAGGCAAATCTAAATATTCAAAATTTGAAGTGAATGTTTTTCAACACTAAATTGTAAATGGATATAAAACTGTCTATTTTTTTTTTTTTTTTATTATTTCAATTTTTCCATGGGACTTAAACTTTAATTAAATAAATAGAAAAAAATTAATTAACACGCCTCGCAATACTTCTAAAATCAGAATGGAATTCTATTCTAGAATATTGATAATTTCTAACGAGATACAGATGTCAATGCTATATATAAGAAACGAACACAATCCTTTAAATGACATTATATGATATTACATTATATTTATACTTTATTATTGCAATTAACTATTTAACAACTTTCCTTGTTACTCTTTCAGTTCAACAACATGGTAGCAGCAAAAGAAACAACAATTGATCATTTAGCAAGTATAAAAAACTAGTCAAATAAGATAATTTTAGAATGTCCATTTTGGTACAAATTAAAGACAAAAAGCCGTTTGATGCATTGAAAGTAGAGGAAATGAAAGGAGAACTCTTTGCGCAGACTAGATGCTTAGGGGTGAGATACTTGGTCTTAGATAATGATGAACTTGCAGAAGTATCCGAAAGAGCCTTCAATGGTTGGATAGAAGAAGTGACCATCTAACAGGCTGCTAAAAAAGTGCACTTAATAGACTTAATCATCAGATTAGGTACTTTGACGGCTAGTAATATTAACAGAATAATTAACATTGAATTGAAAAATTTCTTTAAATTCTATGGAAATATTAATGATTATGTCGATGATTGGATTTTCGTAATAGAGAGCCAAGCAAATCAAAACTAGGTATTGTTGATGCGGACTTGCCTATGCCTGTTATACAATGCCTAAGAGGGAATGCTCTAAGCACAATAAAGAACATGATCATGAAAAGCATAAAAATTAAAAAAAATCAATGTGGCAAACGTAAATAAACTATTGAATCATCAGCCGATGAAGATCAATTTAATATGTCAGCTGAAGGGAAATTACTCACCAGTCGTTGGTTAATTGCGTAAACCCATGAAATTTGCGTTCGATTACGGTGCAACCGTCTCGATGATTACGAACAAAATGATTGACAAATATGTGATGGAGACCATTCCGACGAACAAGAAAGAAAAAATTGCAGACAACTCTGTTTAAAAGATTGATAAAATGACCAAGAAAATATAGGTGGACATAAGCAATAGTTCAGAAGGTGTTATTATTACAGAAGGATAAAAAGACGAAAATATATTCGAGGAAAAGTGTCACTTAGATGAGGCAAGCGACCTACTAAACGTTCTAAAATTCAAAGAATTAATGAAAAATATCTTTTGCTTCATTCTATAAAATTTATTAATTATCGATTTATTTAGATAATGGTTTTTAAATACGATAAAATTGACGAGGCGATTTAACTAGAGAAAATGGCTCAGTTCATTTTTGAGTGAAATACGATGGCAAAGAAACTTTTTAATAAAGGAATGACGACACTTATTCAAACGCTCAAAAATTTTAAAATTCATAATGTAGACATATCATGTGACTTAATCACATTACTGAGTTAGTTTCTTGATAGTTACAACTTTAAGTTGCTAAACTTGTGAACTGTTTCTATAACGTTATACGTACATGCGCTCTTCGCATGACGTTGCTAGTAACTCTAGCATCTAGTTTTAAAAATATCTAGGCTGAAGAAGGATTGGAATGACGAAAAGAAATGCCGAGTAATAGAGTTTTGTTTTCTAATTAAGCATTTAGCATGCTATCAGCTGATGACAAAAAAGATTTTTCAAAAATATCAAAATATTTAATGGTGAGATGTTGTTAGCCTATTGATTTGTGTTATAAAGAATATCAAGAGCGTCAAATGAAGCCTGGTGAATATCCTGCCCAGTTTGCATTTGAATTAGAGAAACTAGTCAAATGAGCGTTCCCAAACCTAGATGAAGCAAATTAATTTGCAGCTATGAAACATCATTTTCTTAGATGTCTTCCTGTTCATGTGAGGTCTGTTTTTTGAGACGGTATGGCAAAGCTTGAGTGGTCAGAAGTAATGTGTTTAGCAGATCAAGTATTCAGAGACTATGTCCCAAGTGATTTACCAATTGATTTAGAGCAAGAAGTTGATATAGAAGGTGAGCTGAACAGAATGAGAATTGACACTGGTAAGCCACGGGGCAAGTTAAATGGAGAGCGTGAAAATTGACATCAGACATTGTAATATTAGAATCAAATGAGATATTCGGTTTTTTGGAAGAAGCAGAGAATATTTTTGAAGGACCAAATTGTAAAGAAGAAAAACGGGAAATAGCAGTTAAATGGAGCGAATTGGAACCGAGCAAGTCAGATTCTAATATTGACTCAAAATTAATCAAAACAAACAAAAATCTTACTTTAAAATGATTCAAAGATGCGTTCAAATGGGTCAATGAATATGGCCTGAAAAACTTAATTCAGCACAGGATAAAACGAACAAGGGAAGTCCCAATTAGACAGCGTCGGTACAGTACATGGTCCCCACCAGTGCTGTTGGTCTCAAAAAGAGCTAAAATCGAGTGCCAAAGTACAGATATTGTATTGACTTTACCAAACTTGAATAATCAATAAAAATTAAAGACTAGAAAAATATTATTTGGGAGATAAACAAGATTTTATTGACCTTTTTTTAATAATTTTTTACTTAGTAATTTTTCTTTTTTCTATCCACAGGTCTAAAAATTAAAAAGATAATAATAATAATAATAATAAAAAATTTATCAACGGTTTAAAAAATTCGTACCCTAAAAAATATTCTTTGATTTCTTTCTTTTATTTTTTTCTTTCTTGAAATGTACTTATTTGGTCATAGCAAGTTCGACTGCTTTTTAAAACTATTTTTGGGCAGAGGAAAAAAATATGAAATTATTAAATTAAAAGAGATTAAAGGATGAAAATATTAAAAGAAATAAATTATTATTTGGGAGATAAACAAGACTTTATTGATAGATCTAATTTAGGTTTAATTTAGAAGGATCCAAATGATGAAAATTGTTCTGAAGAGCCTAGATTTGAATGAAATGAAGGGAGAGGAGCTGAGAATTGAGCGGCATCGAATGAAGCTGAACCACCACATGGTGATGGACATGGAGCTGGGCATGGTGGTGGACATGGTGGTGGTACTGGAACTGGAACTGGGACACGTTGAGGAACTGGAGTTGGAATTGGAACTCTTTGCGGTACTGGGACCGGAGTTGGGATTTTGAATGGAACTGGTACTGGTTGTGGTACTGGATATTTGTGTGGAACTGGTACTCTAACTGGAACTGGGTATCTTTCTGGGACTAGAAACAAAATTTCAAATAATTATTTGAAATGTTCAGTTAAATGGAAAATAAAAGTCAAATGTACCTGGGTATAGTTTTGGTACTGGAACTCTGTATGGAACATCTACGTGTTCAATGACTGGATATGGCTGTGGAACTGGAATTCTGATCGGTACTCTAACTGGTACTGGAGTTGGAACTGGTGTTGGAACTGGGTATGCTTGAGGCACTGGTACTCTAATTGGAATTTGAACAGTTTGGGCTTGTGGTACTGGTTCGTGATAAGTGAGCTGAACAGGTACTGGTACTCTTACTGGTACTTTGAATGGAACTGGTACTGGGCATGGTTGTGGAATAGGTACTGGAGTTGGAACTGGAACAGGTCTTGGTACTGGTACTCTAATTGGAAATGGAACTGGGTGTGGAACTGGAGTTGGGATTGGATGTGGTACATGTCGTGGTATTCTTACTGGAACTGGATATGGTTGTGGTACTGGTACAGGCACTGGCACTCTTATTGGTGCTGGTGGTGGTGGTGGAGGTGGACAACATGAAGTTTCACATGATCCACATGATGAACCCAATGATCCGAATGATGAAGAGTCAAATGAACCTGCAAGAAAAAGATAAGAATTTATTTTAAATGTTCAAAGATAAATGTTTTTATTTTTTTACCAAACATTTTGAATTATTTTTTCTTTAAGATAAGATAAATAAAAAATCCGATAGTTTGTTTTTTTTTCAAATTTTAACTTAATTTATATGGGTTCTCTCTGTTTCTGCTTGAACAAATTTGATCCCACAATCGAAATTGTTGATATGAAATCGTTTCAAAAATAATCATCGCCAACATTGATCAATATAAATTCCATATAAAAAATTAGAATTAAAAAAAATGTTTTTTGATTAAAAGGAGTCTTCTAGTTTTACATTTATCCTTATTGATACTGTTCATTCGCTTTATGTCCACAAACAATTTATTAATTAAAAATAAAACTTGAATTTTCTTTGTTTGTTTTATTGAAAGTAAAAAATTCATTTTTATTGATGATGATCATTTATGTAAATGATAGATTCGATTGTTACTAAATAACAAATTTATCCAAGCATCGACACTCTTCAAGATATTCCTATGTATTCAAATTAAAGATCAAATAAATTGATAAAATGTTGTTGTTAATGAACAACTTACATATAAATATCAACATGAAAATCCATTTGAGAATAAACACTTTCCAGTTTAATTCTAGTTGATAAATCGGTTAAATAACGTTAACAATGGCTTCATTTGGATCTTCTTTGTTTGCTGGTGCTGAATTTTCAGCTCCTTTGGCTGCTACTCAATTTCCTGCTCAATTGCCTTTTTCTTTACCATCACTTGGCTCATCATGTGGTTCATGTCCTGCACCACCACCTCCACCACCACCATGTCCAGCTCCATGTCCACCACCACCATGCAGAATTCCAGTTCCAGTTCCAACCCCAGTACCAACTCCAGTACGAGTACCACAGTACATAACTGTAAGAAAAGATTTAATCTCCTGACAAAAATAATCCATCTATGTATTAATTTAATTAAAATCCAAAAAGGTACCAGTGCCAACTCCATGCCCAAGACCGGTTCCAGTTCCAGTTCCAAGACCATGCCCATTCCCAGTTCCATATCCACAAAGAGTTCCAGTTCCAACACCTTTCAAAGTTCCAGTACCAACTCCTGTTCCACAACAGGTTCAAATTCCACAACCAGTTCCTCAAATAAACCGTGTTCAAGTACCATTGCCATATCAAGTACCACAACCAGTTGCTGTTCCAACTCCAATTAGAATTCCAGTAAGAGTACCAGTTCCACAACCCTACCCAGTGCCACAACCAGTTCCAGTACCATGCCCAGTTCGTATTCCAATTAGAATTAGAATTCCAAGACCAGTGCCAGTACCAGTCGAAGTACCAATTCCAGTTAGAACTCCACAACCATATCCAGTTCGATTACCATGTCCAGTTCCTCAACCATGCCCAGTACCAGTAGCCCAACCTGTTCCTCAACCATGCCCACAACCCGTCCCATATCCAGTTCCAGTACCATGCCCACAACCTGTTAAAATTCCAACTCCAGTTCCAGTACAAACTTGCCCACCACCACCACCACCATGTCCACCACCATGCCCAGCTCCATGTCCATCACCATGTGGTAGTTCAGCTTCATTCGATGCCGCTCAATTCTCAGCTCCTCTCCCTTCATTTCATTCAAATCTAGGCTCTTCAGAACAATTTTCATCATTTGGATCCTTCTAAATTAAACCTAAATTAGATCTATCAATAAAGTCTTGTTTATCTCTCAAATAATATTTTTCTTTTTTTCAATATTTTCATCATTTAAACTTTATTAATTATCTCAATGATTAATTTTTTTTCTCTTTAATTTTAATTTTTTTTTCGATTAATTGTTTTTAAATTCAGTCGAAATTTCTTAATTCACATTCGAAAGGACGTTTTCGAATCTTTATTCTAAAAATTTAAACAAACATTTGTTGTTTTTTTTTAATTTAATTTATTGTTTCAGGTTCAAATTTTAACAAATGGTAAAAACAAAGAAATGTAGAAAATGATTATGTTAAATTATATCAATTCATACCATAAAAAGATTTGAAAAATTGAACTGAAGCAATCAAATCCTAGATGGCAGATCTAAAAATTATTAAGTTAATAATAGATAATTGTGAACTGTTCTGTGTGAAAGTCAAACAAGATCACAGAAATACTACAAAGAATACCTCAATTCATTGTGTCTTGGTCAAAGTGATTTTGATTCATTTATCAAATACAAGTCTTCATATGATTTCATTTAATATTCAAGAATGGAAAAATAGTAGTTATAATTTTTGGTTTTGGCAAAAAAACTTCATCTAAAAACCCAATATTAAAGTAGCTTTTAATTTGAATATTTGTGATTTTCCCGTAGTTGATTTGAAATTTGAAGGCAAACTTAAAAGGGGACGTCCAAAGATCGAAATGCCAGCGTGGATGAGAAGTGAACCACCTAATTTACCTGAAATTGATACAATGAAAATTTCTCTATCAGTTTAACCATCAACATCATCTATACATCATCTGTACATCATGAGAATAACTATTAGACTCATTAGAACAACAGCCACCATCACAAGAAGTATCACAACCAAAAAAAAAGAACAAAAAATATAAAAATAAAGGAGTTGTCGTTAAAAGATGAGCACGATTGACTAAAAAGAATTAAATTTGTTTATTTTATATTTTTTTCTAAAGTTTTCTTTAATAAATCTAAGAATTTCTTATTTATAATTCAATAGAATTTTATAAAACGTCAAAATTAATTTCATAATTTCGTCATAATTTTTTTTTCCAATAAAACTAACTAAAACATTTTTTGGTACTAGAAAATTTAATTAAGCAAGACAAAAACATATTTAGTATTTCTAAATTATTTTTTGGTACTTGGTGTAATATAATTAGGTACTGAGAAACATTAAGGATGTGACTGTTTTAGTTTAAAATTGGTCACTTGTCATGGTCTGGCTTTCTAAGACATTAAAGTCAATAAGTTTGTCTAAAATCTAATAATTAGTTAGCCGAACTACTAAATGGTTAAGAACAGAAAGAAAAAAGAAAATTTCTTTTATTAGAATCATTCTAAACTTTTTAAAATTGTTTTCAGCAAAAAAAGCTTCCAAATAATTTGGGATATTTGATGCTCCTAAGTACTATTAGGAACAAAATTTGATACTGCTTATTTAAATAAATAGTTTAATCCTAGAGGTTTATAAAGATAAGCTTAAAATATTGTTTTAATAATAATATTGTTATTTATTAGATAGTTCAAACAGTTCAAGTTTTTGATGAGTTTAAATTGCTGATGGCTACCTTTGATAGTACTTTAAGTTTTTCCAAACATATATTTTTCCAAACTTCGACTATGAATCTATCATCCCAACTTCGAGTTTTTTTTCAATTTTTTTTTAAATGCTTCATTTTGAACACTTTTTTTAAGAGAATTAAAAGAGATAATAAAAAAAATTTAAAACCTACAATTTGTTCAGAATTTTCTCTAGTTTCGGAATTTGTATCAGAATTTATCTCATTTGAGATCAGTGGGGTCCATTGGGACTGGGTACAAAAAATCAAAAAAATGGGTAAAATTTCGACTTTTTTTGAAAAAATCTCGAGACTAAATTTTTTTTTGGAAGGAAAAAAAATTATTTTTTAGTAAAGAATTTTTAAATTAGGCTCTCATGTCGCTTCGGCACATTTTTATTATTCATTTATGCCAAAATGGTGAACACTAAAGTAACCTCTTTTGAGCATTTAATAAAAGATTTACTCATAGAGTGGTTAAAGATTCCGACTGAGTGCGTATAAAAATTTCTAAACTATGAAAAGATTTTTTAAAGTTAATTGTATTTCATTTTTTATATTTTTTTTTGGTTTTTGTTTTTGGATTGATGAAAAATAAATTTTTTTTTATAAAAAGAGCCGCTTTTCTAAATTTCCGCCTATTATATCACGTAAAAATAACTCTTTTGAAAAAAATTCTAAAATTTAGCAACATAATGGAAAAGATATTTAAATTTATTAAAATAATATTATTTGAGCCAATAATAAGATTTAATAGTAAAACTTTATAAAAATTATAGCCTAAAAATGTTATCCCTTCTCAAAAATATATCAAATTTTCTAAAGATTTTTAAAAGAATCTTTAAAGAAACTACAAAAAATCCCTAAAAATTTTTGGCTGGGCAGAATCAAAGAGATAAAAACAAATCCACAACCCAATTTTTATCATTTTTTATAAATCCCAAGAATTTTTAAGTATAAATTGAATTGAATAATTTTGTTTTTATATGACACAATTTTTTTATTATTTCTCGTAAAAAATTTTCATATCAAAATAAATTAACGCATCGTTACTAGCATATACAGTGGTGATTTGCTAAATGAATTAATAATTTTGCCAAATTTTACTCAAACTGACATTTGTAAAAAAAATTAAATTTACGTAAAATTACGTAAAATAATGTAAATATTTGTAAAATCGAAAAAGCCAAAAAAGCTTGAATAAATGCGATTTTTTAGTAAAATAAATTTTTTTTTTTTTTGTTTTTGAAAATAATAGTCAAAAAATAGAAAAATTTGAGAAATTTATTTAAAAAAATAATAAATAATAAGTAATAAATAAGTAAGTAATTTTACGTAAATTTACCAAAAATAACGTAATTTTGGTTTAATTCTTTACATTTTAAAAAAAGTTTTTTTACTTTAAAAAATTGTCTAATGTGCTAGAAAGTTAACTAATTAATTAATTTTACGCCTGGTTTTTATAATACGCTGGATAATATCTATTAAACTTTCATTATAATGCAGCTATTAAAAAAGAGTTGACGTTTTCAGTCGATAAAAGCAAGGACTATTAATTTGTCTTAATAACTTTGCTTCTTCTCTATTTAATAAATGAAATCATGCATTAATTTAGGCAAATTGAAGTTCATGATCAAATGTAGATTTCAAGTCCAAATTTATAGTTTCTGATTTAAAGATAAAGGTATTTTTTATCTATTTTTTAATAATAAATGACAAAGCTTTATAAAACATGATTTGTTCAATTTTTAAATTAGGAAGTAAATTATATGAATTTTTATCTGGAGTAAAATAAAATCTTAATCAATAATATTAAATTATGCAACACAAAATTTAAACTTTGTTTCGCTGTAATATAATAATAATAATAATATATATAAGCTACAGCAAGACTAGCTTGTGGAGGTTGTCTACTAGGAGGTCACCTATGGTAGCTCCTCGCACATAACACATAGAAAGGTACTGAAAAAAGAAATGCTGTTTGAATTTTAGGTCTAAATAAGAGTTTAGATTACAGATATAAAAAGCTGTAAAATAAAAATTTTAAAATATAGTTTTATTAATATTAAAATATCATTTAAGCCATAATTTGTATGCTTTATGTGGATTTTGAATTTGTCTTTTAAATTTTCAAAAACAGAGATTTTAGAAGAATCAATTAAAGATCAGCTAGAAAATAAAGATTTGTTTTTTTATTTTTTAAATAAAATAACAAACATTTAATTTTTAATTTAAAAAAAATTTACAAATCATTTTTGTTAAGATTTTAATTTTTAAAGTTCTCATGAAATTCAAGTTGCCTTAATTTAGCGACGACGTAAAAAATTGAAAAAAAAGTCTACTAGTATTTTTAGTTTAAATAATTTTATCTATATTAAAATAATTGGGAGTAGGATAATTAGAATGAATTCATTAAATGAAATAAAAGTTAGCTTTATTGTAAGCAAAAATAGATCTTGTTCAAATATGGGTTTTTAGAACCAGTTAGATGCCGCTTGTACCATAAACCAGTTGAAATCGGCTTGAAGTAGAATGATTTATTGACTCCGAAAGGACTCTTCTTTTCCCATGATTCACTATAAAAGCTCTCTCTCTCTCTCCATCTTTTTAATACGATAACAAAAAGCCTTACCTCTTTTATCTCTAGATATTTATGCAAATTGTGATCTTAAGATCAGATAATTTCAAAATTTTGTACAGACATTAAACAAGTCGTTTAAAGGAAAAAGAAAGTTTTCGCTTATAATTATTATAATTTCTACCAAAACTATGTATATTTAAGCTTCTCGTCACCCAATAATAGTTGCAATCGCTTTTTTGGTTTTGTTCACTTCACTCAAGCTTTGCTTGATCATAAATTATAAGCTTTGAAATGCAAGCACACTTACACACACACATACACACACACACATACTGGCATGCTTAATGTACCCCCTATTTTTTTCAAATCTGCATCATCAGTCATTAGATGGTGATGACAAATTTTTTTTGGTTCAACTCAAAAAATCAATTTTTTATTATAATTGCGTGTGGAATATTTTGAAGAGAAAATGTCTTGAAAGTAAAGGCTATTCTAAAAGCTTAAAGTCGACTATTATCATAATAGATCGAGCCACACTCACAATTATATAAAAGCTAAACTTTAAACCAGCTCTATAGCTTGGTGTTGAAATTTTCTAGTTTTTTTTTGAAATAAATATCACGGATAAAATTTTTGTGTTTAGAAATTTTAATTTTAGCAAAGAGAAACAAAATGTCCGCACCAACTTCAGACAGATGTCCGGCGTACAGCGCCTTTTTTGGGGTGATGGGCGCCACAGCAGCCATGGTCTTCTCAGCACTAGGCGCAGCATACGGAACAGCCAAGTCGGGCTGTGGTATCTCGGCAATGGCGGTCATGAAGCCCGAGTTCATCATGAAATCAGTCATCCCAGTGGTCATGGCCGGCATCATTGCCATCTACGGCCTGGTCGTCGCCGTGCTCATCGCTGGCGGCATCGACAAAGACGGATACTCTTTGTACAAGTAAGAGCTAAATGGAACCAAAAAAAAGAGAATTTTTTTTCTAAATTTTATTTAAAAAGGAGCTTCCATCATTTGGGCGCCGGTTTGAGCGTTGGTCTGTCCGGTCTGGCAGCTGGCTTCGCCATTGGCATTGTGGGAGACGCTGGTGTCCGGGGCACGGCCCAGCAGCCGCGTCTCTACGTCGGCATGATCCTGATTCTTATCTTTGCCGAAGTGCTGGGTCTCTATGGTCTTATCGTTTCGCTCATCTTGACCACCCGACCTGGAAACTCGGTCTGCTAGACATGATTCAATAAAGAACTAATTTATTTAGACTTTCGATTTTTGAACAAAACAACTCTAGTTTCCTCTCCATTTTATTCCAACATTTGTTTTTATCGTCTAATTGTCACAAACAACCCAAAAGTAAAAGATATAAATTGAATAAAATTGAATAAAATTCGTCGTTTCATTTTTTATGCTCCCTAGTTGGAATTGATTTTCTTTCTTCTCTCTTTTTTTATCTTAATATCTTCGAATGTCTTAAATTATTTATTTAAACTGAAATAATAAAATTTTAAAATAAAGTTTTATTTGTACTCGATTGGTTTTAGTCTAGCGGAATAATACTCTGTGAACGGTGTCGTCTAGTGTGTCCTTTGTTTATTCTTTTAATAAATTGTTTTTTAAACAGAAGTTTTTTTCATTCTCAAAATTTGGCCACAAAAAAAGCTAAAAATAAAAAAGTTTAAACAAGATAACAAAAAACTTATCAAATAGACATCTTTTATAACTTGTTTGGTTATTTTTTTTCATTAATGCAATTTTTTATTCGAAATTTAGATAATATAAAATGGAACAAATGCCAGAGAAAAAAATATTGTAAAACTTGAAATGTATCTAATAATTTCTTTGATAGTAAAATTTTCTGAAGCATATTCTGTTTCATGTTGTTTTATCGTCAAATTTTAAAAAGCTCAATTTTCTCAATTTTAAAAATGAAAGAGAATTTTATTTTTGTAATTTTTTGGAAGGTTTGTATAAAAAATGAAAACTGAATTAACTACGTTTTTTAACTATGTTTAAGTCGGATGATTTTTTTAACATGGGTCAAATTTATTCATTTTTTAAGACATGTCACTAAATTCGAATAATTAAATTACTTAGACTTAATTATCCTTTTTGTTCTTTTATCTTATCTAACATTATTTTTTATTTTTTTTATTTTTTTTTATTTTGAAGATGAATTAGATTGGTACAGATTTAAAAATAAAAAATATTATTTTTTAGGTTATAGAAAGACATATAATATTTTGATATTTAAAGAAATAAATAACATAATATGAGGGTTACCAAATAAAACAAATATTATAATAGCTGTCAGCTAATTAAAAATATTTTAACAAATAAAATAACCAAACAAAACTTAAATTGTACAACACTGATATAAGGTAGCAAATTTTGTGTGATGCGTGGATCTGAGAGTTAAAGTCTAGGCTGTTCAGCTGAACACCTTCCACACTTGATGACTGCGAAGGATCCTCGCGGTCTAATTTTTGACCTTTTATAAAATTTTATTGAATTATAAATAAGAAGTTCTTAGATTTATTAAAGGAAATTTTTGAAAAAATAAAAAATAAACAAATTTAATTCTTTTTAGCCAAGCGAGCTCATTTTTTAACAACAACATCTTTATTTTTATCTTTTTTGTCCTTTTTTTTTGGTGATGATACTTCTTGTGATGGTGGTTGTTGTTCTAATGAGTTTGTTAGTTGTTCTGATGATGTTGATGGTTGTTAAATAGAGAAATTTTGATTGTATCAATTTCAGGTAAATTGGATGATTCACTTCTCATCCGTGCTAGTTTTGTTATCTTTTGACGTCCCCTTTTACGATTGCTTCAATTTTCAAATTAACTTCGGGGAAATCACAAATATTTAAATTAAAAGTAACTGTAATGATGTGTTTGCAGATGTAGTATTTTTGCCAAAACCAACAATTACAAATATTGTTATAAACCTTAAAAAGAGAAAGAAGTTTCTTCCGGATCTGTTAGGATCTGGTGGTTCGCGGTTATAACAAAAATAATAAAAGAAAATTAAATAATAATAACTTTATTAATAAATGGCCACTTCTAGCCTGAACAAAAATTAAAGAAAAGATGGAGAAAAGAAAAGAAAAATAATTTCAAAGTTTTTTCTTCTAATCGCACATGTCTAGTATTTTACACAGTGTTAAATACTATCAATTTGCTAAGCGCAAGAGATCATAGTATTGCACTGTGACTATAAACATTTAAGTTGAAACGTGTCGGTTGCTTTAAATGAAGATTTTTTACAAGATTGTTCATGGGCAAAACTTTCGGAAAATAAGGCTGATGACTTGACAGTTCAATTTTATTATTGTAGCAGCGCAGGTAGATTTGTTTGTCCAGTGCGCCTCAAAATAGTCCCAGATCCGTCTTCAATGAAAGTTTCAATATATATCTCAGAGGACGATCACAGACATCCAGAACCTAAAACAGGAATTTCCACTGAAACAAAAGAAATAATACGCCAATTGTATTTTTACGAAAAAGTTACGCGTCCAGGTTACATTTAAAAACGACTCTTTGAAAAAAAAGTCACTATTATGCCCAAAGTTTCACAAATCCAGACATTTCTGAAAGTACTGAAAAGCGAGACAGTTCAGAACATAACTTCACTTGATGAACTTTTCGCTTGGTGTAGAGATAATGAGAGGACCCCAGATGATCAAAATGTAATGTTTTGTCCAATGCACCAAATCGATCGGGACCGTGGTATAATAACAGCATTGCGTATATTCTTGACTACAATGAAGTTGATATCTCTAGTAGAAGAAGATGGTAAGTTTTAAATTTTAATTTTCTCATATATAAAATCATTTTTCACATTTAAGTTGAAATGTTAGCAACCGATTCTACATACAAATTGGTTTGGAATGGTTATAAAGTTCTACTAGTTGGCTCATGCGATAGAGAAAAAAAATTCCATCCTTTTGGAATTGCTGTAACAATGTGTGAAAAAAATCAAGACTTTGAGTTTCTATTTCACGCACTCAAAGAGACAGTAACGAAATTATTTGAGCATCATATTCAACCAACAGTTTTACTTGCAGATGGAGCTGAAGCAATACATAATGGTTTCGCTAAAGTTTTTACACTTGAAAAACGGAATATATGTTGGGCTCATGTCAAGCGAAATGTTCATACAAGATTTTGCCGTAATAAACATTATTATCATATCAAGAATGATATTGACAGTCTACAACTTTCAATTACAGAATCAATGTTTGAAAGTGCTTCTAAACTTTTTATCAAAAAATGGACTGAATTAGACAAAGATTTTTCTTCATTTTTTGAGACTACATGGATAAATTCTTCGGTAAATGGTTGGTTTGATGGTAGATCACAAAGTCATCCAATAACAAACAATGCACTTGAATCCCACAACAAAATTATTAAAGATTTGGTCGAGAGAAAGTCTATGCCTTTAGCTGACTTTCTTAAGAATATAAACGACGCTGTTCTTCAATTTTGGTCGTTTCAGCGTAATGACATCCGTCCAGATCAGAAAGTCTTTCAAAAGAGCCCAATGTAACTATAGACGACTTCAAAAGAGGTTTTGCCTGGGAGATATTAGGACTGAAAGTTGTAAAAAAAAAATTTGGCGATAAAACTTTCTTTTTCGTTCAACGCACAACGAAAGCAACCCAAGCATCAACATCAGCCCAAGCATCTACATCAACCCAAGCATCCACATCAACGCAAGCTACAACATCGACTCAAGCACCCACATCAACACAACCAGTAAATAGAAAGCGAGGAAGACCTCCAAAAAAAAATGTTAAGGAAGTAGAAAACAAGGTACATGAAGTAGATACATTCAAGCCAATAGATAAAGAACGCTGTAAGAATTACATTCAGATGCTAAATCAATGCGAGTGGAACAGCTTTCAACATTTCGTCGAAACTTTCCAAGAATTACGCATTATTCGTCTAAATGAAGATAATTGGCGTTTGAGCACATGTACTTGTCCATCGTGGTTTAAACATTACATGTGCAAGCACATAATAGGAATTGCCTTTCGAGATAGATTATTTACAGAATTTCCAAAAGAAGCCTGGACAATAGGACTTGGTCAAGTTGCGAGTGTTGGACGACCACGAAATATGTCAAAAGCATTGCAAAAATAAAGGCTTCACATTTTTGTTATATTTTCTTTCATTTTATTTTTTTTTACTTGAAAAATAATTTTATATTTAACAGAAAAAAATTTTTTCCATTGAAAAATTTGTTTATATTAAATTGACAAATATTTTTTTTAATTGACAAATATAAAAACTAATTGACAAAACATTTATTTAAATGACATTTATTTTTTCAGATTGACACTAGTATAACTGACGAATTATCTAGTTTTAATTGACAAATATTTGTTTTTTAAATGACATATATTTATATTAATTGACATAATATAAAAAATAAAAATTTGAAAATTTGTCGTTTGGCTTAGCAAATTTGAAAAACCAAAATTTAATTAATAGCGTCATCACGTGATTTAAAAACCGTTGAAAGTTGTGTGTTGGCAATGTCGCTCAACAAAACAAACCAAAACCGACGGTGGATATTTAAAAATTCGGTCAAGCTAAACTTGAAGAGGTTAGACAAACCGATTAGCCATAAAGTCTTATTTAGTGCACTTAATGTCGTCCTGAACCAAGTGGAAAATGATGCGATCACAAGTATTGATGGACTCAATATTGAACACATTACCGAAGAAAAATATAAAGATAGACCCGAGAGGAAAAATGGTGTCAGAAGGGTGAGAATATCATTTCCAAAAGAAGTTGAGAATATTATTGGAAGCTTGTCAGGCCCCACAATAATGTATGGTTTAAAGTGTCTTGTGTCAATTGTTGGACAAAAGCAGAAATGCTATTTTTGTGATGATGAAGGACACAACATTGCTAAATGCCCTGTCAAAGAAACACTATGCGAAAATTGTCATCAGAAAGGACATTTGACAAAACAATGCTCCATTGCCGAAAAGCTTAAGTCGCTTGAAAGGAAAAAGATTGACTACAATGATCTTTACATTGACCAAGAAGAAACGCAATCATAATTTGAAGCTGACCAAAAAGATAATGATGAAAATGTGATGCCAAAAACACCTGGATATCAGCCAACAAATTTCAATGACGTAATATCCCAAATTAGCCCAAAAGACCTTAAAACTCCAGTTTTAGAAGAAGCTTTGGTAAGTCGTTTAAACGATTTTCTACCACTATGCCAGTTACCTGTCAATGTACGCTCAAATGATCAGAATGAGACTGAGAATTTTTTCCAAACCAAAAATCAAACCAAGAGATTTCCCGAATCTGATCCAAATGAAAAAGAGCTCACCGGAAATGAATCAAAGAAACCATTAGTTGTCTTAGAAAATCAAAACGACAGTACCTTCGAGTCTGAATCAAACAGTTCAACAACTGAATGTTCAATTCAAGTAGATCAATCATCTAACGAAATTAGTCAGCAAACTGCCAGTCAAAACAGCATTGAAGAAAATTTAGAATGAACAAGAAGATAAATAAATCAACTTTAAGAACAAAACCTCTTAATAATACAAGGTTAGTAATTACACACTGGAATTGTCTTCATTTACCTAGTAGGGTTCATCTCTTAGCCAATTTTTTAGCTCAAAAATGTCCAGACATTGTTTTGCTCAATGAACTAAAGATAGATTTAAGTGAGGCAAATATTTATCTTGATTTTCACAATTATCAATTCATAACAAAACCACGCAACAAGTATGGAGGAGGAGTAGCAATTTTAATTAAAGAAGGAATTGAATTTATACAAGATTTCTCTTATGAGGAATTCAATTCCGAAATCCTTTGTATAAAAATGAACTTAGGAAAGAATAATGAATTGTTTATATTCAGTCTTTATAATCCACCCAATATGCTTCTGAACTTTGAGTTTTTTAAAACTGTTAATAAAAATTGTAGAAACTACATTTTAGGTGGTGATCTTAACGCCAGAACAAAGCAAATGGGCTTCGTAGGGGGAAATGAAAACGGCCTAATGTTGGAAAGAATAATCAACGAGTTAGACTTCTCAGTAATCAATGATAAGCGTCCTACTTTCAATATTTTTAATAGGAATTACTTTGAAATTCTTGATCTTTTCTTAGTTTCATCTTCATTAATTGACAAAATTACCGACTTTTGTGTCCTAAATAGTCAAGACATGACTAGTGACCATTACCCAATCGAAGCATCGATTTCTATGGGCTATCAATTAGAAAATAAATCAGCAGCTAAAAAGTTTAACTATAAGAAAGCAAACTGGCAATTATTCAGCGAGATTTTAAATTCTCAAATAGTGAATATCGCTGAAAGTTCCCTAACAATAGATCAACTAAATGATAAAATTACAGAAAAAATTATTTCTATTTCAAATAAAAGCATTCCTTATCATTCGCAGAAAATCTACAAAACCAGTCTTCCCCCGAACATTGTAATTCTGATAAAAGAACGCAGGAAAGTAAGAAGAAACTTTCAAAAAACTCGCTGTCAAAATCTCAAGAAAAAATTTAATCAACTTACATTCGAGTTAAAGGCCTCTTTAAAAAAATTCTGGAATCAAAATTGGTTTGATTTTATTGAGAAAATGGGAAAAAACCCACTGACAAGTAGACCATTCTGGAAAAAAATAAATAAATTTAGATCAAAAAAAGGATCAAATTTAATCCCAAATTTGTTTTTAAATGACAAGGAATTCAAAAGTAATGAAGAAAAGGGTAAATGCTTTGGATAACTCCTATCTTCAATATTTAGTCCTAATTCTGATTTAATAGATCGTGATAAAGATTTCGAAATACTTAATTCTAACTCTGAATTCTTTAGAAATTATGATCAGTCTAATTTTAATGATCCAATTTGCTTAAATGAATTAATTATGGCTCTAAAAAGATTGAAAAATGAAGCGGCATCAGGACCTGACCAAATTCATAATCTAATGTTAAAAAACTTACCTGGAAATTCACTAATAGAAATTTTAGAACTTTTTAATTTATCTCTTCGAGAAGGTAGAGTCCCTAAAGCATGGAAAACATCGAACATTACTATGATTCAAAAAAAAGCCTTTTCTTTACAAGATCCTTTAAATTATAGACCAATTAGTATAACGAGTTGTTTGGGAAAGCTCCTGGAACGCATAGTATTTTCAAGATTATACAATTATTTAGAAAAAAATTCACTCCTTATCCAGGAGCAATCTGGATTTAGGAAACACCGGCGAACATCAGATAATCTTTTCTTTTTAATTCAAAATATTGTGGAATCATTTAATAGAAAAAAAAGAGTTTGTGGCCTTTTTTTTTGATATTTCTAAAGCCTTTGATAGGGTTTGGCATGAAGGTTTACTTTTTAAATTGATTAAAATGAATCCACCTCATTACTTGACTAACTGGATTAGATCCTTTTTAGATAGTAGGACATTTAAGGTAAATGTGAATGACCAATTGAGCGACGAATATCAAATAACTGCAGGTGTTCCTCAAGGCTCAGTAATTAGTCCTCTTTTATTTAGTATATATATTAATGACATCCCAAAAAGAAACAAAACAAATAATGAATACTCTCTGTTTTTCGCAGATGATCTAGTTACATTCTTCTTTTATAACAAGAAAGGGAACCTAGAAAATAAGATTAATAAATACACCAACGAACTAGAACAATGGCTTGTTAAATGGAAAATGAAGATATCAGTTGAAAAGTCGTGTTCAGTAGTCTTTTCTAGGTACAAAAAAGAGGGTGATAATCTAAACTTAAAAATCTATGGAAACAGAATAGTGAGCCAAAAAGAAATCAAGTTTCTTGGTATTAAATTTGATTCTAAGTTAAACTTTAATATACTAGTAGACGAAATTAAAAAACGCTGCAACAAAAGGCTAAATATTATTAAGATATTATCAAACAAAAAATGGGGTCTCAATCAAAACACACTAGAATATTCATTTAAATCTTTAGTCGGATCAATTTTAGACTATTCTTTTCCTTGCTTGAATTCATTTTCAGAAAATAATATCAAAAAACTACAAGCAATTCAGAATACAGCAGTAAGATCTATCCTTAAGTTAAAATATGATACTCCTTCCAACATCGTGCATCATGAAGCTTTTAATAAACTTAATTTATTAACAGTCTCGAATCGACTGTTTGAGTTGAGTGAGAGATATGTTGGGACAGGACTGAGTCATTCTATTCCATTGGTTGTTAGACTGGTGAAGGAATACAAAGAAGGTTTCGAATCCAGATATATTGAATACCCAACTCCATTGTGTAATTGCTACCTTACTATTTCTTCTTTTTTTCCTGAAACTTGAACTATTTAAACATGTGCCACATGAAACAATCTTTTCCAATTTATGTCTTTTCAACTTTAATTTTTTTTAGCTTATTTACTCTATTTTGATTCTTTTTTTTTATCTAATTTTATTAACTTTAATTTTATTTTTATTTTATTTTTTTATTTTATTTTTAATTTATTCTGAAGGAGCTTTAGCTCGGTACAGAAAACAAATAAATAAAAAATAAATAATAAATAAAATAATAATATCATTTAGTCTTTTTTAAAATGTACAATTATCTTATTTACTGTTGGGTGACTTCTTATTGAGAGAGCAAATGATTTATGCCATGCTTCGAAGTTATTATTTGTTCTAGGGGTATCATTTAAAACTCTATCGAAAACATTCCATATTTCAGGTTTATATGTAGCATCCAGCTTTATGTTTTTTGACTTTATTTTATTCTTATGATGCTTTTCAAAATAAGCATTATATTAGTACTCGCATTTTGGCCATTCCATTCTACATTTCTCCTGGCTCTCAAAATAGCCTGAGTGAAATTGCAATCATTTTTGCATAGCATTCGTCTGGTTCAAGTTTATCAAAATAAACGTCATGGGACCGGTGAGGCTGGGTTTTAATAAGAGTTCTGTCATTAAGTGGTGTTTTGAAAATTCCACCTTTTTATAATTTTTTTTAAATTCTAAATTTTATTTATAATAATTTTTGAATACCGATAGCTCGTTGTAAAGAAGTATGCGAATCTAGTTCACACGTATGCACACGACCACTACAACTTGGAACATTACATTTTCAATAAGTTAATTATTTTTTATTTATTTGTTTTATCTGTGCCTAGCTAAAGCTCCTTCGGATAAAAAAAATAAAAATGAAAATTAAATAAAAATAAAATAAAATCATTTTATTTTATTTTATTTTATTTTAAGTTAAAAAGAATAAATATAAGAAAAATTAAAAATAAGTTAAAATATAAGAAAAAGACAATTAAAAATTAATAAATTGTAAGAGTCGACATGTGGAAAGTATTTAAGTATTAAGCAGTTCAGGAAAGAAAGAAGAAATAGTAAGATAGCAATTACACAATGGAGTTGGGTATTCAACAACCTTTACCGGTTCTCGGTTTTTGTTTATCGATAAGGTATCTATCGCCTTCATGTTGCAACTTATGCTTACCTTTAGCGCTAGGTATTATATCGAAATCTGATACTGTTGTTGTGTTATTTTTTCATTGATGCATGATTGATCAAATGTCGAATGTGAAAAAGAATTAGTTGATGTGAAGGCTGTTGAAGTTTTTGTACTGTTTTTTTATTCCTTAATCTGAGAGGAGTATCATTAAACATTTTAATTCAATTCTAAAATACATTAAGCTAATAGTTAGTAATTATATTTTTTTGAGAGACTTCAAATATAAGATGATAAGAATAAATTAAAAAAAATCGAAATCAAAATAAAAAATCAAATTAAAGTTAAAAAAATGAGATAAAAAAAATAAATTAAAATAAATTAAATAAGCTAAAAAAAATGAAAGTTAAGAAGACATAGATTGTTACACGTGGCACATGTTTACATAGTTCAGGTTTCAGGAAAAAAGAGGAAATAGTAAGGTAGCAATTACAAAATGGAGTTGGATATCCAATATTGCTTGATTCGAAATCTTCTCTATTTTCTTCCAACATTCTGATGACTAAAGGAACAGAATGACTCAGTCCTGTCCCAACATATCTCTCACTCAACTCAACAAGCCGATTCGAGACTGTTAGTAATTTAAGCTTACCAAAAGCCTCATGATGCAACATGTTGGAGGGAGAATTATATTTTAACTAAGGGATAGATCTTACTGCTGTATTCTGAATTGCTTTTAGTTTTTTGATACACTATTTTTCCATTCTTGACTATTAATTGAAATCTCACGAAATTTAATTATGATGTATTTGTAATTAGACTTGTAATGTATTTAATAAAGGAATCAAAATCAGTTTGATGAAGACACAATGAATGAGGTATTCTTTACAGTATTGCTTTAATACATAAAGTGATAACTAATTCTAATTGAATAAATTTTTGATTTCACTGAATTTAATAATTGGTACTAACTAAAATATTTGGTCTAACCAAATTATGTAAAAAAAAATAGTATTAAATATTATTAAATTATTTTTGTTACTAGTTAAACATATAAGCTACTAACTTTTAGCTTGTTTTAATAAAATAAAATGTATTTAATATAAGATTTTTTTTATAGAAAATAAAAATATTCTATATTTGATATTATCTATTTATTTAAAATGTAACAAGATTGCAAAAGTAACTATTGCTGAATTGCTGCAAAGCATTGGAAGTCTACAAATAAACACAGCTTAGCAAATTTTTGCTACGTCAAAAGATAACGACTATTTGATAAGATGATTGACTCAACTAACAAAATTTATCTTGAAAATAATTTTAATTTTTTTTAAAAGAGTTAACCACGGTTCAGAGCATTGAAATCAATGACAATGAGTGATCAATATTACTCATTAATGACAATGAGTGACAATGAGTGATTAAAATAAAATATCAATGACAATGAGTGATCAATTAAAATAAAATTCTTTAATAAAGAAAAAAAAATTTTGATAATGATAAAAAAATTTCAGAAGATGAGCTAAAAATTAAAAAATTAACAAGGGCAAAAAATTTTACCGATTTTTAATGATGCCTTTCAGGTTAGAGCGTCTATAAAGAAATTCTTAATCTAAATCATTACAGCCTAGATTAGAATAAGAAAAACGTTTACAATTAATAGTACAAAGCACAAAAGAAAAATTGCCAAGAATTGTCGATTATTTATCTTATCTTTTTTTTTTTAAATTAAATTAAATTTTTGTTTTATTTGATAAACTTTATTGAATTTTTAAATAATCTGATTAAATTTTTTTTCCTTAAATCTACTAAGTAATTTAAATAAACCCTTTAATAAACGAAAAATTAATATTTTAAAAATTAAAGTAATAAATTAAGAAAAGTATCGTTACTTGCATAATTCGCTTTTTTTTTATGTTTCGAATCTATTTTAAAAAATAATAAATTTGAGTTACTTTAGCAATCTTTTAATTTAAAATAAATTGATTTTATCAAATATGGAATATTTTTATTCTCTTAAAAAAATATCTTATATTAAAAACTTTATAATTTATAAAACAAGCAATGAAATAATTTTTTATAATTTCAAGGTTAATCAAAACTAGTGCATCTGTCTTTTAGACTTATTAGCACTCATTTATTTTAAATTTTAAATAAAAACAAAAATTAATAAAAGTTTTGATTGTGTGTTATTTGTTTAATTAAAATTACATTTTAGTTACATTTTTCAATTCCTTATTCACTCCTAGTGGAGCATAAGATCAGTACTTTTGATTTCCACTCAAGTTGATCTTTCGCCTTTATCTTTGATCTTCCATATGGCATGATAACCTCCATCTTACTGCTGGTCGTCCTTGTGGTGTCAATTTAAGGGCTCTTTTTGGTATCCGTGTTTCTTTTATTCTAAATAAATGTGCGAGCCATCCAAGTCTTTTATTCTTAATGATTTTGTTCTTGACTTACAGGTTCTGAATTTGTTCTTATGTATAGGTCAGCATTTGACCATGATACTCCGCAGGTATCCAGAGTGGTAGGTGTTCAGGCTTTTACTGTCAGATCCACGCATCTCCTAACATTTATTACCTTATATCAGTGTTCCTTTCCATGCTGGTCGGAGTCTGACAAAGGCACTCTTTGCTTTCAGTCTTTGAGTTTGTAAATAATTTCATTTAAGAAAAGATATTTAAAAAAATTAAATCATCTCATTAAAAAGAAATGGAGTCTTTACAACAAAAAGTCATCATTTATCTTAATGGAGTAATTAGGAAATCCTAGTAATGATAAAAGATTGGAAATATCCTAACTCTTGTGGCTTAGAGACAAGTGTACGTAAAATTACTAGAATTTCCGTTAAATCGTAGATAGATTATAATGAATAAAAAAAATACCTTTTTTTTTGGGATTTTTGGTAATTTTTCGATTTTTAAGTGGTAAAAAATTGATGAAAAAAATTAAAAAACCTAATAGTTAGCATTCCTCAAGATTATTAGCATTCCTCAAGAAAAAATAATTTTCAAAATTCTTTTTTATTCACCATCATTTTAAATAAAAATTTTATCATCTAAATTTAAAATTTCAGACATTTTAAATTTGGTTTAACCATACTCACATTTCATCCATTGTATATAGCTCCAATATTTTTACTTAATAATTCATTAATTAGAATATCAATGAACAAGAATGGTGATAGGATTCCACCCTGTTTCACATCGTTTGGATTGGAAAACTTACAGAAAGAAAGTTTTTGGATAGCGAGATTACAGCATTTGCTGTTTCATAGAATCGAACGTCAATTTTTATGTAAAGGCTTAAAGAAAAGACCATCTCTCCATAACCTATCAAGTAGGCCCTAAGAGTTGTTTAAAATTCATAAAGTCAAAGTCCCTGCAAGTCTTTTGACTTGACTTGAATTTTTTTTTAAATAAGTCTTTTGCCGTTCCATCTAGTAATAAAAGCGACCATTTTTATTTCAAAGTTTTTGAAATGATTTTTCTAGAAAATAAATTTCAAGTCAAGTCAAAAGACTTTAAAAAGACTTTTTTTTCTGACTTTTGCACAAGTCTGGCTTAGGGCTTATGAAATTTTTTTCAATTCAATCCGGACTTGTTTATAAGTCAGAGTTTTAAGTCAAAGTTATGACTTGCACAAAAATTTTTATCAATACCTGCTTCATCTGGACAAGTTGAAAGAATTATTTTCTAAATCTGGCTACATTTACAGAGCACATAGGTCAAGATTAACGGCCAGGAATTTGGAAGCAACTACTTTAATGGTATCAAATAAAGATTTATTAAATCTTTGACTTGGCAAAATTGTAAGTCATTAACTTGACTTGACTTTAGACTTGTGACTTAAAAACAAGTCTGATTCAATCGCTTCAGTTCACAAATACTTGAATAATTTTTTTACCATAAGGAATAATTTAACTCTGTAAAATTTTTTATTTTTTTTAGCAACTTGGTTTGATAGGAAAATATTTGTCCACAAAAACTCTGCAAAGAATTGCACAGTTCATTGAAATACTTTTTGATGGCGTCCAATATGCAAAAAATTGCAGTTATTTTGCTAGAAATTAAGCATTCGAAAAATTACCCTGAATTAGGTAAACTCTAAAAAAATACTTATTTTATTCAATTGTGAACAAAATAAAATTCCAAATTTATTTTTACAAAAATAGGGAAAATAATCCTCTATTGTTTTACCGTATACCCTTGCAAAGAGATGCATAAAAATTGAAAAAAAAATTAATTCATAAATGATTAAAAATTATTTTATTATTAAAAATACATTTTCTAGTTTTAAGTGCGGGGCTAATATTTAGATTTTAAAGTAAAAATTTGAGGAAAAGATTGGGAAAAAAATTTAAATTAAAAATTTGGATTTTAAAAAATTAAAATGAAAGAAAGCTAAAATCTAAGCTAAAATAAAGAGAAAGCGTGTATATTTCTTATGAGTTTTAGCTTTAATAAAACTTTATTTTATTTTAAAAGCATTTTAGTTTGAAAAATCTAATAACAACATATTACTTATCTCTACTTTTTCCTCAAATTTTTACTCTAAAATCTAAATATTAGCCCCACACTTAAAACTAGAAAATGTAATTTTAATAAAAAAAAATTTTAATCATTTATGAATTAATTTTTTTTTCAATTTTTAACCCGGCATCTAAATTCGATTCTCAGGAATTAACGAGGCGTTTTCCACTTAGTTTTGGGTTTTAACGCGGCTTTAAACACCAAAAATCTGGATTTTAATGCACGCATCAAAAGGGGGGAAAGTTTAACATGGGCTAGATGTAACGTGATGCTTGGGCTAAAACTTGATTTTTGGTTTTGGTGCATGCATCTCTTTGCATGGGTATACGGTACGTTACTTAACGTAAAATTATGTAGAACCATGTGTCGAGGCACTTTTGCGTTTTATTACTAAAATTTGATTGAAAACCGTTAGGTTTAGTGAAATTCAGTACAGAATGATAACAAGAACAAAAAGATGTAAAATTTGAATTACTTTTTTCCTAAAATTTTAAACTTAGTTCTTTAAATGCAACATTCAAAGTTGCATCAAATGTTAGGGTCTGCTAAGTTTGCGTAGTTTAGCAGAAATTACCGTATTTCCTCAAATAGAAGAAAGTTCGGTCATCAAAGGTTTTCTTATATTCGAAAATTTTTCACTCCCAAAATGTGACTCAATTACAAGAAATTAATAGCTATTTTTTTCTTCTATTAAAAACTAGAAAAATGCATGTTTTACATGAGAGATGATTCATAAATTTTCTTTTAAACAAGACACATATTCTCTAGAAAAATAACTCAAATAAAGGAAAATTTTTGACTGAAATACAAGCAAGTTTCTTCTATTTGTGGTTACTTCTATTTGAGGAAATACGGTAAGTTTCAATTAAGTGTAGCGCATTTTGCAGAGACTATGCACATCATTAGTAGACTTTTACAGCTGATGCAACTTTGAATGTTGTTCCATAATACATTCACAGAACTAATTTTAAACTCTTTAAAAAAGCTAATTAATATTTTGTTCTGTTTTGTACTGAACATCATAAAAATTAATACTAAGGACATTTTGTTAGGTAATCTTGGGAGCTTCAGCCAAAGTCGTTATCTCTCCGGAAACGACCTTGAAAAGGATGACCTAGAATTTTAGGAAAAACTACGGAGTTGCTAACTATTTGAATAAAAAAAAAGTTTAAACAAAGCTTAAATTTATTATAAACAAAAACCACTGTACAACTAACGATTGATTAAATACATAAAGTAAAAAAATATTAAACCACTGGAAATACAATTAACAAAAACAAACAATCGCAACAATATCCAAAAATGTATCAAAAAAACTATTCATATTTTGATTGCTTAGTCGACTTTTTTGACTGATTTGATGTATTCAAGAGAGAACTAGATGAGCTGGAAGTAACATTGGTGATGTCACCAAGGACTCTCTTACTTGGTGCAGAGCCGTCTTGACCCTTTATCTCCGTCAATTCTTGGTCGATCTCAACCTGTTCCTGATCTACACTATCGTCTGTTGACTTGGGCTGACTTTTCGGCTTTGACCTCTTGGATTTTATTAGCAAGACCGGGTTAATGTAAGGCACAGCGCCACTCTGGGTAATTACAGTATCTTGGAGCAACTTGTCGAGCTCTTCATCGTTTTTAACTGCTAGGAAAATGTCCCTTGGAGATATGGTCTTTCTGTTTTGCTCGTGAGTAACATAACCGGATAGTTCAAGAACTTCGGCGGTTAGATACTCGACCACTGCTGCTAACATAATGCCGGACTTGGTTTGAATTGTCATTTTAGAATTGATCGCTTTGAATTTCTTGGTGAGTTTTGTGACAGGAAAGTGGAGTCCGGATTTTTTTGATTTTGACTGTGCCGGTCTATTCGACCTCTTAATTTCGCCTCTCTCTTTTTTCTCTCTTAAAATCTCATTTAGCCGTTTGCCTCTCTCAACGGCCTTTTGCTTCTTGCTAAGACTTCTAGTCGAACTAGCAGTCGACTGGGTTTGCAGTTCTTGACTCCGGTGTCTTGTCATGATCATGTGCGGCTGAGAGTCTTTGATTTGAGATGACATTTTGATTCTAAAACAGAGTAACAAATACAATTTTTTTTTAAATTAAAAAAGTCAATTTGTCCAGCTTTAAATACAGTTTTGTGAGTCGAGTCCTTAACCTGTCTTTGATTGACGATCCAATAATGATTTCTGTTCATTACTGTTTATTTTAACGGCCAGTGACAAGCCTAGATGCACATCTGGTTTTCAGTTTATCAGTTAAAGAAAAGGGTATGCGCAGCTTAATTTTAAACGGATTTTTTCTGTTCAAGTCATATAGAAAAAAGTGAAAAAATTGAAATAAATTGCATGCTTTTGGATAGGTTCTCATGAACTTCCTAAGCCAAGACAAACACATGGCGATTTTGTTTGTCTAGATTCTACAATTTATAAATTATCAATTGCTCCATTGTGCAATTGCTACCTTACTATTTCTTCTTTCTATCCTGAACTGTTCGATACTTAAATAAATTTCAAATGTCACCTCTTACAATTTATCAATTTTTAATTGTCTTTTTATTATATTTTAGCCTATTATATTTTTTCTTTTTAATTTTATTTTGTTTTGTCTTAATCCGAAGGAGCTTTAGTTTGGCACAGATAAAACAATTAAATAAATAAATATATAATAATAATATTATCTTTACATTTTTTTTATAATTGACAGCATGAAAAAAAATTGGGAGACTGTATTTGAATCTTCTATTTTGAATTGTAAAATAGAAGATTCAAATCAGTAGCACCTTTTTTACCTAAAAAAATTTTCAAATGTCATGCCAATAATTGGATGCCAGAAGCAAGGATAAATAAAAGATTATTATGGGGAACGGACATTTTAGAGAAAAAAAAATTAGAGAAAGGTAAATTAGAGAATAATTTATTTAGAGAAAAAAGTTAGAGAATTTTTTTTTTAGAGAATAATCATTTAGAAAAAAAAATATAGCGAAACTAGTAATTAATTAGAATAATTGATTAATTGAAAAAAAAAAATCTATGACATTAAGATATTAGACAATCCATTCAAAAATAAATCTGGCGCCTATAAACTCTAAATCATCTTCAGCATCAAGCATTAATCTGTCTTAAATCCTAATGTAAATATCTTTATCATATCTTAACCTTTGTATATTGCTATAAAACAATTTGTTTCAATTAATTTTACTTTTTTTGTATAATTCAACTTTAAACTTAATCTAATTTTGTAAAAACCTAAAAACTTTTCAAACTTGAGGGTTTAAACGAAGGCTTGCGCCATTCGGACGGACCCTGGGGCTTTCCCTTCAATTATATATTTAATAAAAAAAAAAATCTTCAGCATCAATTATATTTTTAGCACAAATTTGTTCAACGAGAAAATTAAAGTTATTATTTGCAATGTTTACTGGTTCATTGTTTTTATATTGCCTTGGTTTACTCGGTTTTAAGACTACAGTAGTAGGCTTATAGTTTTTATTAGACCTAAGCCGACTAACAAAAGGTGAATTAAAAATGTTCATTTTTGCATGAAATAAAAAATATTAGTTGAAAGTTTTTTTCTCTAAGATTAATATCTAAAAGAAATATTCTCTAAGTTTTTTTCTCTAAGTTGTATGCCCTTCTCTAAAAATAATTTTTCTCTAAATTTTGTCTTCTCTAAAAAAATATTCTCTAATTTATTTCTTCTCTAAAATGTTCATTGTCCGATTATTAAAATTTATAAAATTAAATGTCTAAATGTTAGAAGATGACACAATTTTTAGCATCTCTAGTAAAGACCTTAAAACAGCTTTTAAAAGTTTAAATTCAATGTTCTTATCTATACCGAGCTAATGCTCGTTCAGAATAAAAAGATTATTTAAAAAAAAAACAGATAAATACAGTACTGCTACGATAAACTGGTTTTACGAAATTTTACGCAAATTTACGTTAAATTACTTAAGTAAAAAAAAGTAAATTTCCGAAAAATTATTTTAATTGACTATTTTAATTACCTTAGAATTAATATCTTTTGAAGGAATATGAAATGAATATCTTTTTTGGAGTGGATAAGGAGTAAAAAAATATTGTGTAATTACTTTAATTAAACAAATAACACACAATCAAATCTTTTTTAATTTTTCTTTTTATTTAAAATTTAAAAAGAATACTTTTATTCTGTTTTATTCTGATTTTTTCTTTTTATATCCAAAATTGAATTGAATTATGATTCAAATTTGAATTTAAATTCATTTATTTATCTTGGTTTAAATTAAAATTCAAATAAAATAGACTTGACTTTAAATTCAATTTTAAAAATTAATTTAATTATTCAAAAGTAAATTCAAATGCTATTTATTTACAACACTCCATTTGACAGAGGCATTTAAGCATAAAGCATATGTTTATTTATTTAATTTAAAAAAAATTTGTGCAAATACCTTGGTGGATCAGAATGGAGCTTTATTTGAGGTTATTCATTAGATTCGTTTTCGGTATTAGGTTGATTAGGTGTTTCAATTTCTTCTTCAAAATCATTATCAAAGATTTAATTATCCTCATAATTATCATAAGACTCTTTTTATTCTTTTTATTTTTATTAACAAAATTGAGCACTTTTTTTCTCATTATTTGATCCTTTTTTTTTCTTATTAAACTTTATTTTTATTTTTTTCATTTTTTACAAAATAAGATATTTTTATTCTGAAGAAGCATTAGCTCGGTACAGATTCACAAATAAATATATAAAATTAATTAATGTAACAAACAAAAATATATAAAAACTAATCTAACTTTTTCAAATTATGCAGACTGGTGTGTTGTTAGACAAGAAAAAATAAAATTTAGTGTTTTCTAAAAAATTGAATAAAATACTTAATTTTTTTAACTTCAATAATTATTATTCATTTTGTGCTCTCTTTTATATTCCATTCTTTATTTCCTTTTTTTTTAATTTTGCGAGGGAATCCACCATCAAATCGACTAAGAAGCTTAGAAGAGTACATTCCAGCAGCGATGGAGACTTTCTTTTTGGTAAGAAGTTTAAGAAATAAATAAGTCCTGTTTAAATAAAACATTGAAAAAAACTGTTAATAATTAAAGATAGAATTTAAAATAAAATAGAATCTATTAATATGAATTGAGGGGTAGTTCTAGGATTTTTCTGTTTTCCTCACTCGATTCTCTAAAAAGGTGCCCTATTGACTCCATCGTCCCATCTTGGCTTTCTTCTTTGTTAAGCATGCTTTCAAGCTTTATCCTTTCATTTGCTTTTGCTGCCATATTGCCTATATTGTCTTTTTCCGGGGTTGTGAAGTTCGTTTCAATTCGATCATTTCAATTCAGAAAAATTTGAATAACTTTTTTACTAAAAGAGATAATTCAGTTCTGTAAAATGCTTAATTATAAGCAAATTTGCTTAATGCAGTAAAATAAGTCTGCAAAATACTCTGCAATTTTCTGCATTTTGCACCCCATTAAAAAGTATTCCAATCAAGTGTGCAATTACATTGCAGAGTTTTTGCAGATATATATTTTTGGATTAAGCAAAGTTGCTTAACCATTAAGCAATTTACAGAACTAAATTATCTCTTTTAGTAAAAAAGTTATTCAAGTTTTTCTGAATTGAAATGATCAAATTGAAACGAACTTCACAACCCCTCTTTTTCCTATATTTTAATTTTAGTTATTCATAGAAAAAACAATGATTAATACAACTGTAGAAAGACAAAAAACATTTCAACACATTTAATTTGTATACAACTGATTATAAAAATCAGTTATTCAAAGAAAACAGTGAAAGTTTTTTTATTTTTTGCTTGAACTTCGTACGCGAAGCTTTTTTGAATATTTAAACAAAAAGTCAATTGTTAGCGTAAATAAAATTTTAATTAAAAAGCTTCAAATTTTCATTTTTGATTCATTCTTATTTTACTTAATTAAATTTTAAGGTACTTTGTTTCACTGACTTAAAGTGTTTATATTCCTTTTTTTTTTGAAAGATTCATGACTCGAACAGATTTACAAATTAGTATTTTGAAAAATATTTCTATTCCTTATTATAACTTATTGAAAAATTCTTGCAAAAAACGCTACTTGGGAAGACTCCTTCCGCCATTAGATAAGAAGAAAATGAAATTTTTAAATTATTAAAGTAAACATATAAATGTTGATAGATAAAGTTCAAAAAGGGTAAATTAATGGAAGAAACGGTGGGCAGGTTTTTGTTTTAATTTTAAATGAAAAAAAAAGGTCGAAAATCAGAGAGATAATCTCTTTTATTGGTGAACTATCAAAATAGAGAAAAAAAAAATTAGAGAAATTAATTAGAGTCAAGACAAGTTTAGAGAAATCATAAAATAGAGAAAGGAAAATTAGAGAATTTGTATAATAGAGAAAAAAAAATTAGGGAAAAAAATATAGAGAAAAAATATAGAGAAAAGCACAGACAATATTTTTAATATAAATAAATATACAGAAAATTTAGAGTTGTTCCTTACTGGATTTTCAATTTTATTGATGGAATATTAATTAATTAATCAGTTTATCAGACTTTTTCTATTTTTTTCAATAAAAATTTTGTAATTTTTTTTCGGTAAATTTTTTTCTCTAATAAAAATATTCTCTAATTAATTGACACATTTTTTTCTCTATAAATTTTTCTCTTATTTAGCTATTCTCTAAAAATTTATTTCTCTATTTTGATCGTTTACCCTTTTATTTAACCATTCACTGAATTCATGTCATAAATTACATAATGGGTCTTTTTTTCTTGCGCGGTCTTGAGCTATTAACAAAAGCACTGACAGAGTCTTTGATTAATTCAATAATTAGTGTTGAAAATAACACTATTTTTTAGATATTTTATAAATAGTTTATTTAGACGAAATTCAATGCCATCAACCTTAATGTCATCTGAGAAATTTACCAGGAGATCCGATGGAGTGTTTTGAGGAAAATTATAACTTAATTGAAATATTTTGGAGAACCTAAAGAGGTTGGTCTTTGAGACTAGAAAAGGAATGAAAAAAGTATAATCAATAAAAGAGCCAATTAATGTTTTAAATGTATTAACCAGAGTACTGTTATATTATTGTTAAAATTTCCATGACTTTTGAGCCAGAATTTTTAAGATGTTAATACAGTGTTTAAAGTTTAACTGTATAATGGGTAAGATTACGTAATTCTACGTAATTTTACGTCAGAAATGTAAGCTTACATAATATTACATAATATGCAAAAAATGTTTTGTTATTTTTAAAATCATCTTTTGGCAAAAAAAAATCGGTACTTTACTAATATTTACATTAATTTAGAAAATATGACAAAAAACTACATATTATTAAATCAAATTGTGTAATTGTACTTAAAAAGATGTAAAAAAATGAAATAAAGTGTAGTGTTTTTGTTTCAAAATTTGTTTTATAAAATTCAAATATTTTTATTAATTTTCCACTTTTTCCTCTAAAATCCGGCTTTTTTTGGCCGTAATCGTAATCGGCAAAACTAACTTAAGCTGGTGTAATATTACCCAAAATTACGTAAGATTATGTAAGCTTTCATTTTCTGACGTAAAATTGCGTAAAATAACGTAATCCTACCCATTATACAGTTTAACTCTAAACACTGTACGATCAATACATCTTGATCTAATAAATTCTGCATGCGAGTCGAAGCAAAGGTTTTGACCGAAAGCTATGCCTAGATATAAAGGCTTTTTTTAATAAGGTAAATTTTCCAAAAAGTTTTAAAATAAGAGATTGATTTTTATCTGGATTTTCGGAGAAAATGGTATTGGGGTTAGACTGTACTTTTCAGGGGCTATTTTCATTTTCCATTTTACAAGCCGAACTTCAAACGTTCTGAACTGATTTTGCTCTTATTTTTATTAAAAATGTGGATAATTTTAATGAGGGCTATTTTTAGATTAGCATTTTATTTTAATGTTCAAATCGACTATTTACTCAAAAACGAGATCAAGTTTAGGACTTTTAGGTGAAATTAATCAAAAATTTTTAAAACAATGTATTAATAAATTGATTTAATTCATAACTTTTACTAATTAAAGCTTACTGCTTTTGGAAGCGGCAGTAATTAAAAAAAAATTACAAAAATAAATCTATATATATTTATAACTATAACATTTATAATTTTTATTTTTTAAAAAGCATTAAAAAAATTAAAATTTTCTTAAAATTTAACTTTTCAAATGTAAAATAATTTGTCTTTATAAGTAATGGTTAAAAAAACGTAGATAAATTAAAATTAAAATTTTCTTATTTTGTTGATTTTTTTATTAGAAATTTAAGTTTTCCAGTTTAAATAATAAATCAAGAAATATTCGGCTCCTATTTTTTGAAGAACAACATAACAAAAATTCAATATCAAATGTATCTAGCATGGGTCGGTATTTCTTACAGTCATAAGTAATGAAACAATTAGACCATAGATAGCCAAAACTTCAGCAAAAATAAGAATTAAAATCATTCCGACATACAATCGAGGTTGCTGTGCGGTTCCTCTGACACCAGCATCACCAACAATGCCTATAGCTACACCAGCCCCCAGACCAGATAGACCGATGCTCAAGCCGGCTCCCATGTGCAAAAATCCACTGAAAAATTAAACTTTTAATCAAAGACTACAAATTTTGCTGTTTCACTTACGCTTGCAAGCTGTATTTGGAATCAATTTTTCCTTGAATCAATACAGCTACGACTAGACCGTAAATGGCGATGATACCGGCCATGATAACTGGAATCACTGATTTCATGATGAATTCTGGCTTTAGGACTGCAGCTGATGCAATGCCCACTCCGGCACGAGCCGTGCCATATGCAGCACCCAAGGCTTTTTAAAATAATAATTTTTTCTTCAAAGCTTATTTTAGATTTGTACCTGTAAAGACCATAGCTGATGTTGCGCCAACCACACCGAAAAATGGACTATAAGCTGGACATCTGTCTGAATCGGTCATTGCAAATTTTTGAAATAAAAAAAAATTTTAACTGTCTAGAAATATTTTCTTAATAAAAGATAATTTTTTATTTTAGCATATAAGAAAAAGATATATAAAGCCCCATAGTCATATTAACTTCAAGATCACGAGCTTCAAGATCTATTTAAATGTATAATTAGTTGGAATAATTAATCATATGATTTAGTTTTGAAATATTTTCATTAACAAACGAATTTTTTAACTATTATCAAACTTTTATCTTATAAAAAGATATTTTATATAATATTTAAAAAAATTAGTATCAAAATTATGATTGCCACAAAAACTTGATTTTATAGCCAGAAATTAGCGGACATGTTATTTTCTTTGATTCATTTGGATTCGATCCAAATCCGCATATTTTTTCAAAATAATCTTAATTTTTTTAATGGCTTTACTTTAAAAAATTCAAAAAATTTGATTGTGCCTATTATAGGAAGAAAAACTAGATTTTAAATACAAATTTTTTTTTTTTAGAAAAACAAGGGTTGAAGTTTATGATCAAATGTAAATTTCAAATCAAAATTTCACATTTTTTTTTAATAGAATAAAAAACTTTATTAAACATTAATAATAATAATAATAGTAGGCTACGATAGGTTTTAACCTGTAGAACAAGACACCAGGGTCCCACTATGGTAGCTAAAACGAGTATTAATCATCAATTCTCTTTATAAAACTGTTCTTGGAGTCTAGTGAAATTATTCCAGTCGGTAGACGATTCCAGTTGTATACCACTCTATTCGTTAAAAATTCCTCCCCTTTACTGATCCTTGTGAGTTGTTTCAGTAGCCTGTGCTTCCCTCCCCGTATGCCTCTAGCTGGGCCTTCGACTGTTAGTGAATTCGTGAGCTTGTTCGGGTTGTAACGCTCATTAATGCTCAACCCTTGCGAAAATTTAAAGTACTCGATTAGGTCGGCCCTCTCTCTTCTCTCTCTCTGAGGGTCGATAGGTCCAATATTTCTAGTCTTTTTTCATATGAAAGTTCCTTTATGCTCTTAACAGACTTTGTAGCTCTAATCTGTACTTGAACATGATTTGTTTAATCTGTTTTATCTAAAAGTCTTAATCAATATTTTGATATTTTGCAATACAACATTTAACTTTGTTTCGCTGTAATATGATACAATTAATATTTAAAAACAATGTGAGCCATTTAGGTACAATTTTCCGAAAGTTATCTTAAAAAACGAGTGTTACACACAAAAATGTCTAATTATATTAAAAATAAATTTTTTTGCAATTTTTTTTCTACATCAATGTATAACAATTTAAACGAACACTAAATGTACATCTTTTAAAATGGCTCTTTTTGTGCATCTTTTTTTCTATCAAAAACAAATTATTAAAAAAAAAGAATGATTTGTATCTAATTTCTTTATTTGAAAAAATTTAAAATTAAATAAAAAATTCAATTTAATATAAAATTTAAAATATAATGTATCAATTTAATTTAGGGATTTTTACATAATCCCATTATAAAATTTGTGTATTTCTACGCATAAAAGTGAACAAATTCGACATAACGTTTACAAGAGAGGCTTTTAATTATTTTTTGAGTCTCACTAGAGTTATTAAAAAACCGGCTTAAAACAAAAAGAATAATATTAATTTCATTTAATTGAAGTCACTTCATTAGATATGTTTATATCTTTGTTTATTTTTGAAAAATTTAAAATTAAACAAAAAAGTAAATTCAATTTGCTTTAATTTATATGTTTCGATTGTATTTGAAATTCTCGGACTCGAATTAATTTGGTTCTCTTTGTTTTTATTTGATTTTCGAATTTTTGGAGAATAAATTAAACGAGTTTGAACAATTACTTCTCAAGTTTTGTCACCATGTCTTTTTGAAAGAAATTTCCACTTAAGATTTTGACTTATTTCATTCTAAAAAAAATTTAATTAAAAAAATTCAAATTGCTTCTAATGATATTTCTGTTCTTCTTGTAATCGGAGATTTAATTATGAATGATACATTGACTCGACTTGATATGTTTAAATAAAGTTTTTAATAAAATCAATCAAAGATCAACTAGAAAAAAAATTGTTTTTTTTTTCAAACTAAAAAAATAAAGATTTTAAGTTTAATTTGAAAAAAAATTAAAAAAGCTAATCATTCATTTAACAGAAAAATTTATTTTTGCAACAAAAAAAATGGGATTTTTTTTAATATTTTATTTGATATATCAATTAAATAATTAAAAAAAAAGTTTTTACCCTCAAAAAAAAAAAAATAAAACGGAAAAACAATTTCTTTCCTGGTATCTTGATTTAAACATTGAAAATGTCTTGTAATGCATATTGGTTCAAAAAATCCAAACTATGATTATACAATATTAATGAATATCAAACTATAAAACTACCTTAAAAGAATCTCCACAAGGATTTACATTGAAAATGATGTGAAATGCACAAACGAAGTCCGTTACTGCACAAATCGTGCAAACCGAATGCAAAGAATTAAAGCAAGGAATTTCAGATATTTCAATAAAGACTTTTTGAGAATGCTTTAAAAAGGGCTTGTGAGACATCATTAAAGTTTGTTTAAGGTGTATGGAGGCTATATATAAAAGATCCGCAACCAAGGAAAAGGAAAAAGCTAAGTTTTAAAATAGCAAAATCAACTGATTAAAAAACCAACTAAAGAAACAATGGCATGAATCGCAAATACAAATTGGCTTAATATGGTACATCTGATAGGTGGGGGAATTGAAGCGAAAGGTAGTGGTGTTCCCAAAAGAAGCATCGAAGAGTCTGATGCGACAGAGGAGTTTGCGGCATAAAAGATGAAATGCGCTGAAGTTTCGTCACGTGATTAACACACTGTAAATTCGTGATGACTGTTATTTGAAATTTAACATTTAGGTGCCGATCCTAAATGCAGTGATAACAAACAAAATTTTGAGCACGACACTAATTTTATTCTTGTATAATTAGTAACAATTTTAAATAAGAAACATATTCATTACTTCTTTCTATGAAATTATTATTTGTTATCTCTCTCTTGTATTTAACATACTAAGCTTTTGCCACAGAGTGGCCATTTCTATTTTAGACTGTAATAAACTATTAAACAGTATAAGTTTGCTTTATTTATTTATTTATTTAAAAAAAAAACAAATATTTTTCATGCGCCAATCTAATCAGATTTATGTATAAGTCACAGTTTTAAGTATAAGTCAAAAATTTTATTCATAGTTTAGATCGAACAGGATTTTTTTTTCGAATCACAAGTCAAGTCCAAGTCCGGACTTTTTTTTCAAAAGACCGAGCCAGATATCTATTGATAGATATTAAATCAGCAAAATGTGAACGTAGCTAGCATAGACGAACTCCTACAGCCTTGCTTGGGGATTTTTATTATTTTAAAGAATTTTTTTAAAATAAAATAAAATTAACAAAAAACAAATAAATTGAGTTTTATTTATACTCTTCAATTGCTGATATTAGAAGCATTAGAATTTAAATAAATCTTAAAATGGCAATTCAACGAGTAGCAGAATACAATAGCGACACAGATACTAATGAACCACAACATATGAAGGCAGAAATGATAAAAAATAATCAAAACAAACCAGAAGATCCAAACAATGGACTCTATTATGTACATTTAACAACAAGAATGAAGCAATGGAAAAATATCAAAAGTTATGGTTATTGGAGTATTTCGATTACAAACAATACAAGTGAAGGGAAACACGTGTATTATAGATGCAACCAAGTCAAAAGACGTGCAGAGCAATGTCTATCAGCAAAACATTTGGAATATCATAGCGATAGTGAAGATGTTAGTATGTTTACAACGAAAATAGAAAAAACGGTTACAAGAATAGAATGTAAATTCCCTAGAAGATAGAGAAACAGAAATGATTTAATCCAATTTTTTAAAATTCTACCACGGGTTTAATTTTTTGCCAAATTTTTTTCTATTTAGTTATGTTGCAAATTTAAAGTATTTAACCAAGTTGTTCAAAAGTCACAAGTCTCAAGTCGAGTCCAAGTCCGGACTTTTTTTTATTGATCTATTGATACATATTAAAT
The DNA here is from genome assembly GCA_019054805.1 of Brachionus manjavacas. NCBI lineage: Eukaryota > Metazoa > Rotifera > Eurotatoria > Ploima > Brachionidae > Brachionus > Brachionus manjavacas. The sequence goes on along the minus strand of JAHQIY010000012.1, from coordinate 3,083,426 downwards.
CAGCAAAATGCGAAACGTAGCTACCTACAGCCTTGCTTGGGGTAGCTTATATTTTTTATTATTTTAAAGAATTTTTTTTTAAATAAAATAAAATTAACAAAAAACAAATAAATTGAGTTTTATTAACTTAACCTGGCATGAGAAGAAAAAAATCAATTCAAAATATTTATTAGATAAAATGTTATGTACATCAAATATTAAAAAATAAATATTATATACTTAATAATTCGGAATATGTGTTCTAAATCTTGGCTTTAGCTTGTTGAATTTAGGGCATATCGTTCGACAAAGCTTCTCCGATCAATTACACCCTCAGTTATGTGAGTGTATGGCTCGTTGACCAACTTCAGCTTGACCAAAGACAAAAACTCTTTGGACAACAATTCAAATTGCATTATGCTCTCGGGCTCCTTGTAAAACCAAAACTCATTAAACTCTATAAAAACACTAACTACAATTTAAACTAAAATTAAAATTTAAAAATTTTTAGCTTAGCTCAGTTTGTTACCAAATATTCTGTAAAAATTCTCCAATTTAATTTTGTCCTTTTTAAGAAACTGGGAATAATTATAAAAATGGGTCTTTAGGTCACCATCGACCAGCAGTTTGTAGACCCATGCGATCACGTTTATGCCAACAATGGCGAACGAATAGCCGAATTTGGGGTGCTTCGACTTGGCAAATAAATTCTTGGCTATCTCGTTATGCTTGGTCACCAAAAAACTATTAAAATAGACTTTTTTTAGAATAAACTAATTTAAAATTTCTGTCTTTTACTTTAATGAATTGAGAGCCAACATGCCCATACCTCTAAAGTCAGTGGATGGGTCATCGCCCTGAAAGCCGAGCTCGCGCCACTTCCTACTCTTAATGGACTCGGGCCCACTTTCAGTCTTCAGACCAGTCCAAAGATCCATCAGCAGACCCAGTTGTGACGAATTGTGGTGGCAAAATTTTTCACACCGTATCAAGTCTACCTCTCGCATCAGGCTGTGATAAGCTTTTATTTTTATCAAGGCATCTTTCATCAAAAATGAAAATCTAGTCCAGAAAATGAGTAAGAAAAAAATTTGTTACATCTTTGGCTTACGTGGCATTTTCGGCAGGTATCTGCTTTATTTGCATTATGTTAAATACAATGTCGTCCTCGTAGCCACTGCTGACCGAGTCAGAACTTGTCAAATTCCTCAAATAGGAATTAGATGATTTTTTCAAGCTGTTTTCTTGAGTTAAAAAATGGAGTCAAAAATTTTTATTAAAAAATAAATTAAAAAAAAAGTTGGATTGAAAATTTTTATTAAAAAAAAATTAAGTTACCTATTTTTTTGATGCGCACAGACTGGATTTTTTCGTTTGTACAAATGCGCTCCAGCTCGGACTTTCCGGTGATCAAGTGCAGAATAAATTTTGACATGCGATCAAAGTAGTGAAGCAAAGATTGAATGAATACCAAGTTCAAGAAGGACTGGAGCTTGTCGCCAAAACTGAATGAATACTTTGAGTGGCTCGCTTTGTTTGGACTATTCATCGAAATTTTAAGTCTAGATTCAATTATTTAAATATTAAGACTCCATGCTATTTAAAATCGATTTAATTATTTTATGGGCAAACTTAATTGAGTTTAATTATTTTTTAATCCGGTGATGTGTTTGAACAAAATTTAAAAATATATTCACTTAAATAAATCTAAAATTATAATTTTTGAATTTCATAAAAAATTGAGATAATGACTTGGAAATTTGGCTTCCTGTATGTGGAAAAATTAAGCAAATATTTTCCACTTTAATTGCTCACTCACAAAACTTGACTTAAAAAATAAAAAATCTAAAAAATTAATTGAGCCACATTTGATGCTTGATCAAACAGAGTAATTTAAAATTTTTTTTTCAAAAAAAATTGAATTTTCTCTGCAACAGTGGTAAAAAACACAGTAATTTAATTTTAATAATTTTTTTTTAAATCACATTCTTGATTCCAAAAAAGAACATCAAATTTTTTAATTTTAATAAATTGTGCAATGTGTCCTTTAAGGGTACGAGATAAATTTTACCATTTACCTTTGTTTTACTTTTCTCTTGCCGTAATTGAGTGTAGTGTCATTAATTAAATTAGCGCAATTTTAAAACTAAACTTTATATTAAAACACTGACTATGACAAATAAAAAATAAATATCATTTTAGTAGGTGGTCATGTAGTGGTAGACAGAACTCATGGCAAGAAAATCGCTAACAAAACTCAAGCACGATTCAGTGGTCATGTCTGGAGGGTAAAGGTGGTCAAAGGCTTGATGGTTACGGCTCTGAAACCAGGCAACTGAACCTCAGCAAAGAATTGTTCTGTGTTTAGAGAGTCTTTGTCGAGAGATGATGTCCAAGTAATAGAAAATGACCCAGCAATAATCATTTCAAATAGGAAATCATGAATAGAAAGAAGGACAATGAGCTTTTATGTTGTCGAACCAGCTAGTGATCTAATAAACAGAAGGACAAAAATAATTTGAATTTTTTTTTTAATTTTCATTTAAATTAGTTAATCGGAGTAAATTTTCAAATAATCTACAAAAAATAAAATTGTAAAGTGTCCCAAATCATGAGAGCGTATTCCAGACACTCTATTTATTTTTGTATTTTTGAAGTTTAAACTTAGATAATATAAATTTACAGTATTGACATGATGATCGAAAAAGGGCAAAAAAAGTTTCTTTTTAGCCCTTTTCTTTGAATTTTTTTGGATTTTATTATATTTGAGCTTTTTCTAATAAAATAAAAAATTAAGTAAAAAAATTCATTTTTTTTTACACTAAAATTTTGTTAAAATATAAAAAAATAAAATAAAAAGTATTTTTTATGTCTAGTTGTATGCCAGACATTTCCAGTATGACGATTTATCGCGAAAATTTGATAAGAATTAAAGTTTGGAGTAAAAACTGTAGAAAATTATATTTTATTAAATTGAATTCCAGTTTTATTAAACAAAATTTTTTAACAATAAACGAGAGCAAAAAAATTAGTTAATTTTTGACAGAGAGACCTTTGAACCGAGGGGTTTGGGAGTCATAATCATTATATAGAAAAAAAAATTGAAAATTGAATTTGCAAAAAGAACAACAAGTTTCTTGTTGATTAAAATTTTATTTTTTTAACTTCTATAATTTTTGAAAAAATTCTCTATTATGATATTTTCAAATATCTAGCTTTAGAAAATTTGAATGGAAAATTTATTTAAAAACTTATATTTAATACTTCCTCGCCGATGAGACAATTCCATTGTTTCCAAATATTGGAACTGCATATAATAAATTTAGGTGATACAATTTTCAGAACAAGTTTTGAACCTAAATAAAAAAAGTTTTTTCAATTTAAAGCTTTTGTTTTTGTTTCAAAACTTCTAATGATCAAAAGAATACTAAATGATTTGCCATGCTCTAATAATGGTTTGGAAGCATGGCTGTCAAAATAACATCAAAAGTTATCCAGGTGTAAATAAATTTATTTATCATTTTATAAAAGAGCAATATTTTGCAGAACGCTGTATAGAACAAATAAAAGTTGGTGTTGAATTCAAAAGAGATCAAAGACATGAAAAATAGACGAAATTTAAATGAACAATATATAAGTAGAAAATATTTAGAATTTCTAAATAAATTAATAGGAATCATGTCATACTAATTTTTATTTATTTAAAGTATTTGAGCAAAAAATATGACAATTTTTGCAATGTTAATTTTCCTATGTAATAAATTTCGGACAAAAAATAATAATTTTTCAATGTAAATTTTCTATGTTATTTTTTTCTATGTAATGATATAGAGGGGTCTATTAAAACTCAAGATCAATGATCTTCAATTTTCAAGATCAGTGAAATTCAAGATCAATTATTCAATTAACATTTTCTGATACTGAATTTCAATATCAACTAAAAAATTTTTAGATCAGACTTATTATTAACAGCTACATTTAACAATCAAGTTTGTTTCAACATTGCATTTTCTCTCTCTTTTTCTTTTCATTCCAAAAAAAAAATTAAAAATGGATCTCGAAACAATTTCTGAGCTAATCAATTCTGGCGACAAAGATTAAATAGCCAATTTTATGAAGGCTCACCTGATTTTGATGATGCTATGATTCAAGATAATGTTGATACTGGAAGCGAGGTTGTTAGTGCTATTAATAGTTTAGTGGAGGAAGAATTGTCAATAAGTATTGTAAAAAGTCTTGCTCAAATGGACGAAGATGAATTTAGGCGTTCAGTCGAATCGATTATCAAACAAATACTTACGTTGAGTATAAAGAGTACCGATTCCTTAGCGATTTAAATAATCATCAACGTAATGTTATACAAGAGTTATGTACAAACTATAATTTAGATCATCGTACTACTGGTACTCAATATAGAGTGATGGAGATTTCAAGATCAATAGATCGAAGTCTCCCGATTAGTGAATTGAGAGGGATCTCAAATGTAAATATTGAACCTATCAGCATGTAGTTGAAATCGTTAATCAAAAGACAACATTAATGTCCGACAAAAAAGATGGAAGACCAAAAAAAATAATTAACTTGTCAGTTTTCATAGATTTTTTTATTTGTTTCTTATTTGATTTTAATTAAAAGAAATTTATGTAACACTTTTTTTTATCTTGAAAACCAATATCAGGTAATTAAGCATGCATATTTTATTGTAAATGAAACGATCAATTACTATAAGCAAAATGGATCTAAACTTCATGTCGTTTTTCTGAATGCTATTAAATCTTTTGACAAGCTATGGAGAGATGGCCTTTTCTTTAAGCTAATTAATCGAATTCCAGATGGACTGTGGCACATACTCTACAAGTACTACCGAATCTCTAATATTATTGTCAAATATGAAAACGAACTTGGTGATATGTTAGACTCAACTGAAGGTGTAAAACAAGGAGATATTCTTTCTCCTTATTTGTTTAATTTTTTCATCAACGAATTATTGACTGAGTGTACTGAGCTAAATCTTGGTGCCTCAATTAATGGGACTAACTTGTCCGTAATTGGTTATTGTGATGATCTTTTGATCCAAGCACCCTCCTTTAGTCATTGTCAAACTATTCTTGACAAATGCTCTAAGTATGCTCACCGGTGGAAAATTGACTTAGATTCTTTGAAATCAGCGGCTTTAGTCTTTCAAAAAGGTAAAGCTATAATGATGAGAAATTTCACCTTAAATGGTTATGAAATACCTCAAACTGAGAATGTAGAATATTTAGGCCTTCCAAAAGGCAATAGTGAATTTGTTTGGAATTTTGTCAAAGAGAAATGGAAGAAAGTGGAAAAGAGCTTCTACTACCTTTATGGCCTCGGCTGTAAACCAAAATCTGCACCACCGGGATTAGTTGGTTTACTATACAAGCAATTTTGTCAATCGATTTTTCGATACCACTTAGACCTGGTATTTGTAGGTGAAACTAAACTTGGTGAACTTGATATCAGGCAAAATTTACTAATAAGAGAATGTTTGACATAAAGAAATATGCCAAGTTCAGACCGATGTAAGAGGCTCTACGTCTTGAAACGGTAGAACAAATTTATATGAAACACAAGATATTTTTTATGAAATTGCTTTAAAACAGTAAAATCTGTTGGAAGTTACTCCTATTTTTGCATTCGGATTACTCGACTTTTGAACAAAAAAATACCTCATATTGCAAACAGCTCAAGAACCTAGAGAAAAAGATACACTTTGATCCGATGGAATATAGTACAAAGACTTTAATAGTCATAATTGATCATATATTTTTAGATAAAAATCGTGGCTTGGTTGACTCGGTTAAGTTTGTGTGCTCGCAAATAAAAATCAATATGGAACTAAAATTGGATTAATTTTATTTTTATAAAATTTTAAATGATCTTTTGAGAGTAAACTTTTTAACTTTGTATCACTAGTGCAATTTTATTGACTGAGTGTACTCAAGCATTTGCTTGATAAAGATATATATTAAGAAAAAAAGACGCCGAGTATTCTGGAATGTAGAAGTCATTTAAGATATTTGAATTTTTTTTAAGGAATAAAACAAAAGACTTTTTGCTTTGATAAAGTCTTTTATTTACAAAAAGTATTTTTATCTGAATAAAATCATTGAATACATTAAAATTTATTTTATATAGATATAAATAAATTTATACAGGTAAGGCTGCATCTAGGGTAATTTTTACGGGCGAGTTAGAAAAAAGAAAAAAAAAGGAAAAAAAGAATGAATATAGATTTAAAAAAAAAATTAAATTATTAAAATGAGGCCAAAATTAATCCAAGTAAACAAACCTTTTATTTCCTTTTAATTATTCGGATCATTCAAATCAAAATAATTGTACTTTGTGCCAAATTATCAGTGCTCATCTAATGAAAGTAGGATAAATGCAATGCAAATGTTTCATATTGACTGTGCCTATAAAATTATGAAAAATTTTTATGAAATGTTTTGTCTTTAATAAAATTAAAAAGTTTGCTTTTTTTTTTTTTCTTATTTTTGTTTTTTTATATTTTTATATGCTTTGTTCTACCTGTCTTCCTGTCTCATTTATTGCTGAATTTAAGTAAAAATGGCATATTTTCATAAATAACAAAATAAAATTTAAATAATCCGCATTCTATAATAATACTAAGAATTTTGATAATTGTTAAAAAACCATAGAAGAAAAAATCTCCTAACCCTGTAATTTTTGGAACGGGTCTTTATTTGACGAAGCAACCTGAAAACTTAGTAAAAAAAAAGGGGAGAATATTAGTGATCTAAAATTGTAATCGAAATTTTTTTTGCTGCATTTCTATGTATAAATTTAAAATAATTTAAAAATAAAAAAAAGACAAAAAATCTAATATAGATTATAATAAAACTTTTTTTTTGAAATTTTTGAAATTTTTTAAAATATTTAGCTTTGCTTTAATCTTTTTAACTCCGAACTTCACCGCCACTAATTTATCAAATCATAGAAAATTAATAGAAGCAAAATGATTCATTTCTATACTCATAGAATTTTTCTCATAAAAATTATGTAACAGCTGGTAAAATAATTTTAAGTTAATATTGCAAGTATTTTCACATTTGAAATCAAACTTGATAGTGAAATAGAACGACTTTAACTTTTATTTGAAAATTTGAAAAAAATATTGAAAAATCTTTTTTTAATTATATGTTTTTAATCTATTCATTTAATTACCAAATTCTGGTAAAACTGCAAATTTATCAGAAATTAAATTTCAAAATATTCTAGCTTCGTGCATTTCGTGTAGAGATTGTGCACATCATTAGCATCATGCTGGCCTCATAGACTTAATTTTGAACTTGTATTAAAAAAAGAATCCAAATTAGGTGAAAATTTTTTATTTTATGTGAAAAAAATTGAATAAAGCTATTTAATAGAATGTTCGAAGCCGTCTTGAAAATAAACAATTAAAGTTACCGTAAACTCGGACTTATAGACGCAGCATCTACTCCGAGAACGATATATAAACGCAACACGGTTACTCCGTAGAGGACCATGTTAAAAAAAATCAAAAAATTCAGTTTTAAATTTTTCGCGTTTAAGTCAGGATTAGGTATTACATGCATGGTAAAGCCGGAGCTAAATTAGGGGCTTTAATTAGTTGAGCGCTTGTACCAAAATAAATGAAATAAACTTTAGGCAATGTGAATTTTCATACAAAAATTTCAAAATAAAATTTAAATTCTTAATAAAAATATGGCTTTTGAAGTACAGATTATTCTGTAGTTTTTAAAAGGTGAAACAAACAATGTTTCATTTAACAGTCCAATTTAAGAAAAAATTTAAAGAATTGTTTCCCAATAAATTGATTTTTTTTAATCAAATCGAATGTTAACATAGAAATGAAGAATTAAATTTTTACAATTGTAACTATGACAGAATTTTAACATTTAAATAATAAAAATTTACAAAATGCAAAAAAATATTCTGTTTTGATTAGATCATCTAGACAAGAAATAAATAAATTCCAAATTATTGATATTTTTTTTATCATTAAAATTTTCCTGTTAATAAAAATTAATCTTTTTTTGTTGAATTTAGTGAAACAAATTGTGTTTCATGTTGTTTCATCATCAAATTTTGAAAAGCTCAATTTTGTCAATTTAAATCAATGAAAAAGAATTTAATTTTGTAATTTGGAAAGGTTTGTATGAAATTTCACAATGCCTAAACTTTACCTATTAACGCATTAATTTTTATTTTAATTTTTTTTGGTCGCGTTTATATTAAAAAATTGAATGCTGTTATAGGGTCAAGTTCCGGCTTTACCATGCATGTAATACCTAATCCTGCCTTAAACGCGAAAAATTCAAAACTGAATTTTTTGATTTTTTTTAACATGGTCCTCTACGGAGTAACCGTGTCGCGTTTATATATCGTTCTCGAAGAAGTCCGAGTTTACGGTAATAATATTTTTGTTTTTTTTTTTAATTTGAAAGAGCTCTAGAAATAGCATTTGCTGTGATCTGGCTGACTTGGTATTACACCCTTTAAACAATCCTAAATACCCAAATGCGCTTTCTACTAAATCTTTGACTTTCAGTAAAATAATAAAAATTAAAGAAAATTATAATTAATTTTTCACCCTTCAAGTGTTTGACTTTGGAGAAAATAGATTCATCTATTTCGCCAAAATTTACCTAGTCCGCTCAAATTTAAATTTTTTATTTTATCTATCTTATTTTTACAATTACTTTAGCTTTTTTTTCAAATTGATGAAAAAATTTCAAAATAGTTTAACAATTTTTAGATTAGGTGAAGTTCATGAAACCTGAGAACAAGAATTGTTCCATTAACAGGTGAACCATAGTTCACCTATCCGACATGACCCGAAAAACTTTATTTTTTTCTATATAAATTTTGACTTTAGTGATAAATGACATACATTTGACAAAAACTCAATTTATAAAAAATAAAAAACAGAGCGTTGATAGTTTTTTAAACTACAAATATTATCTTTAAGGATCGTCATATCACAAACTCAAAGTCAAGTTTCTTTTTTAGAAAATGAAAAAATTCTTGAAACATCGCACTTTTTCAATGTAATTTAACCATTAGATACATTTTCTAATTCAAACACAAAAAATTAAAAAAAAAATTTGATAAAAATAATTAAATAAATTTTTTAGCAAATTTTTTTACTAGATTATTAACTAAAAAAATAAAAAAAAATAAAGTAGCCCCTGGAAAAGATTTTACAGATTTTACAGATCTGTTTTTAGACTTAGCTGGGTAAAGATATTTTATTTTTATGAAGCATTTTCCTTAAATTATTTTTAATCATTCCATGTATTAAATTTACTAACTTGGTTCAACATTATGTATTAGAATTTTATGCAAGAACCCCAAGGTCTTTCTCCCACTCTTCAAATGTTCATATTAAATGAATCTGTCATCTAGACATTAATTTCAAAATTTAAAAAGAGATACTTTGCATTTGTCCGTCTTCAATTCCTTTGACCAGCATGTTAAATTCATCTTGTAATCCAAATTTTAATGAACAAGCCACTAATAGCTGTAATTTCTAAAATATATAATTCAATCGTATCATTAAAGTAAATAAAGTACCAAGTACTTAACCTTGGGTTTTATGTGTTTTTGAGGTTTTAATCAAACTAAGTTGATGGAAAAAAAAATTGACAAAAAAATTTGAGTTTTTGATCTGCACCGAGATAAATTTGAGTATTTAATCAAAGAAAATGAAATTTCTTACCAAAATTTAGCAAAAATTAATTTTTCAATGATTGATTTCTAAATTCTTTCTTGGGCTAGTTTTGAATTTTTTCATTAGACAAAAATTGAAAAAAAAATTCTTATTAATTAAAAAATTTCTCTTTTGTATAATAAATTATTTTGTGATGAATATGAAATTTTCTAGAAAAACTTCAATAGTTGTTTAACTTTGATAGCTTTTCTGAGACAAAGAAAAAATATTTCTAAACTTATTAAGATCCTTTTCTATTTAATCAAGTACCTATCTGACATAATTTTCTTTCCATACACGATAAATTACACAAAAGTGTAGTTGAAATTTCCTATTTAAAAACTTGGGTCAAGCAATTATGACTCAACTAAGGACTTAATTATTTTTGAATTATTTTAAATTAATTTGGCCTAAAAACATAAAAAATACCTCTTAAGTGTGTGTTTGCGCTTTACTTTGACTCTTTGTTGACATTGTCTCTAAAATTTCGAACCTACCTGAGTCAACAAAAAATAGTGACAAGATATTTTTGAGCCTAAATGAATAGCAAGAATTTGAAAATAATATAAGTAATCTATTGTAAACTAAGCAGTTTACCAAGCAATTATTTCTAAGTTTATATATGGTCCACAGGTTGTTTATAGAACCTTTGTTTGGGCGTTATTTAATCGTATTCTGATTTTTACCGAGAGCCATTTGCAGACCTCTTTCTAGTAATTAAATCTGGTTCGCTTTTGTCTTATCTTTCGCGAAGTAGCTTGCTGAATGCAGTTGGTTTTGGGCAGACTTGTAAATCATCACTCTGGATTTAGATAGTAGTTGTATACAATGATTGTTTTGAATAGGCAAAATTTGCCAAAGACTGCATATAAATTCAAAAAATTTTTTTTAAGATTATCTAATTTTTTTAATCAAAAATATCTAGGTCTAATTAATTTGTTAGTAAATGGTAGATTTTAGCAGTTCGCTTTTAAAATAAATAAAATTCTTTTTGTGGCAATTAATTTGAAAGCTTTAACTTAATCAGAAAAAAAATTTTTTAGGATAGAAAAGTTTGAAAAGTAAAGAAGAGAATGAATTGTTTATTTAATTATTTATTAACCTCCTATTAGGAGAAGTAAAAATTAAAAAATTACAAAAATCAAAAGAAAAGAAAAAATAAATAAATAAGAAACTCCTGATATGTGACTAAAGGGTTTTGCACCAAACATTTGTCTTATTTAGTTATTTTGTAATTTATTTATTGAATCCTTTGTGGTCGATTTAAGAGTTAGAGCCTCGAGACCATAGGTGAATTTATATAAACAATATATTTTGCATACAAATGATTTGAATTTAGGTGAAGATATGAAATACCGAAAAAGCTGCTCTGAACTTTTTTAAAATTTATAACTGCCTGTGTGTTAAGGTAAAGATTTGAGTCTATAATAAATGTATTCTATCTGATTTGCTTCGTTAAGTTCGGATTCATTTAGGTGGAAAACCGACTTAAATAATTGAACACCAAAGCTAAAAACTTTTGTTTTATTGGGGTTAAATTTTTTTTCTGCATTTATTCCCATAAGACGGGTGTCAACTGAACTTTTTCGTCCGATTCTTCATTTTCACTTTCGCCTTCACTTGATTCAATTGTAGATTTGACTATCTATTCATCATTAATTATTTGATAACCAGAGTCACAGTTGTCATTTTCAAGCCAGTCTTTGAGAGAAATATCTCTGAACTTCGGATAAATGTTATTCTGATAAAAGAACGCAGGAAGGTAAGAAGAAGCTTCCAAAAAACTCACTGTCAAAAGCTCAAGCAAAAATTTAATCAACTTACTTTTGAGTTAAAGGCCTCTTTAAAAAATTTCTGGAATCAAAATTGGTTTGACTTTATCAAGAAGATGGGAAGACCCACTAACAAGTAGGCCTTTTTGGAAAAAAATAAATAAATTTAGAACAAAAAAAAGGATCAAATTTAATCCCAAATTTTATTTCAAATGACAAGGAATTTAAAACTAATGAAGAAAAGGGAGAACTCTTATCTTCAATTTTTAGATTTAATTGATACTAAGAAAGATTTCGAAATACTTAATTCTAACTCTGAATTTTTTTAGAAATTATGATCAGTGTAATTTTAATGATCCAATTTGCTTAAATGAATTAATTATGACTTTAAAAAGATTGAAAAGTGAAGCGGCATCAAGACCTGACCAATTACATAACTTTATGTTAAAAAAATTACCTAGAAATTCATTAATGGAAATCAAAGAACTTTTTAATTTATCTCTTAGAGAAGGTAAGGTCCCGAAAGCGTGGAAAACTTCGAACATTACTATGATTCAAAAAAAAGACCTCTAATTTATAAGATCCTTTAAATTATAGACCAATTAGTATAACGAGTTGTTTAGGAAAGTTACTGGAACGTATAGTTTATTCAAGATTATACAATTTTTTGGAACAAAATTCACTCCTTATCCAGGAGCAATCTGGATTTAGGAAACACCGGCGAACATCAGATAATCTATTCTTTTTAATTCAAAAAATTGTGGAATTATTTAATAGAAAAAAAAGAGTTTGTGGCCTTTTTTTTGATATTTCTAAAGCCTTCGATAGGGTTTGGCATGAAGGTCTACTTTTTAAATTGATTAAATTGAATCCACCTCATTACTTGACTAACTGGATTAGATCCTTTTTAGACAGTAGGACATTTAAGGTAAATGTAAATGACCACTTGAGCGAAGAATAACAAATAACTGCAGATGTTCCTCAAGGCTAAGTAATTAGTCCTCTTTTATTTTTATATTAATGACATCCCCAAAAGAAACATAACAAATAATGAATACTCTCTGCTTTTCGCGGATGATCTAGTTACATTCTTCATTTATAACAAAAAGAGGAACTTAGAAAATAAGATAAATAAATACAACAACGAACTAGAACAATGGCTGATTAAATGGAAAATGAAGATATCATTTGAAAAGTCGTGTTCAGTAGTCTTTTCTAGGTACAAAAAAGAGGGTGATAGTCTAAACCTAAAAATTTATGGAAACAGAATAGTGAGCCAAAAAGACATCAAGTTTCTTGGCATTAAATTTGACTCTAAGTTAAACTTTAATATACTAGTAGACGAAATCAAAGAACGCTGCAATAAAAGGTTAAATATTATTAAGATATTGTCAAATAAAAAATGGGGTCTCAATCAAAACACACTAGAATATTCATTTAAATCTTTAGTCGGATCAATTTTAGACTATTCTTTTCCTTGCCTGAATTCATTTTCAGAAAATAATATCAAAAAAATTACTAGCGATTGAGCATACAGTAGTCAGATCTATCCCTTAGTCAAAATATGATACTCCCTCCAACATGTTGCATCATGAGGCTTTTAATAAACTTAAATTACAGTCTCGAATCGGCTTTTTAAGTTGAGTGAGAGATATGTTGAGTCAGAACTGAGTCATTCTATTCCATTGGTTGTAAGACTGGTGGAAAAATACAAAGAAGATTTCGAATCGAGATAAATTAAATACCCGACTCCATTATGTAATTGCTACCTTACTATTTCCTCCTTTTTTTCCTGAAACCTGAACTATGTAAAAATTTGCCACATGTAACAATCTATGTCTTCTAAGCTTTTTTTTTTTTAGCTTATTTACTTTATTTTGATTTTTTTATCTCATTTTATTAACTTTAATTTTATTTTGATTTTGATTTTTTTAATTTATTCTGAAGGAGCCCTAGCTCGGTACAGAAAACAAATAAATAAATAAATAATAGTGAATATTGCTCATTTGATCTAATTCACCTAATTCTATTTTGTTTAACATTTTCATGAATTAATAGTTCATTATACCTGAGAATTAAAACTGCTTCAAATTTTTTTTGAACTATACTTTTTTGTGCTAACAATATAAGAATTTTATTGTTCTTAAATTAAATTTTTTCTTAAATTTATATTTGACTTGACTTAAAATATAGCTAAATCATGTTCTGATTTACCATTGACTTTTGACTTGAATACAATTCTGTTTGGAATTATAAATAAAGTATCCTTATTCACTAAGAACTTTAGATCGACTTATCACGTCATCAACTTTTCTTCAAAAAACAAATTGCTCCTTTTTTCAGGTATGTTCTTCTTAACCAGCCATTTCTTTTTATCACCGTGCTGGAAATAGGCAAGAATTTTTTAAAAAAATTAATAGCTGAAATTAAAAATTAAAAATTTGAAGGGCTGAATTTTTTTAGATAAAAAAATATAAAAAGTCCAAAAAAAAAATTCTTTTCATTTTTTTTCTAATAATTTTACAATTTTTTAAAGCTTAAAATTGTTTTAGTTACTGAAATTACTTTTTCAATCATTATAATAGATATACTTTATATGAATGCTACATGCAAAAATAAAAAGGCGCTGAGTATTTTGCAGTTTAGAAGTCATAATAGAATATTTAAATTTTTTTTGGGTATAGAAAAAATTATTTTTATTTTTATTAAATTATGAATAAATTTAGAAGATTCAACCTAACAAAATTGGTTAATAAAATTGATGAATTATTTCCAAAATTACAATAGAATTTTTTCACCAAATTTTAAAATGCTTGATTTTGAAAATGAATCTAATAGAAGTTTTGTTAGTATTATGGACACTCAAGGCACTCAAGCAATTGCTAGATAAAGATATAGACCAAAAAGAAGTCAATGAAGGACTTTAGACAATAAAAATTTCAATATTATGACTTGAAAATTTATTAATTAATCAATTCCTGATCATTATAAAAAAATAATTACTTTAAATAAAATAATTAATCTTGTTCGTTTAATTTTAAAATAAATTTTCGAGTTTAGAGGTCATTTAAACTATTTTTTTGGCAATAAAAAAAAGTTTATCTACTGAGATAAAGTCTTTAATATTAAAATAGTTTTTTTAAAAGGCAAAATTACATTTAAGCTAAAAAAAAGTGAAGTCTAAGGCTTTTTACTGAATTTACGCAAAAAAACGGCAAATTTCGTCAAAAAATTTTGAAAAATTTAAATTATCCATATTCTATAATAAAAATAAGAATTTCGATAATTTTTCGATGGAAAATCATACAATCGTTTTTTTAAAAAAAAAAAGCTCTAAAAAGTATATCATTTTTCAGTAAAATTTTATTTTATTAAACTTTTTTACTTTTTGTGACAAAAATTCTCTTTTTTTTACCTAAAATTGAGCAAGAAATTTTTTAATTATTAGAAAGAGAAAATAAACAAAAGCTGGATTTAAGTCAATTTTTTATAAATTTGTCAAAAATCTTTATTTTTTGGATTCATAATATTTTTCCATTTTTAAAAATTTGGTAATTAGTTCTCTTTTTGATGTCTTTAAAGTTATCCGTTCCAAATTTCAAATTCAAACACCTGTCCTAATTACAATCAAAAATCGGGTTGTGTCTTAATAAATGACAGTTGATTGTGTTAATTTTAAATTTAATTTTTTAATTTGACAGCTTAAAAAATATAAACAGATTTAAAAAAATAAGACAAATGATGTTAAATTTTCGATATTTAAAATTGCGTTGCCTAGCAACCGCATTAAGGTCATTTTTCAAAAATAATTCAACATTCAAAATAACTGAGAAGGGAAAACAAGATCAGAACAAAAACTAAAAAATGATTGAAAGGGTTGAAAAAAAAATTTTGTTGTTTTTAATTTTACGTAAGTTCGAAAAAAAAATTTTTATATTTTAAATTTGTTTATTTCAGTCAGTGTAAGTCGGGGTGAAGACTTGATCGCTAATCTCAATTACCAAAACAATGATGGCTCTGTGTCCCCGATTCAATTGACTTATAATTGGCAAAATGGTTCAATTGAAGACCAGAGATCTTTGAAGATAAAAATTAATTTAAAATTTTTAACGGGAAATTCAAGCGTTATTTTAAATCAGCCAGCATCGGTTAGTTTTTTTTAGTTTATTGTAAATTAAATTCTAGTCTTTTAATTCTAGTCTATTCAAGGTTAAAATAATTTGTAGCCAAAATTCAAGCAATGTTGATCTTTATGCTGATTTGAATTTTACTGAATTTTCCGACTCCAATTTAAACAGTTCAAAGGAAATTCAGATCGATTTTAAGTAACTTAAAATTGATAAAAATTAAAAGTAGACATTTTTTGTCTTCAAGGATTAATGAGGGAGATCAATCACCATTAGTCAGATGTATCGGCCAAACTGTTTCATTCTCTCCACAAACTGTCAGTGGTGTTCAATTGACTGGACTCAAATTTGCCAATTTTATTGATTTGTATTTTTGATTTGAAGTTTTTTCAACTCTTCAGCTAATTTTTTATTTAGTCGAATTCAAATCCGTCCTTACCCCGGCATTTCGTTCACAAATACTTTACAGAGTTCAGTTGATCTGGAATTTTATCCGTTTACATCATCAAAATTAAACATTTATTTCAGGTATTATTAAAATTTTTAGATTTTACTCTATGGGATCAATGTAACTATATCCTGGGTCTATTTTATGCATAAAAGAATTAAAGTACTGAATTTTTAACAAAATTTTATTTTTTTAGTAATATATCACATTATTTCATTCTTTAGACAGTAAAATTTAATTTAATTTATTTCTAATTGTTTCTTTCATTTTCGAGTTTTATCTTTTTTTTGTCCAAATTGAAATGTGCATAGACCTTTGATTCTTATTTCCCTGATTTTTTTAAATTCCATTAGGCTGTATTTTTCATTTCTGTTATTACCAGAGACTGTAAACATTTTTTTGAGTATATTTTGGGTTGTGACGCATATTTTGTCTTAATGAGCATATAAATAATTTTAATAAAGCATAAAGAGCAACTATTATTATTATTGTTGAGCTACGGAAAGTTGAATTGCATACTTAGCGTATTTTAAAGTTTATTCCTAACTCTATGTAGCTTTAACATGTCACACCGCTCTTTTAAACCATTTACAGTTTTTACTTCAATCAATTTGTTACTAAGCTTGTTCCAATCGTCTGCAACTCTGTTCATTTAGAATGTTTCGTGCAATTTCTAACAAAATCTTTTTCTAAGCGTATACTCGCTATTCTCCTCTGTAAAACTGCAGTTGCAGGCCCCAAATTCTACGCATAATTCCTATTACATCTCATGCTCATTGAAGAGAGATCAATTTTATAGAAATTTATGAAGATTTTAAACATTTAAACCACATTTAAATTCACACTAAGCAACCCAAAAGTATAGAATTTTAAACTTTTGTTATGTTCTAAATGTGTCTTGAAAATTTTTTTTTTATTAATTAAAAAAAAATATTCAGCACAGAAAAAAGTGTCTCTAATTGAAGTCATATCGATGATCAAAGACCTCATTTTTTGTATATTCATAAAAAAAAACAAAAAGTAAGCTAAAAATTTCATAAAATGGACCACCCAAATAACCCCTGCAAAAATTACTAAAAAATCCGATTACATTTAAGTATGCTTAAATTACTCTGCAGAATAGTTGCATCATCTTAAGTTGTCTTTGCGCTGAATTTAAGTTCACTAATATACAGAATACTTTTTGGTTTATCCAAATCAAATCTCTGGTGTAATTTATATTTTGTTTCTGTTTTTGTACTAAACTTCACAAAATTCTGAATTATGCAGATGTATTGCAGAGTTTTTCAGAATCAGTATAATGGTGGTACAAAGGATGTTTCAGTTGCTACAATTTACAGGACATGTTTTTCTCCTTCAGAACCTGATCTTTGGCATTTTTTATATTTTGTATTTGTTTTTTGTACCAAAATTCACAATGCCCTTTTTCTATCATGATTTCATCCAAAACTATTAATATTAGAAAAGATAAAATATTAGATCCCAAAATGAAATTTTTTAACTAGATAAAGTCTTATCCTATATTTGCATCTGCAAAAGGAATTAAATTGTCGCCTTTTTTAGATATACATCAAGACAACTATCCAAAACATGCATCAATCGAGTGTAGAAATTATTTGTTAATAAAAAACTAACTGGATAAAACAAAGCTAAGAAATATTTTAACATAAAAAATTAAAAAAATGTTAAAAGATCCGGTTTCCACCACGATCCCCAGATCTAAATCCCATTGAAATGGTTCGGAACTAGATGAAATGCTTTGTGAGAAAGAACAAGATCTTTAAGAATAAATAGTTGAATTCGAAAACTTTTATCAACTAAAAAGTTTAAAACCGGGTCACCTATTTTTTTGATAATTTTCCTAAAGACTCAGTAAGGATAGAAAATGCGAAATTTAATCACCCATTTAGTCCAAAATTTTTGGGTCACCCGGTTAGCTGCTGGGGTTAATGGGATGAGGAGTAATTCGGTTAATCCTGTTAACCCAATTAGACAATTATTTCAACCGGTTAGCCCTGAAAATCACACAGATGGGGTGGTCATGTATTTTGACAAAGGTTATTATGAGTTAAATGAGTTATTTTCAAGGTTTATTGTGTGAATTTTGGTCCTAATGGGGTGTTGCCTTATTAACCGAATTGGCCTAAAAATTCACCCCTTTAAAAAGTCCGTCTAAAAAAAGAAAAATGTAATATTCGTTTTTTTTTTTTTTTTTTTTGTTTTCTGTACCGAGCTAGGGCTCCTTCAGAATAAATTAAACAAAAAAATCAAAATCAAAATAAAGTAAATGAGTTAAAAAAAAATGAAAGCTTAGAAGACATAGATTGTTACATGTGGCAAATTTTTACATAGTTCAGGTTTCAGGAAAAAAAGGAGGAAATAGTAAGGTAGCAATTACATAATGGAGTCGGGTATTCAATTTATCTCGATTCGAAACCTTCTTTGTATTCCTCCACCAGTCTTACTACCAATGGAATAGAATGACTCAATCCTGCCTCAACATATCTCTCACTCAGCTTAAAAAGCCGATTCGAGACTGTAATTTAAGTTTATTAAAAGCGTCATGATGCAACATGTTGGAGGGAGTATCATATTTTAACTAAGGGGTAGATCTTACTGCTGTGTGCTCAATTGCTAGTAGTTTTTTGATATTATTTTCTGAAAATGAATTCAAGCAAGGAAAAGAATAGTCTAAAATTGATCCGACTAAAGATTTATATAAATTTCCGAGTGTGTTTTGAGTGAGATCCCATTTTTTATTTGACAATATTTTAATAATATTTAGCCTTTTGTTGCAGCGTTCTTTAATTTCGCCTACTAGTATATTAAAGTTTAACTTAGAATCAAATTTAATACCAAGAAACTTGATTTCTTTTTGGCTCACTATTCTGTTTCCATAAATTTTTAAGTTTAGATTATCACTCTCTTTTTTGTACCTGAATATTTTTTAGATTAAATTGCAAAAAAGGTGATAAAATAAAATTAAAATATCTGAGTTTTAAACCCTAAACCAAATACATAATTTGATAGAAATTCACCCATTTTGACCAATTTTATTTTTTGGCTCAAAAAAATTAGAAAAAAAATTTTTTTTATACAAGCTGTTTTTTTATTTAAATTCTCTGGGCCCTCAATTACTTATATTTAGAAAAAAATTCCCAATGCCTATAGAAAATTAACAGTTTTCTAAGCTAATTTAAGGGTTGTCACCCCGTTCACACATTAAATAATTAGGCTGTCTTACTATATAAGAACACTTAAAAAAAGGTTGCTAACCTAAATGGTGAACTGATATTTACGTGAACTGGTAAACTGTGACTTTCGTGAGCTACAGTTCCGAAAAAAGTTTAGTTAATTGACACCAAAAAAAAATTCTCGAAACCAAA
Source organism: Brachionus manjavacas (assembly GCA_019054805.1). Taxonomy (NCBI): domain Eukaryota; kingdom Metazoa; phylum Rotifera; class Eurotatoria; order Ploima; family Brachionidae; genus Brachionus; species Brachionus manjavacas. Next base: position 3,063,972 of record JAHQIY010000012.1, on the reverse strand, counting down.
AGTTTATTAAATAAAATGTTATTTAAAAAAATCAATCAATTAATCTTTCAATCAATAAAAATATCTACTAATTTGAAATCTAATGTTTATTTTTTTTATGACTTTTACTTTTATGAAGCATTAACCCCCCAGTTACCCTTACATCTTTTTCAATGCTTTTTAATAAATAAAGATCACACAATACATCATCATTCGCCTTTTCCTTGATAGGATTTTCATCAATTTTCATTTTACTCAATTGTTCATTAAATTTATATTTGTAATAATTTAAAACTTTTGAAAATAAGAAGAATTTTTTGTTTGAAAAATGAAAAAAATTTATTTAAAATCAAAAAAAATTGAAAAAATTGTCTTATTAATTTTTTTGGTCGAAATCGAATTTCAGAATTCTTTAAAATATACTTTCCAAAAAAATATTGCAACCATAAAAAAGTGAAAATTTTAGAAAAGACTTAACTTTATTTTAAATTCGGGGTTGTGATTTTATTTTTCCTATTTTCCTGCTACTAAACCCTTATTCGAATGAGTAGGCTAATAAAATTAGGATCAAGCTTAAGAATTTTAACTAGAAAAAAATTATTTCAAAGTATGGATTTTATTGTCTTATAAAATTAGACTAATTGTGTTATAAATTGGAAATAATTTGATCATAGCCTCATTTTTCTTAGTTTCTGAATTATCTCAATTTAAAAAATTGTCTTTTTCGAATAAAAAGTTTCCGATCAAATATGGAAGCCCCTTTTTTTTCGTATTACGAAAAAAAAACAATAAAATAATTTTTTTTGAAAATAAACACAAAAAAAATCCTTAATTCCTTCCAATGGTTTTTGGTCCTTTTGATGAATATGGCTAATTTAGACTTTGAACTTTTTTCGTTTCGATCACGAGAACTATAGGTGCATGAATAATAAAATATATTAGAACCTATTTGAAATTAAATTTAATTTTAAAATTTTTTTTAAAAAACTTAATCTTATTTTGATTAAATTTTAGGGATGTTACAGTTTACGAGACTGAATTAAATTGTTCACTGAATCCAATTTCACAATATTTTAATTTGTCCTCAAATGTCTTCAATGTTCAAATTGGTCAAAATAAATTTCAAGTAATTAAACTATTTGATTTCATAAATTTTTCTTATTTTTTTAATAAAAGATCGGCTATGACATCAACTTTGATGATTCCTTAAGAAACATCACTTTCAACTTGACATGCTATGCAAACTCAATACCTATGCTCAATAAGCAATACGACCCGGCATATTCCCTTGGTAACTCTCATATTTCTATCACATTATTATTAAATTTAATCCCATCAACTATTTTATAATATTATAAATTTAAAAAAAATGTTTTTGAAACAAATTTCTTGAAGAATACTTAAAAATAGATATCTAATTTATTCTAGCATTTAAAATGTTCGAATGTAGATTGATTATTTTGTTCAAAAAAATTTGTTAAGCATATTTAATAAAAATTTATTAAACATAAGTTAGAATTATTATTTTGAAAAACAAACATTATTATGGTAAAGATTAAGCTCTCGTTTGTAGCATCTAAGAACAAAATAAAATTTATTTATGAACAATCTTTTTTTTAAACCCGCAAGAAAGCCGAAGAACCGCAGGTCTTATTTCAATATAATTTTACAGAATTATTTAGATTTAAATTTTTTTTAATTCAAAATCCATAATGCTCCATTTGTTTTGAATAAAGAAATTTTACAAAATCCTCATTTTATTAAAAATAAATCGGGATAAAATTTTATATTATGAATTCATGTCTTGATTTTCAAGCTAATGCTCTTCAAGGGATATTGTATATATTATAACGAATTGAGGAAAAATCCTGTTTGTCCTGTTGAAATTGTCTTTTAGTCATAGCTAATAATATTCAAAGACTGATTTGAATTAATATCTTCATACATTCCATGAGTGAGAAACCGTTGCTTTAGAGTTAAACACATCTTGAAGGCTTTAAGGATTAGAAATTAGTTGAAAAAATAAAATGTTTAGAAATTGAAAAAAAATTAGTAGCAAAAGAACTTACAAAACAGTACAAAACAATTTAATTATTTATTCTAAATCAATACAAAGTTTAGTAAATTTTGAGGTATAATTTTCAACAAAAGAATGATTAAACAAAAACAAATCAGTATATTTCATAATAGTATTATACTCGTCTCTGAATTTTTTGATCACAGACAATTTACCAGGATCAAGATTCATAGCTAACGATAACGCATATCCAAGGGCAAATAGATTTATTGTAAATTAATGTTAAAATATTTTAATGTCAAAAAATTAATGTCAGTGAGTTTAATGTCAAATCTTAATTGAGGAATCTAACGTTAAAAATTAAATAAGGAATTATTTATTTTTATTTATTTGTTATTTGCTAAATAAAGGAATTTATTGTTAAATCTTAAATAAGGAAAGTATTGCTAAATCTTAATTAATAATCTAATGTTAAAAAATGATGCTATTCTATTTTAATTAAAAAAAAAGCCTAGAATTAATAGAAGTCCGAAATTGTTTTGAAATCAGCATTCGTTTGATAAAAATTAAATTTTTACCCTTTAAAATATTGAGTAGTCCAAAATTTACTTAAAACTTGAACAAAATTAACTTTTTAAAACAATAAAAAACTAAATTTAAAGCAAATATACGAAATGGAAGACTCTGAAGAGATAATTTACATAGAAAGCAACTTTGGAATCGAGAAAGTAAAAAACTCTCATTCAGCCTAATTAATTTTTTTAATAAAATCTACAAAAAATACAAATTTTTAATTATCTTTATTGACTATAGCTTTTAACATCAGAAAATTTTAACATTAAATCCTTATTTCATTTTTGACATTAAAATCATTTAACAACAATTTACAATAGACCGGCAAATAAGCCACAGTCTTTGTTACCTTTTTGTTTCGTTACATAGAAACGTCAAAAAATCCAGAGCCACCTGGGAATCTTTTTAAGACCGTTTTAATTCAATTGAGGTAGATTCATTATATAAATATTTCTCTGTTGGTTTTTGGTACTGACGGTTGTATGCATCCATGAGAGGAATGAAATGATCTGTTTTAAAATTTTTGATAAGTTGTTTGAAAAACATCATACAATCAATTTCACAGTCGGATAAAGATGGATGGTAATGTTAGACTTTTTTTCTTCCTCTAGACTTTAAATTGGAAAGTGCACCGCATTTTCTATTGACGTATCTATACCAAAAAAATTTTGTTTGTATTAGGTGTCAAGATATGAAATTTCTTTTTCCATTTATTGTTTTTTAGATTTGGATCAACAATATGAGTAGAAGAAAATTTTGACTTTAATTTAATTTTTCTAAATAAAATGAATTTGAAAATTTTTTTTTTCACATTACAATTTTTAAGTTTGCTTTGTAAACATTTAAAATTTTTCAGATACTAATCAATGTCAATTTTGTTTATTTTCTTTAAATTAACTAAAAAAATTAAAATTTTTTTTTGTCAGCTTATGCATCGATCAGAATCAAGCAGCCTGTGATTTACGTCTCTTCCGATCTAATAAAATTCACTGGCACTAAGTTTAGCCTTCCGTTGATATTGGAGCCGCTTCAGCCTAACCGTGATTCAAATATAAAATGTAGCATTAAAAGTTTCACTAGCTATGCTGATCTGGAAAATTGTGTTCCAACTACTCCAATAGCTGGTAATAGCTTATATTAGTTTTTAGAAAATTTTATTTTTTAATTTTTTAAAGGAATTGTTGAGCCCGACCTTAGCAGCTTTAGCTATGATAAAACAAATTTCAGCTTCTGCTTCATTGATCCAACAAATTCAAGTCAATGCAACTCCACTGCCATTTTCAATTTAAAAGTAGAATTGATTTTTTTAAATATTTTTTTCCTAATCTTCTTCAAAATTAAAGAATTCTGATTATGTTTCAATAAACGTTGAACAAAGACCACCAGTGGCTCTTAGTTCTAGCTTAAAACTGTTTCTATGCATGTTCTGTCAGGACAATTCAAATGTTGGAATAAAATATGAAAATTATGCTGGTAAAATTTTTCTCAATTTGGCCAGAAATTCTGATCCAAATGCCGAGCTTCCTGCTGCACCAACCAATGAGGATCTGCTGAATCCAGCATATGACCCATGTACATGTGACACTACGCTGAATATTTGTGATGCTGACTGTTGCTGTGATAACTCTTGTTCAGCTGAAGACAAGGCTGCGAATAATCTGATTTGTCCTAACCAAGTGAGGCCAGTCTTCGATAAAACAATTGATAAATGGTTTTGCCAAGACACATTTGGTAATCCGAGAGAAATCGAAGAGGACTGGTTTCCAATTATCTGCATAAATGTAATCAATTTAACTTCTCTATTTTTACTAAATCTAATTTTTATTTTTTTTAGTTCAATACCACAGTTCTACTTGGTGAATATTATTCTCCTGAAACTTTGGAGTATTATGTTAAAAATCAGAATGAAAAATTTTTAAACGATGTTCAGAATAAAGTTAAACAGTCATACAATTATCGATCACGATTTCTTAGTAAGTATTTTTTTTTATTTGAACTTTTTTTGGTCGGAATTACAAATGGCATATAACCAATTATTAATTAGGGACTTTATTAGTTCTCATACACCAAATTTTCAATAAAATACCCCAAATTTTTAATTTTTTACCCCAAATTTATTAGAAAAACACCAAAAACAAAATAAAAAAATAAAAATATAAAATGACACTATTTTTTTCACATTATCACCTAATTTAATAGAAATACACCAAATTTATTAAAAAAAATTTTTATTCAATTTTACCACTAAAATTTAAATTTTTCCACATTTGTTTGAGCAAGCCCAATATCTTCTTTTAATGATTTTTGCACCACATTTATCACACAACTTTTCTTCAGCTTGTATGTTTGAAACAATTCTCTGTCTTTTGGATACACTTTCTTCAATTGGATTACTTGCATCGTCATCATCTGAATCAATGCCTTTTGGTGCTATATTTGATGATTGAATCTCTTTCGGTTGATTTTAACAAATTAATGGCCGTTTTAATTAATTAAGTGTTAATCCTTATTTTACGGATTATTTGATTAAAAGGGGAATTTTATTAAATTATTGGGGTATCTTCTTAACTTTAATTTATTTAGCTTATTTTACTTTATTTTTATTTTTTTTTTTCTTATCTCATTTTATTAACTTTAATTTAATTTTTATTTTATTTTTTTTTATTTTTTTTTAATTTATTCTGAGGGAGCTTTAGCTCGGTACAGAAAACAAATAAATAAATAAATAAGTAAATCGAAATTCAAGAGCCTTAATTAGGCTATTAATATTAGTTATTAACAAAATTGGATTTTTTTAATTTTTTTGATTCAGCTGGTCAACCGTGCTTTTAACTTTGGGCTGTGGATTAAAGATTTAGGTCTCTTCAAGACGAATTCTTTTTTACATTTTCAGTTTCTTTTGGCAGATATTTTATTTTTCTAGCATGTGTTGAATTGTTGATGGTTTCAGGTCTGAAAAAAAATGTTAAATATTAAATCTTAGAAATTTAAAAGATTTACTTAAAAAATTCCGTAATCAATGATTTACTTCACGCTGGCTCTCTGATGACATAATTTGTATTTCTTTCTTCTCATTTTTAATCATCATGAACCAGCTTACGAAAATGTTCTTTTTATCGGACCCGAGGAAGCCGGAATAGATAGATATTTTAGTGCTATTAAATACAAATCTGGAAATCTGGAATTTTTTCTCAACCAAAAATACTTTAAGATAACATCTACCATTTTTAAGTATCCTTTAGTTTGACGTTTGATCGTTTTTGTGTCATCAGACTGACTGTATTCAAGAATATCATATTTTTTGCAAATGTGAAAATTTTCGTCAGTTTGTTGGAGATTTAAAAACGCTTTATTCCGATTCTATTGCACATTCATTTTTAAAAAATGGATCTAAAAAAGATGCTTTTAATATGGAATAATCTGAACCAATATCATTCAATGTAAAAATCGATTCGAAACGATTTCTTAAATTGATTTCTAATTCTTGCTAAAATGATCTAAGATTCTTATTTGTTGGTTCATTAAAGAGTTGTTCATCAAGTCTCAAGTCAAGTCCAAGTCACGACTTGACTTGAATTTATTTTTCAGGTAAAAGTTAAAAAGTAACTTGAGTTGATGTTTTGTCTGATTTTATTTTTACTAAACTAACTACATGTAAAAATAAAATATTAAAATTCAATTTGTTACATAACTTTATATCTTTTTTTTAATTTCGTTTATTTTAATCTTTTTTACTTTATTTTTATTATATTTTCTATCTTTTTTTATCTTACATTATTTATTTTTTATTTAATTAAACTTTTTTTTTTTTTTTTATTTAACTTTATTTTTTTTATTTTTTATTTTTTTATAACTCTGAAGGAGCACTAGCTCAAAAAAAAAAATTAAGTCTTGACTTTTTACTCATAAAAAAAATCAAATCAAGTTTAGACTTGATCGTTTTATTCATTATTTAACTAATAAAACTTAAAAAAGGAGAAAACTATTGCACATTAAGTTGTTGTGGATTGTTGTGATTTGGTTTTCCTGGCTTAAATTTTTTTTCATCGGTTTCGCGTACATCTTTTTTTTAATTTTTAAGTCGTAATCGTTCAAAAATTTCAGTATTGCATTTTTTCGAATGTCGAAAAAAGTTTGATGTATTGGTCTAAAAATCTTTTATTTTTTCTTTGCAAGTTACACATATACCAGGTCTTGATAGAATGGAGCTTTCATGTTTCCTTTATCAAAGTTGGTCAAAGTCAAAGTCAAGTCTGGACTTAGACATTAAATTTCATTTTATGAAGTTAAGTTAAAACTAATATTTTTTTTAAAAAATTTTTTATTTTAAATAAAATTTAGTTCTCGAATTTCGATGTTTTTAAATTACATTTTATCATTGATAATTTTTCTAAGTAATTTAAAAATATTAATTTGGTGTTAATTAGTGTTGGATGCGGACAGAGCTAACCGGTCCAATAGACGGGCAGTTACTCGCGGTCGATGGCCCGTTTAGCGGACGTTTAATTTTAAACGGGCGGTCTAAGAAACCGTCTAAATTTTCGCGGACGGACCTTGGCCCGTTTAGTAACCGTTTAAATTTAAATAAAATAAGTTTTTAAAAATTATTCTAAAAACCTTAATTCTAGTGACTTTGACTTTAACCAGTCCGCTAAAGAACTACCTAGAACGGCAAATATTCAAATTATAAATTTGACTAATAATAAAAAATAATTTTCAAGTCCGTTTTTTAAAAATATTTAAAAATTTATTTTTAATTTATTATTTAAGAAAAGCATTTTTATTAAATTACAAACTAAACGAAATTAAACGTCTGCTAAACCGGCCAAGTCCGCCCGCCAAAATTGGGACAGTTTCATAGACCGCCCGTTTAAATTTAAACGGTTGCTAAACGGTGTGATGAGGACATCACTGTGTATGTACTCGGTTCGCTGTGCAGTTGCATTTACTCGTCTGAATCAATAGACGATGTGCATGTTGAGCGCAGGCGAGACCGTGCATACACTCGTTCCCTGCACACTGACATGTGCTCGTCTTAATGAATAGGCGAGCCACATGTTGTATGCATTTTGCGCTTATTACGCTTGCGACATGATAATGTTGCTTGCGCATTATGCGGCTAGCAATTAATGCAAATTGCTAGATTTTATTAAGTATTTTTTAATGTGTATTTTTATATACATAATGTGATTTGTATTGCCGTCCGGTGTCCAGTCTACGACGACAACCGGCCCCGGTTTTCTTTTTAGATTAATAAACTTAATACTTTATTTCAAACGGGCCAAAAAGTAGCCCGCCAAAATAAACGGCGAATGTCAGCCCGCTAAAATTGGAACGGTTAATACGGTCACGCTCACGGTTTAGGAAAATTTTGGCCCGTTTACTGTCCGCTTGCACGGACATCAACACTAGTGTTAATCTAGAACGATGAGGTCTAATGTTATAGCCTGAAAATAATTAAGTTGACTTGAGTGGACTCAAGTTAAAGTCGACTTTTACTTTGCCCGAAAGCAACATGCCTGAGAGAACTGCAATATTAATCTTGTAAAATTTTACAACATGGCTCTGCAAATAAGCGAAGGCTTATTTTGTAAAGGAATTCCTAGACCTACTCCAATAGGTATCCTCCAGAAGCCCTAGATAATTTGAACATACTGTAAATACCATATAGTTTAGCTTATTTTGTCCACAATTTTGATGACTAATGCTTGGTCTATAATTGTCTTAAACAAATTAATCCACAAAAAATAAAAAAAAGAAATTTTCATTTTCCGTGTAAATAAACTTTAGTTTTTTTTTTTTTTTCAAATCTTCTCTCCACACTGGACCTCCGAGCCTCTCTCCTCTTCGCACAAAAAAAAAGGTTGTATGAGGCCTTGCTTCGGAACAACCTTGAGAGTTCATCTCTCTAAAACTAAATATCTATCTATCTACTTGTTATTTTAAGACTAACCGCAATTCCGTGTTGGGGAACGCGTGCATTAATACCCAAAGTCATATGTGAAGTGCATGCACAGACATTAACCCCTTCCATGTTAAAAAAATACTATTAAAGGTTCGACGCACTACATGTGCAACTTTGGGTATTAATGTGTGATACTAATAAAAAAACCAAGTTTAAATGTCGAGTTAATAATCAAAAAATCTTTTTTAGAGCATCATTTTTATTTGAAATTTTCTGAAATATTAAAAAATAATTTTTTATATTTCAACTTTTAGTGCGACCATTCAAACAAAATTATGAAAATGTTTTTTAATATTAAAAATTATTTTTTTTATGCTTTTCTAGTTATAGATGCAGCTTTTTTAAAATAATATAAAAATTAAAATATTAAAATAATATGACAAAGTCTTGAATTAATTATACGAGCGTGTAAATACAAAATTAAAATGAAAAAAAAATACTATTTGAAAATCTTATTTTGATGATTTGTTTTTTGAGCCCTTTTTCCTACCAAGAGGCTTTCGAACACTCCCATCTTTGTTTAAAACTACAACTGGAGTAATATCAACTCTATTCAAGTTTAAACTTTAAAGAGGTCGACGCATAACTTCCTCATTCTGGTTTGAAATTGTAATGTTTGAACAATTTGTTCCTTTTTGTACTGGATTATTATTTTCATCATTGAACAATGGTGAAAAAAGAAAAAAAATATCGTATGATTTTTTAAATCTTTAAAAAAAAAGCTGCATCTATAACTAGAAAAGCATAAAAAATAATTTTTAATATTAAAAAACATTTTCATAATTTTGTTTGAATGGTCGCACTAAAAGTTGAAATATAAAAAATTATTTTTTTAATATTTCAGAAAATTTCAAATAAAAATGATGCTCTAAAAAAGATTTTTTGATTATTAACTCGACATTTAAACTTGGTTTTTTTATTAGTATCACACATTAATACCCAAAGTTGCACATGTAGTGCGTCGAACCTTTAATAGTATTTTTTTAACATGGAAGGGGTTAATGTCTGTGCATGCACTTCACATATGACTTTGGGTATTAATGCACGCGTTCCCTAACACGGAATTACGGAAATCAACATGGAATTTATAAAATAAAATCTTAATTTATGAGTAATTAATTTTTAAAACTAATAAATCAAAGACGGTTAATTTTTCTATATTTTTGAAAATTTCCTACTTAACTGAAAGAGTACATCTTTTTTTTGATGAATAGATCATTTTAAAGAGTAGCTCATGGCCTCTTTGGCTAGGCCGCTGTGACCAAAAGAATACAAGCCTAAAAACAAGGCTTCAAATTTCACCCTGTTTTACAGCATTTTTATTTAAAGATGATCCGGCAACTAATAATCTGTTACCTGTAACCAAATCGACATTTTGTTCACTGGAAAAACAGTCATACGAGTACGGATCCTGTTTACTTCAAACAGAGACCCAATCGGACACTGAAGCAAATGATTTTTTTCGCTTTCCCCAAGCCACCAATTCGTTCCAGTCTTGCGTCTTCGACTCCCCGCTCAGATTTTTAATAAATAGCAACAGAACATTTTGTCCATTGACCCTAGACCAAAATTCTTGCTCCACATCAAATGAGAAAATAAATTCAAATTTTTTTATTAACAAATACATCATTGCCAATTCAAATAAAGACAAAATAGAACTGAACCAAATTGAGTACTACTTTTGTCCGACCATTTTTGCAAGTCAACTGCCTCTACCCAACCTAAATTCGATGGGCCCATGTCTTGTGATCTTGGACCCGGACACAAAGATATTCGACTCGCAACTAAACTGTGAAAGCCAATGGACTGAGCCGAAAACTTCCAATCTGGACCAAATTACCGAAGATTACTACCTGAAAGCCAATTCCGATTGCCAATTGACCAAGGATGTCGATTTAACCTTGGATCAGAACTTGTGCAAAAACGTCCTTGGCTCAGTTAAGCACTTGATATTTTGGCAAGGAAATGCAATCAAAAAAATTCTCACCAGAATTATATTAACAAATGTTGAGCTGGGTGATGCAAATTTCAAGCAGTTTTTTGAGACAAAATGGGTCTATTTGCCCAACGCCGTTCAAGATCTATTTGACTTGAACAGCATTGATACGGTGAGTGATTATGACAACTTGATCAGTGGGGCTGACTATTTGAAAGTGATGCGTTCAGGTCTCCGGGGATATGTGAATGGCAAGCCGATTATTTCAGGCTTTTTGAAAAACTCTCAAATAGATGCTGGGCTAGACAAGCGGTTTTCGGCTTTTAGATCCCTAAATGGCAAGCTGTGTGGCCAGTACAACCAGCAAGAAAGACTACTGGTAGGCTTTGGAAAGAACATGAGCTCTAGTTGTGTGGTTCAAGTAGCTAAGGATGATTTGATTGATGAGACAAAATGTAGCTCGATCAGGAGGATAATGTTCCACAAACTTAATGACTATTTTGTGCCGGCAAACAGAGTGTCCAAAAATGGCAATGTCAATCTGGATTTGTACAATGAAACTGAGTGGCTTGAGGTGTTCAGATCCCAGTTTAATGAAAGTATGAACAGTGGCAAAAATAGCGATGAAATAAATAGATGCAAAAATGTGCCCTACAAGGTAAATTTGTATCTGTTCTATGGCAATGTTGGTCGCCTGGATGGCCAAGTGATCAACGAAATATTTGGCGCCTACGCAAAAGTAGACTATCGTGACTGGGTGTTTATATGCAGTTCGAATGATGACTGTTCGAATCGGCCCCAGGATTTTACAGTTGAGTTTGAAGCAAATTTTATAAATGACTTCAAGTAAGCTTTATTTAAATTTAAAAAAAAGTCCGAAATGAAGGGTAATGTGAAATTTTAGTACAAATATTACAGTACAAAAAGTAGAAAAAACTTTATAATTTTTTTTCTAAAGCTTTGTAAACAGTACAATTTTGTACAAATTTTTACAAACGAATTCCAAGCTCTGCAAAAACTCTGCAATTTATTGCAGGCTGTTACTTACTTGCTCTTTTTCGAAGTCGTCTAATTTCTTGTCCCATTTACTTTTTAGGACTCCTGTAAATTGTATCATGTAGAACTTTTTGAGCTCTTGAATTTGAGCTATTAATCATTATCGTAGCTAAAAAAATGACCATTCTGCAGTGACTTGAAAAATGAGTGACTGGTAATCACTTGTAAGTTTCCCATGTGCATAACTTTTCGAATCTTTGACTTTTTTTTGATCTGTAAAAGCCAAAGTCAAGAAAATTTCAAGATCTATCTAGTGGTATCTTCAGTTTTCCATTATTCGAAAAATTCATTGCAAAAAACCTATTTGAAAAACGTCAAAAAATGAGTTTTTTGCTCTTTTTCAAAGTCGCCTAATTTCTTGTCCTTTTAACTTTTTGGACTTTTGTAAATTGTTTAATGTAGAACTTTCTGTTTTCTTGAATTTGAGCTATTAATCATTATCGTAGCTAAAAAATTGACCATTCTGCAGTGACTTGAAAACCAAGTGACTTGTAATCACTTGTTAAAAAATATTGACAAACTGTTGGAAAAAATGTCAAATATATTTTTTTCATGTTTAGATTATTTAATTTTCTGCTTGAAAATTTATTTGTAACTAATGATGTTCATTTTTATTAGTTTTCGATCAAAAATAAAATATTAAAATTTATTAATTTTAATATTGGCTCTATAATCCATTAGTAAATCGAAATTTAAATCTTTAATCTTTGAATAGTTCTTATTTATATAGCGACTGTTTAACAAGTCATTGAATGTTTTTGTAGAAAACGTTTGATTTTTTGCCACCAAAACGCTTTAAAAAGAATTCAGGTGAACGTAAAAAACCATCAGCCATCCCCCATGTTTTAGCGTTAAAATTGTATGATTTACTAAACTGTCTTTCAGTTAATGAATCTTCAACCTGTGTTAAACCTTCATTCCATCCTGAATTTATTGAATTAATCCACTACATAGCACAGTTACTAAATACGAAGTATCAAACATTTTATAAAAGAATATTTAATTATATCGCTAAACTAAGCACTTATTTCATGTAATAAAAAAACTTAGCAAAAAATGATAATTTTAAACATTAGCTAAGCATTGTTATTTGTATAGATTTGCTCACATCAGACAATTTTTTTTCTATACAATAAAATAAATTTCTTGAGAGTTAAATTTAATTTTGATTTTGAATTCACAAGTAATATTGACTCTTTATTGCATATTTTAAATAAAATATTTTTTGATGGTGTGCATTTTACAGAAAATTGCAGAGTTTTTGCAGATCTAAGAATTCGTTTGTTTAAATTTGTACAATATTGTACTGTTTACAAAACCTTTTTTGCACAACTAGAAAAAAAATTATAAAAGTTTTACTTTTTGTACTGAAATTTTTATAATAAAATTTCACATTACCAAAATGAAGTCTGTAATCAAATTTAAATGATAATATGCTGCGACTGAGCTTACTAAGATCTCGAAAGGAATGGAATAGAATAAAAGGATTAACACTTACATTTTTATGCTTGCTTGTACAGTATGTTGCAACAGTAGAAATTTGTTTTTTTACAAATCAATTTTTTTCGTATAAAATAGGCGAGATAATAAAATAAGTGGCTTTTTTATCAATTTTTATTTGTCATCAATCCAAAATCATAAAAACCAAAATAAAATCAAAATAAAAATTGTTGAGTTTTTGTTCTGTCAAACCAATTCTTCGAGGACCTACTATCTGCATCAAACGTCTTCTGTGAAAACTAATAGGTTTCTGATAGTTGACTCTGCACCGTAAATGGTAGTGGTCTTTACTGTAGCTAAATAAATCTTACTCTTAGTTCTGATACTTTTTCCGGTCTGTTCCATATTGATTTTCATATTGATTTTCTTCTTTGGATCTCGGAACTAGATTTCGAGTCTTTTGTCACACGACATCCCAGGTATACAAAATGGTCAACTTCAGGCTAAAAAATCTTTAATTGAGAAAATTTTTGATCATGATTATTAAATTTGATTACAAACTTCAATTTACTAAAAATATGGCGATTTATTAATTTTTAACCAAAATTACTGGAACTCTTACTAAAATTATTAAAAAAAATTATTTGCTAATTTTGCTTAACAAATATTATTCATCATTAATTTATCTTTAAAAAACAAAAATAAACTATTTGATTTTCTAAATGTTATTGAGGAAAAGTTGATTTTCATCAATTTCTAAAAACACATAATACTGTTTTTACTAACCAAAACTGCGAAGAGATATAAAGCCTTGGAAAGCAAGAAAACAGATTTTTTTATTAAATTTTAATTAAATTTAAAAAACATGATTTTTTGGAATTAAATAATAGAAATGGATTCTTACAATTTTCAAGTTATGCTTGTATAATATAATAGAATATTTAGTAATTTTGGTTAATGAAAAGGCAAAATTAATTAATTGATTTTTTTTAATTTAGAAAAAATTTAACCTGGGTACAGCGATGTCAAATGGACAAGTATCCGTCTCAGATTTGCATTGAAGAAGCATTGTGGACTTGGCCAAGAGATTACAATGATCCTCAATTTTTTTATCTATATTCGGTTCATCTAGGACTTCTATTCGGAATTTTATCTATTTTAGTATTTCATTTTATGATTTTTGGTCTGGTGTGTCCTTGTTAGATAAATTAATTTTTTTTCTCAAATTAATAAAACTAAATATTAAAACTTGAAACAAAAATACATTCTAAATTTAATGTCAAGGTAAAAACATTTTATCCCGAGCAAAAAAACTTCATTTTTTAAAATCCTTCAACAAAATTGTACCAAAGTTCTTGAAATCAGACTTGTTTTTAAGCCACAAGTCTTAAGTCAAGTCAAGTCAATGAATTGAAATTTTTTTTTTTATTTAAGTCAAGTCAACTAATTTTCTGATTTAAAAAATAAAAACTAAATATTATTCTTGATTTTAATCCAAAAAAAAATCATTAATAATTTTTAAAAATTTAAAAAGAGCTTTAAATAAATTTTGCTCCAAGACATATAAAAAATCTTCTGATCATTGTGACAAATATTGGCTTTCTAAGTACAATGTGGGTTGGTATGAAAGAAATGCTGATCGTTAATCAAGTTGGAATAATGCTTTTAACGTTTTCAGAACAATACAAACCAACAAAAAAAAACATTTTTTAAATATAAATAATAAAAATGGTAATATTATTTTTACTTATGACAATATTTATCAAGGAAACTGTTAACAAAAAACAAAAATACTGAACTTAGGAACAATTTTATTATATTTAATCGATATTATAAAAAATAAAACAAATATAATAGAATTAGTATGTTTTTATTTTTTCAGGTACAAAAAAATTATTTGATTACACAAGTATTTTTATTGAGTTTTTTTTTGGAACCCACTGGTCGGCCACGCTTTTTTGTTTCATGTCTGGGTTTTTCTTTGTGGTGGAGCTTCGTCATTAATACTTGAATCTGAATCGGTTAGTGTTTTTTCATGGTATGTATTTTAAAGAACATTGCAGTTTTTGCGGAGCTTAGAATTCGTTTGTAAAAATATGTACAATATTATACTGTTTGAAGAAACACTTGTAAAATTGAATAAAAATTATAAGGGCTGTTTTTTTTTTTAAATTTTATTTTAAAAAAAATTTTTTCGTTTTTGATATGTAATTTTTGTACTAAATTTTGAAATTTCTGAGAATAGCTTAATATACATTCACTCAAAATAATTGTAAGTTTTATGCCAAATGGACTTTTTCAGGTGAAAAAAACAGCCGGCTAACTCGCTATCAGGGTACACCTTTTCGATTGCGTTGATGATAGCTAACTCATAAACACAAGACACACTGAGTGGACTTACAGTGCTGCTATGATACGATGAATTCACAATATTTTACGTAAAATTACGTTAATTCACCAAATTTGACGATAAATTACGTGAAATGACAAATTCTAGAAAACGTCATTTGACGTAAAATTTCAAAAATTAACGTTTAAAACTTGTACAACCTTTTTTACCTTTAAAACTTGTTCTAAAAACTTTCAATGAAAAAAAATAAAAAAAAATTTTTTTCACGGAATGTTCGATTTTTTCCAAAAATTTTGGCAATTTTGTTTGACTAAATTTGACTAAAAATTACGTAAAAAAACGTTAATTTACGAAATTTTACGTCAAATGACGTTTTCTAGAATTTGTCATTTCACGTAATTTATCGTCAAATTTGGTGAATTAACGTAATTTTACGTAAAATATTGTGAATTCATCGTATCATAGCAGCACTGTAGAGTCACCCTTTCACTGTTGAATCGACAGTCATGGACAAAATTCGATATTTACCAATTATTCGATTATTCGATTATTCAACTCTAGGACCATTCGATTATTCGATTATTCAACTATTAAATGATTGTTAAATTTTCAAATAATTTCCGGTAGAATTTATGTTAAAATATAAATTGGTAAATTGAAAATTAGTTGAAATAAAATATATTTGAATTGTTGAATAATTGTATATAAAAATATATTGTCCATACCTCGGCTTTTGTTTACCAGCGGTCTTTACAGTCCCTGGACAGTTTGGAAATATTCCATTATTACATCTCCAGTTGAATGTACCATCCTTGGTTTTATGCGAAAATTTTTATTCATGAAAATTTTCATCTATTAAAAATGATATTGAAATTAGAAAGAAAATTATATCTTAAATTACTTTCCGGAAAAATATATTGAAAAGTATCTTTTAGTTCAATTTTACTTGTTCATCATTTTAATTTTGTTCAATAAGTACTTGTCGAAAAATATTTTTCTGAAATAAATTTTTTCGAATCTAATTTGTCAAATTAACACTTATCGAAATAAAGCAGATTCTAGCTTAATTTTTACAGATTTTGTAAAAAAAAATTTTAAAATTTTAATTCAAACATTAAAATGTTGAATTTTTTCAGCCAAATAATTTCTTTTCATACACAATTAAACTAAATTTTAATCTAATTCTTTTTAATAAAAATGTTTTAAATTTAGAATTTTATTTTTGAATAAAAGAAGTGTTAATAAAAAAAAATAAATTAAAAGCTCATTTTACTAAAACCCAAATCGAAAGCAAGCTCCAAAACAACATCTTCTAAATTATCATGAAAACAGACAAAAAAATCGCCAATAACAACCCATTGGGATTGGGAGTCGTTTCTCTGGAGCCTTCGCCTTCCAACTACCCAAAAATTCAGCTCTTTTCT
The DNA here is from genome assembly GCA_019054805.1 of Brachionus manjavacas. Taxonomy (NCBI): domain Eukaryota; kingdom Metazoa; phylum Rotifera; class Eurotatoria; order Ploima; family Brachionidae; genus Brachionus; species Brachionus manjavacas. Next base: position 3,047,232 of record JAHQIY010000012.1, on the reverse strand, counting down.
AGCTTTATTCGCTGGTTGCTTGCCATCGTCAATTTCCATATCCAACAGCACTCCTTGCTCCATTACTTGATGACAAGAATCATCAGCAAACTTCAACTCCATCACATCTTCGAACAAACTTTTTATATTGAAGCAACACTGAATGTAATTGTAGAAAAAACGCTGAAACAGACTTGAGTTGATGTCGAAATGGCGCGGTGTAAACAAAACCCCATTCATTCCATTGTCAGATGATGCATAATAGAGAACCGCATTTACCAGATAAAGATCATTGAATATCTTGTTCTCGTCTTGAGTGTTGGTCCAATTTCCGCCTCTAAAAGACATCCGGCCAATATCTGAGATCGAATTGTGCCGGCTTAGGCTCTTGGTCTGATAGATTTTTTCATTTATTGATTCCATTTCATCGCTTGATTCATTTTCATCATTTGACGCTGAAACCACTGGTCTGTGAGTGCACTCAGTTTGATTTTTTGTTTGGGACAAAGAACGGCTGCGGCCATCTTTAAGTCGTATTGGACTTTGACTCAGCGAGCGCTTTTTGTCGCTCATTTTCAGCCTTTTTTTCTTCGAAACTAGGAATTTGTCCATGTTGAAGAAAATCTTGGATGTTTTAGATGAAAGAGTTTGATTTACTTCCATCATGAGACCGCTGTTGTCCAAGTCCAAAAGGCTGTACAGAAGTTTTTGGATGTAAAAGTTGTTTGGTTCAACAATTTTGTACTGGTCGATCCTTGACAAAAAAGGGAATTTAAGTTAATTTTTAAAATTGATTAACTTTGATTACTCTTTGGCAATCGATCCTCCAGACTCAATTATCATTGCAGCTATGAAGTCTTTCTGAAAAGGTTAAAGACAAGAGTTAATAAATAGATCAATTAAAAGAATTTACAAAATATTCATACAAATTAAAATAAAAAATTTATTCAAAATTGCTAAAAAATGAAGAGGAAAAAAACTTGGAACTCAAGCTTTAAAATTCATTAACCGCTTAACAGGTAATTTTACATCAAAACATGCAAGATTACATAAAATAACATCAAATAAAGAATGAAATAAAATTTAAGTCAAATTTAACAAAAATCCTGAGACGGCTCTATATCATTACATAGAAAAAAATAACATAGAAAATTTACATTGAAAAATTATTATTTTTTGCCCGAAATTTATTACATAGAAAAATTAACATTGAAAAAATTGTCATTTTTTTTGGTAAAATACTTGGTCAAAAAAATCTATTAAGCTATTATATCATAAAATAATTAAAAATTAGTATGACAAGATTCCTATTAATTTATCTAGAAATTCTAAATATTTTTAATTTAAATTTCAACTCTTTTTTTTCTCTTTGATCTCTTTTGAAAGTTTTAAAAATAATGTTGCAGGTTATTTGCAGAAAGAAATAATTGGTGATTCAAGCTTGGTATCAGCTGATACAATTTTCAGAAAAACTTATTCTATATAAAGAGATGAACTTACTAGATAAAATTATTAACTTAAAAGAGAAAAAAATTAAAATGCTAGATAATTTTTTAATTAACTAGATATAATTAAAAACACTAGATATAACTGAATAGTTACTCAATATTTTGATAACGATTATTTTATTAAATTCGATCAAACAAATGATAACACAGCCTAAATGTATTTAATGTATGTATTAATGTGTGAAAGAATACAAAGAAGGTTTCGAATCGAGATATATTGAATACCCAACTCCATTGTGTAATTGCTACCTTACTATTTCTTCTTTTTTTCCTGGAACTTGAACTATTTAAACATGTGCCACATGAAACAATCTTTTCCAATTTATGTCTTTTCAACTTTAATTTTTTTTAGCTTATTTACTCTATTTTGATTCTTTTTTTTTTTTTTTTTTATCTAATTTTATTTACTTTAATTTTATTTTTATTTTATTTTTTTTATTTTATTTTTAATTTATTCTGAAGGAGCTTTAGCTCGGTACAGAAAACAAATAAATAAATAATATTTAACCCACATATTCTTGTAGATCTTGAAGAGATGAATCCATATATATAAATGAAATATTTTTAAAAAATTTTCAAACCTTTTTTTCTTAATTCAAAGTTTTTTTTCGGCTAATTCGGTAGAATTTTTCAAATTGGCAATTATGTTTGACAATTTTTGATCCGATGACGGAACAAGTTTGAACTGACCTTATTTGCTTATCGTTTTCAGTGGGTCTTAATTTTCAGTAGAATTTTAAAATAGTCGATGGGTCCGTTGTCTAATGTTGTTATTTTTAAATGGGTTAAGAGGTTAATGATGTATCACCTGAATACCCAAAAATCCCACCCATTTACCCCTAAAAATAAAATATTTAACATAATTAGACTTAAAGGACAAAAATGATCACAATGACGTCATTTTTTATGAAAAATTTAAAATTTTGTTTCTCCTTTTTTTACAAAAATAATTTGATTTTATTTGATAAAAATATTCATTCTGTATTATCAAAAATCGTCAATATATCATAAAATGAAGGTTGTCCCTAAAATCCGGAACCGGAACATGGAACCCGGAACCAAAATAAAATCCGGAACCCAGAACTATATACTAAAGTCCGGAACTAAGTTCAAGTTGAAAATTACCTGCTAATTCTCGGAACCGGAACCATCTTTTGTAAAACTTGCAACCGGAATAGTCTAAAACACGGAACCAGAAAAATTTAAAAAATATATGATTTTAAAAAAAATTTTCAAAAAATTTTTCAATTATTAAAATTAAGTTAATTTTTAATTTAATAAATAATACAAGTAAATATTTCAAAAAAGACTAGTGTGAGTTGAATAAAATTACTATTTTTTCAATAACAAAACAATAACATTGATGAATTGGTTCAAGCAGTAAAAAAAATTGTTCCAAATTGTTCAAATTCTTCTACTTCATTCAAGCCAGAATTCAGTTCCAAGACAATGAGAGCAAAATGGAAAATTGATCAAGACAATATTCAATTTTCAGCTAAAATGGGTTGTTTCAATGTAAAAGATGAGGCAGATAATGTTTTTGTTGTGAATATGAGTCCAAGAATCAAATGCTCTTGTGTAGAACAAAATGACTGTTGCCATCTTTTAGCTGTTCAGATTAGTTTAGGTCTAGTTAATAAAAAAACAAAGAGTAACATAATTTTTAGTTTAACATAATCAACAAGAAATAAAAAAAAATACTAAATCTGGGAGGAAACATCCAGGTAATATAATAGAGCCTGAGTTGAAAGATGTGGAGAATTCTGAAAAGGACAGCTTGCCAAGTTTTACACAATCAGTTTCTGAGATCAGAAAGTTCGTTTTTAAGTAATTTTGAGTAATAAATTTTGAAATAAAAAATCTAAAAATTATTTTTTAAGGAAATATACTAAAATATATCATATATCATATAACTAGTTTATAATTTATAATTTATATTTTTGTAGCAATTTACGATATGTCTGACAATTCTTACTTTATATTTTAATAACAATTATTGTACAATTAGATTTAATTCTCAAATCAATAATTTTTAATCAATAAAACGTTTGAAACTCAAAAGTCAATTGAAAACTTTGTCTTATTTTGTTTGTGATGTGAGTGTTCTTCTTGATAAGTCGGTTTTAATTAAGGAAGATATGTTGAAAATTATTCCAGCTTCAATACCTGACGAAGCGTTGAATGTAAATATTGAAAAATTAGAATGTTTTTTGAGCCCGACGCATTACTTAGTTTAAAAAAAATTTTAGAAGTAAAAATTTGTCAAATTGAACGGCGTGTTACACGAAGTAAAAAATAATTTTTTTGTTAATTTTCCGTTAATTTTATTAAATTTACAATATAAATAAACTATTGACTTTTGTAAATTATTTTTAAATCAGTTCCGGATTTTAGTACGACTTCGACAAATCAAACGAAAAAAAAGAAGAAATAAACTACGTAAAATTAAGAATTCCTGCTGGTGTAGACACAACTCAACCCAAACGTGGTCGTGGTAGACCCAAAAAAATTGACAACGATTTTCAAGCCACTCCATCAAAAAAAAGAGCTGCTTTAAACAATAATCAAAATTATGCTGATCATGTTCATGAGTCGCGCCATAAAAGAAGAAAAATATAAGTACTCATTTTTTTATATAATTTTTTTCATTTTCTTGTCTATCAAAAAAAATTTTTTGTCTAGTAAAAAATATTTTTATGTAGTGTTTTGTTTTTTTATCTATTAGTTAAAAAAATTATCTAGTTGATTTCATCCTTTTAGCTAGTTCAATTAATCCTATGCCAAACTTATCTCTATTCAAATTCAATTTTCTATGTGTTTTTTTCTATGTAATGATATGGTCCCAAAATATTACACTTTTTTACATTTATTTCGTAATTTTACCTAAAATAATGTAATGAACTGTAAAAAATATTAATTTTTTCTATTAAAATTAAATATTTTTGTTTAAATGAATTAGACCAATTTTAATAGCAATAGCCTTAAAAAATATTTATAAGAAAACTTCTTTAATAATTTTGGAAAAATTGCTCTATTTAATAAAAAACTAATTCAGGATAATTTTAGCTTTTAATTTGGGAATTTTAGCCAACTCTGTTCTGCTTCTAGATCACCGGATTTGAACCCAATTAAGATGGTTTGACACGAACTAAAATAATTTTATAAAAAAATAATAGCATCGAAAAATTTTCATAATAAAATTTTTAAGGCTATTGCTATTCTCATTAAAAATGGTGGTAATTGGTCTAATTCTTTAAAAATCCAGCTTTTTATAACAAAAAATTAGCTTTATTATCATTTTTTTTGAAAAATTACACAATAGAATGTAAAATTTCAAGTTATTATAAAACTAAAAAATACATTAGTAATAACATTTATATCCGAAAAATTAAACTTTTTTGGCCGTCAGCATTTTTGATAAGTTTGACTTGAAATTACGTAATTTTACACTATTTTACACGAGCTATCATTTTATTGCTTTCTAAAATCTGAGGTAATTTAATGTAAATTTACATTTTTTGATGTAAAATTAAAGTAAATGATAAATGATAGTTTTGAGAAATGATAAAGTTGATCAAATAAATTTTGGCTACTATTTAATCCAGTAGCAAAAATAATTAAACTAGTAGCAAATTTAATAAAAAATCGTAGCAAATATTACACGTAGTAAATTAAATAAAAAAGTAGTAAAAAAAGGTTGTTAATAGTAAAATAAATTAATTAGTAGCAAAAGTATTTTTTCAATAGTAAATATAATTTAATTTTTGATTGATAACTACTCAATTATCAATTACTCAATATAATTGATATATCACTTATTAATAACACTACTCAATTATCACTTATTAATGTATATAATGTAAAAAAATTTTGGAATTTAAATATACAAATCTGAAAATTTAAAAACTAAAAATGAGCGATACCGAATCTTCAACTACATCAATTCTCGTGACCCAAAGAAATGAAGAGGACACCGAAAATGATACCGAAATAGAAGAAATTCCCGTTAAAAAAGCAAGAAAAGCAAGCAGAGCTTATAATCATCATGCTGACTTTGAAACTTACAATCAAGCCCTTGATATGATTAAAAATAAATTTGAAGGTTATTCTTGGGCAGCAAAAGAAAAAACAACAAAGTTTTAACTACGAATTTCCAATTTCAATGGCTCAATTAATCAACCAAGATCCGCTTCCAAATGAAAATGATAATGATCAAGATCAAGCCGAAAGTATTAATAATGACTTTCAAACTATTGTACAACCAACAGCATCTTCAAATTTAGCTCCGAGAAAAAGAGGCCGTCCTAGAAAAAATCCATAAAATAACACTAAACAACATTTCTAAGTAATGTGTGAATTTTTTTATTAATAAATATTTGATATAATAATTTACAATTTTTTTTATTTTTTTTACTACTGATAAATTTATTTTGCTACTTTTACTAATGAATTTTTGCTTTTATTTTTATTTTTTTTGCTACGAATTTAATTATTTTTACTACGAAAATAATTTGTAGCCAATAAATTTTAGATTCTACCTAATTTGCGGCCAGTGTAAAGATGATCAGTCCAAAAAAAAAATTATCTGATCTGATTAATTTTTGTTTATTTTAAACAAAATAAATAAGAAAAATTAGGAAAAAGTCTTACAAGTCCTATTAGAACCAAAAAATGTCTTGAATTGTCCAGTTTTCGCTCGATTTCCACTTCTCTCCAGATCCTGAAATGATTTCCATTCTTTGTATGGTTAAAGTAGTTGTAATGATCGCAAAAATTGAACACAAGTTTTGTCACCGACTCATCAAAATGGCTGACCAGAAGATTATTTTGAAAAAATAGACATGAGCCGTACACATGAAACAAACGGCGATATCCACTATCATTTCTGCCTAAATCAACTGGTTCTTGGCTCTCTAGGTCGCTCAAAACTGTTTCCAGATCAATTTTGAGTCCTGCCGGCAGCTCGAAAAAAGGCATTGAGTCAAACACCTTGGTTTTCATTTCGTTGTAGCACCAAACTTTATCATAAAAGGATAAATTTTTTGAATTAGCATTAAACGTCTTAAAAAGAGACGACTGAATTAGTCGTGTGTGAAAGTGGTTAAAAAATGCATCCAGTTCAGATCGCAGCATGTTTTTGCTTTCTAAATTTTCATCCTGATTAACCATGGTATTTAGAGTTTGCGAGCCAAAAGTAAATTTGTAGGTGTCATTTAAATTTTTGGCCAGTGTTTTGAAATATTGCTGATCTATTTGATCTCTAGGCACAATGATCACCAAAAGGCCTTTATTGCCAAAGTTGTTATGAAGAAAACAAACATTCAAAATCATTCCCTGGTAGTCTATAGTTGAACTGATCCGAACAAAAATTAAAAATTAGTCTGAAACAAAACTAAAATGCTTACCATATTGCTTGGTCATTGGCATTGATGTCTTTGACAGCATAGGACAGAGTCATGAAAAGACCGCGAATTACTTCAATTAATTGAGAGAGGATTGTGTTGTTTAGTTTTCGGTAAGCATGGCCAGAGTCAACTCTTGGGTAGCAGTAAATTAAGTCGTTCTAAAAAGATGAGAACTTTATTATTTTTACTTGACTATGAAGCCAGATTAGTTGAGAATTCGAAATACAATCAAAAGATTATTTATTTGTTTATTAAGATTATTTATTACATAAAAAAAAATAATTAAAATAAAGTTTAATAAATGCAAAGACAAGCAAGTCTAAGAAATTAAATAAAAATTAAAAATGATATGGTTTAATTTTTTGTGTTTGAATTTCAAAATGTATCCAATGTTGAAATAACATTGAAAAAGTGCGTTAAATGTTTCAAATATTTTTTTAAGTTTCAAAAAAAAATAATTTTAAGTTAATTTTGCAAACATGAAAAACTTTGTTATTTTTTTACAAATTTTGACTTTGGGTTTGTGATATGATGATCCTTAAAGGTAATATTTGTGGTTTATTTATCAATTGAGTATTTGTTAAAAAGCACCAAAAGAAAGTAAATTATCAATTTTGTCGAACAAAGATTTTGTGTCTAGTCGCTTAGGTAAACTATGGTCCACCTGTTACTGGAACAATTCTTGATCTCTGGTTTTATGAACTATTAGTTCACCTTTTCTAAAAACAGTTCACTTAATTTAAAAATTGTTCACCTATTTTAAAATTTTTTCATCTATTTTGAAAAAGCTAATGTAATGATAAAAAATGAGATAGAAAAAATAATTACATAGAAAATTTAAAGTTGGGCGGAGTAGGAAAATTTTGCGAAATAGATGAATTTTTGTTCCCCAAAGTCAAACTCTTAAAGGGTGAACAATTTTCTTTAATTTTTATTATTTATGCTGAAAGGCAAAGATTTAAGAAGAGAGTGCATTTGGGTATTTGGGATTATGAAAAGAGTAATACCAAGTCAACCAGATCACAGCAAACGCTTTTTCTAAAGCTCCTCCAAAAAAAAAACCTAAAAACATATTATCTAATTTTTATATCATTTTAAGGCATTCTATTAAATTTTGAACTTTATTCAATTTGTTCGCATAATCTAAAAATACTTCGTCTAATTCTATTTTGAACAAAAAAATTGGGTGAACCAATAGTTCATAAACCTGAGAACAAGAATTTTTCGGATAATAAGTGAACTTTGATTCACCTAACCGACTAGATCCATTTTTTTAAAGATTGAATATAAAATTTAATCAAAATGAATTATTTATCTTTTTTTTTTTCTTTTTAATGTTCATTTTTATTCTTTTTATTTATTTAATTTTATATTATTTAACTATATTTTGAGTTTTTTCATATGTTTCTAGTCTGAATGAGTATTTGCTCGGGAAAGAATAAATGAATGAATTATTTAAAAATTAAAAAAGAATTATCAATATTTTTTTCAGATTTTAAAATAAAAATTAAACTCATTCTATATCACTTAAGAGTTTAATTTCAAATATGAAATTGCTTGCAATATTAACTTAAAATTATTTTTTTATTTGAGACTGAAAAAAATATCTGAAGCATCGCACTTTTTCAGATTTTACATGTGATACATGCTTATATAGTTTAAGCTTCAGGAAAAAAAAGAAGAAATGGTAAGATAGCAATTACACAATGGGGTTGGATATTTGATATCTTGATTCGAAACCTTCTCTATATTCTTACACTAGTCTGACGACCAACGCAATCGAATGACTCAGTGCCTTCCTGACATATCTTACACTCAACTCAAAAAGTCGATTCGAGGCTGTTAAAAGTTTGAGTTTATTAAAATCAATGATTGATCAAAGATTTGCTAAGATTACCTAATATTTTTGGTTTTAGATCCCATTTTCTAATTGACAGATATTTTACTATTTTAAGTCTTGAATTACACCGCTCTTTTAGTTCATCCACCATTGAACTAAATGTCAGTTTTGAGTGTAATGTGATGGTCAAGATTGAATTTAATTTTAGTTTTTTTCACAATCATGGAACATGACTTTTCAATAGAAATTTTTATTTTCCATTTTAATATCAATCTTTCTATTTCTTTTAGGTATTCATTAATCATATTTTCAAAATTTCCTATCTTTTTAAAAATAAAAAAAGAAGCGAATATTGGCTGTTTGTTTTATTTCTTTTTGGTATGTCATTTATGAAAATGCAAAAAAAGAAGTGGACTAATTACTGACCCTCGTGGAACTCATGCTTTTATAGGGCATTGATCACTTACAGTACATACTAAAACTAACTTCATCGATTTCTTTCCTCTCCTCTTCCTTTCCTCTTCCTCTCTTCTTCCTCACTTATTCCCTTCCTCTTCCTTTCCTCTAAGAAAAAGGAAGGAAGAGGAAAGGAAGAGGAAAGGAAAAGAAAGCGATGAAGTTAGTTTTAGGATGTACTGTTGATCAAGGGCTTTAAAATTAACAAATCGAAAACATGCTACAGCTGGGTTTAGAAGCAATTATCAGAGAAAATACTCTGAACCCATTCTTTTAGAGCCTAAACCTAAATTCCTCGGTATAAAACTTGACCCAAAACTAAAATTTACAGACCATGTTAAGGAAATTGTTAAAAAAGCGTCTTTCAAAATTAACATCTTGAGAAAAAAAAAGGGTTTTAAATAGAGTAACTCGATTTCTATTAACAAAAGGCTGTACAAATCTTTGATAAGATCCCTATTTGATTACTGCTTCGTTATTCTAAAATCTGACACTCAAAAAATTAAAAAAGATCTGCAAATTTTTCAAAACAAAATTCTACGAATTATTAAATTTTTTCCACTTCAATCAATCTACGAAACAATTAACATAGAAAAAATTGATGAGAGAACAAATTCACTTTTCATTAAATTTCTCAAATCGAGATCAATCACGCATTAATTGCAGAAAGAATAAACGACTTTAAAAAAAAAACAGGACTGCCGAGGCCTTAAACAGGTTCCAAACACCATTGGGAAGCGTATTTGAAAATTTTGAATCAAAAACAGCCCAGCTTTTTTAATTAAAAATTTAATAATAAGAGGGCTGAAAAGAGGGTTTAAAATATTCCAACTCCTAAATTATTTTTCAAATAATAAATAACAAATTAGATCACCTTATAAATTTACTCTATAAGATGTTGAATACAGAAACGATCTTTTCCAATAAATTAGATAAGGAGGTAGATTAATTGTAATTAGCTTGTAAATTAGTAGGGATGTCGGTTATTGACTAAAATTATTAATTTGATCTGGTCTAAAATAAAGTAGACTATTTAATAAAGTTTTAAGTTTATTATTATCTAAAAAGAAAACCGGGCCCGCTTGTCGTCGTAGACTGAACACCGGGCGGAAATATAAATCACATTATATAAGAAATATGAGGGAAAATGAAATAAATAAAATAAATAAGTATAAAATATAAATATGAAATACGCGTGCATGCAACTGCACAGCGAACCGCGTACATACACAGTGATGTCTTCATCACATGGTCCTGGTGCAGTATCATCCCGCAGTCCTAACCCTAACTTTTTTCGATTTTATCAAATCATTGTTAGGACTAAATACTACTACTAATAATAATAATGAGAATAAGCTACAGCAAGCAAGCTTGCGGAGATGACCTTCAAGGAGGACATCTATGGTAGCCGAAATTGCGCAGAAAAGATGGTTAATAACAGAGTTGTTTTTAAGTCACAAGTCTTAAGTCAAGTCAAGTCAATGACTTGACTTAGATTTTTTTTTTTTTTTAAGTCAAGTCAATGACTTAAAAAAATTTTTTTTTTTTTTTAAGTCAAGTCAATGACTTAAAATTATTTTTTTTTTTTTTAAGACAAGTCAATGACTTAAAATTATTTTTTTAAGTCAAGCAAATGACTTAAAAATTTTTTTTTTTTTTTAAGTCAAGTCAATGACTTAAAATTTTTTTTTTTTTTTTTTAAGTCAAGTCAATGACTTAAAAAAATTTTTTTTTTTTTTAAGTCAAGTCAAGAATTTGGGACTGCGGCGCTGAAAAAAAAGATGCCAAAATATCATAAAAAATTAAAAAGTTAAGAAAATTAAATATGTTTATTAATTAAAAAAAAACCATAATTTTATTAAAAAAAAAAAAAAACAACGGCCAACAATCATCCACTACCAATAATATTCAATTTTAATGAAATAAATAATTAAAAGTATTTCTAATCTAACTCATGACTTGACTTAAAAAAAAAAAAATTTTAATTCATGACTTTGAATTAAAAAAAGAAAAAAAAAATTTAAGTCATGACTTTGACTTAAAAAAAAAAAAAAAAAATTTTAAGTCATGACTTTGACTTAAAAAAAAAAAAAATTTTTTTTAAATCATGACTTTGACTTAAAAAAAAAAAAAATTTAAGTCAAGTCATGACTTTGACTTAAAAAAAAAAAAAAATTTAAGTTAAGTCATGACTTTGACTTAAAAAAAAAAAAAATTTAAGTCAAGTCATAACTTTGACTTAAATTTTTGTGACTTAGACTTAAAACTGTGACTTAAAAACAAGTCTGGTTAATAACAGACAAATACATTATTTTTTTTTTTTTAGTTCAGTAAGAGTCGTTGTTTAATTTAATCTAAGAAAGTATTGTGTGGAATTAAGTAAGTATTATGTACAAGAATTTTACAAAGGAAAAATATGCAAGAATACAAAAATAGAATTACATAATAAATAGATTACAGTTTAAATACCATTAAAAATCAAATAAAATTACAATTTAAATAGAATTACAATGAAAAATTAAAATAGAAGAAGTATACAATAAAAAAAGGTTTAAGGTACTGTTCATTAGAATTCACAAAAAAAATTATAAAAATTCTTCTTCTGTATTTAGCTCCCTATTATTTGTAATCAAAGTTGAAATGGTTTAATTTTTAGTGTTTGAATTACAAAATGTATTCGATGCTGAAATAACATTGGAAAAGTGCGTTAAATGTTTCATATATTTTTTTCAGTTTCAAAAAAAATAATTTCAAGTTAATATTGCAAGCATTTTCATTTTTGAAATAAAACTCTTTGGTCGATATCACTGGAAAATTGATTAACTTGAGAGCTTAAGTTAACAAGGAGCATAAATAGCTGCTCCAATACGTCTTACGAAAATATCGGATAGACGGGCCCAAGGGTACTAATGTAAACATTACAGTGAAATAGAATGATTGATTTTTATTTGGAAATTTGAAAAAAAAATATTGAAAATTCTTTTTTTCAACTTAAAAATAATTTATTTATTTATTTGTTTTTCTTTACCGAGCTAATATTCCTTCAGAATAAAGTATATGAAAAGAAAAAAAGATAAACAATTCATATAGATTAAAATTTATATTTAATCGTAGAAAAACTGAGTCGTCTGTTAGATGAACCATAATTACGAATTATTATTTTTTTCTATCTTATTTCATATCATTACATTAGCTTTTTCTAAATATATGAAAAAATTTCAAAAATAGTTAAACAATGTTTAGATTAGATTAACTAATATTTCATACAAACCGAGAACAAGCGTTGTTCTTGTAACAGGTGAAACATAGTTTATCTAAGCGACTAGACGCGGAAAACTTGTTTTCTTCACATAAAATTTTAACTTTAGTGATAATTTACTTTTGTTTGCTGCATTTTAACAAATACTTAATTTATGAAAAAAAAACAGAGCGTAGATAGTTTTTTAAACTACAAATATTATTTTAAGGATCTTTTTATCACAAATCCGAATATGCTTAGTTTAGCAAGTTAATTTAGACAAGTAAATTTCGCAAGAATTAACTCATCTTAAGTGAATTCAATGTAAATCGACCGGATTTTTATTTTCTTTTTACTATTTTTTTATTGGATATAAATAAAATTATAATAATTTATTCAAAATTAAATTAGATAAATGCAATTTTGGATAAATTTTATTATAGGAAAAATGAAAAACATTTTATTTGAAAGAAAATTTATTAACAATATAAAGACAATTTAACTTATTTTACATTTTTTATACTTTCCTCTTTTTGAATAAAAAAATTTGATTTTTTAACAAAAATCTTTCATTCCAAATTTCAACCATTCAAAATATATGTAATTTTTAAAAATTCGGACGATTCACTCACTATGTTCGACATGTATAATTTCGCAAAATTATTTTATACTCGACAGAGTTAATTTAGACATGTTTATTTTTGACACTTGTGTTTCGATTAACTTTATATAGAAAATTTAGATCTATTATTTTTAATTTATTTAATTTTAATAAATCTAATTTAATTTATTAATTTATTTAGATTTAGAAAAATCATAAAAGTCTATTATTAAATTTACAATGGACGAGTTAATTAATATGTGAAATTGTGTACTGGCCAAGTTTAATAAACGAAAAACTGGTTATTTACTTGGAAGAAAAATTAAATCAAGCTATTTCTGATTTTGATTCTCTTAAAATTGTGGATTTTTTAAAGAATTTGTCAATGTTAATTGAATATAAATAATTGTAAAGGCAAAAATCAAATTTTAATTATGTTTATTTATTTATTTGTTTTCTGTACCGAGCTAGGGCTCCTTCAGAATAAATTAAAAAAATCAAAATAAAGTTAATAAGCTAAAAAATAAATGAAAGTTTAGACATAGATTGTTACATGTGGCAAATGTATTTATTTAATATATTTATTTAATAATCTATTTATAGTATACTATATTTTCTTTTTAATCAAATTTAAATCTTGTCAATGTGACGTTGAATCAATAAATAATTAAATAAAATTTTTTTTCAAACATTTTTTTTGTCGAATAAATTATGTCTAATTTTTAAACTCATTAAACTGTCCAATTAACACATGTCGAAAATATATATTGTCCGAAAAAAACTACTTGCGAGTTTATACTTGTCTAATCAACTATGTCGAAATTAAACTTGCCGAAACTAATTTGTCGAAAATCCCGGCAACCTACAAATCCAAAGTCAAAATTTATAAAAAATCTCAAAGTTTTTTATGTTTGCAATATTAACTTAAAATTATTTTTTTTTTGAAACTGAAAAAAATATTTGAAACATTTAACGCACTTTTTCAATGTTATTTCAACATTGAATACATCTTGTAATTCAAACCCAAAAAATTAAGCCATTTTGATTCCAATACTTTTTTAGACTAATTTTCAATTCTGATGTTTAATCATTTGGCAACTTTTTTTAGAATATTCTTCTTATCTTCAAACGTTTTTTAATTTAATTTACTATGCCAAGTGGGAGACTGGTTTTTAAGATTTTTTGCGAATGACATCTTATGCTCAGAAAAATAAAGAAAGTGAAAAAATTATTAAAAATTTTAGTTAAACTTTAAAAAAAATGTTAAATCTTTTTTTTATACAAATTTCCTATCTTACCTTATCTTTGACAACATTACTGCTTTAAATTCACTACTGTGTCAATTATTTTAATTTTATTTAAATAATTTAAAAATAATAATTGAAAAAAATTCCTACCTTTTCCTTTGATTCTGGCTTTCGCTTTAGAGCGCTTTGGTCCAACGAAAGAATCATTGCGTAAAAAAATAAGTCATCGCTTGAGATAGAATCGTTGGCAGCTTTAACTCGGTCACCTTTGACCACACTTGTGCTCTTAGAGGGGGCTTTTGTTATTTTGTTCTGAAGTTTATTGACCAAATCAGGAAAGTCATTATTCAGTACTATGTGATGAGTGTCCAAGTTGGTGTAAGTTATTGGACCAAGAGCGACAATGGTGATACTCTGAGCCTCGCGTATTGACGAAAGAAGCGTTTCTATGTTTTCATAGCTCACTTCGACATCATTTAATGATACAATTAAGTCACCTTTAAAAAAACGTTTACTTTTTTTTAAATATTTTAAAGTTTAATAAAAATTTTCAAATTTTTTCCTAGAAAAATACCTATTTTTATTTGTTCCTGGCAAAAAAGTTTCTTATCAGGGACAAAGCCTTGAATTACAATTTTATTGACTTTTTTGATCGGGTCAAAGGCCACATTAGGGTAAATGCCGAGTAAATGTTGACACAAATTTGTCTCATTTTTGCCTCTTTTTGGGCTTACTCTAAACTCAACTCGTTTTAAGTAGTTATTTCCTTTTAAAAATTCCAAATCGATATTTTCCAAGCTAGGGTATTTGACCTCTAGTTTTCGATTATTAGACGTGTTTATATAAAATCTAGTCGCCAAGTCCAGGTCAATGTCCTCCTTGATTTGAAGACTTACAACACCGTTTTCGTCTATAAACAATTGATCCATACCATTAATTTATTGAATTTTCAAATATTCTCATTTTATATATTTTAAATTTTTTATCTGACAAGGTCTATGTTTCTATGGAAACGTTTTTAGATTATTTTAGGAGATGAGTTATTTGTCTTGGTTTTTTTTATTGTGCACATTTTATTCAAAGTCTAAACATTTGAAGAATTGAAAAGCGTAAACAAATAACTTGTCTATCTCTAACTGAAATAATCACCTATTTTTTCAATCTACATACAGGATTGAGGAGTTATCTTTTCAAAATGGAATAAGAAAAAAAATTCACCAACGAAAAAATATTTTACCAATGATAATTTAGAAAGTAATCTAACTTTACGTAACAATGTCTTGTCACAGATAATTATCTGAAAATTTAATTATCGTCGGAAAGAAAATTACGAAATTAATAAAATTCTTTTAACTAATTTTTTTTATTAGAATACCACAAAAATAAAAAAATTAAAAAAAAAATCAGCTTTTTTTGCTACAACCATTTGAACAGTAAAAACCTCTTTTTTTTTAATTACCATATTACTTCGAGTGCATACCGGGTAGTTGGAGCATGGTGGATTTATTTTTTGTTTTTTGGCTGGTCTTGAGTGTGATTCCTCGTCATCCGAGGATGATTCAGACTCTAATTAAGCACCCTCTTTTTCTAGGGTACAATCTGATGGTTGTAATTGAAGACATTATCTTGTTTTTATCTTCGCACCCCGTTAAGGCTTATTGTTTAGACGAATTTCTATGCCAATATTTTTGAAATTTACTAATTCTTTAAAAAAATAAGTTAATTGATAAAATTAAATTTTAAATAAAATTAAAATATTCTTAGTATGTAACAGCAAGCAATAAAATGGCAGCAGTAGTAGTTTTTTAGCCAGTACCAACAAGAGCAGGTACTTAATTTCCAGTTATCACTGTTTTTAGTTACGATTCTGACAGAATTTAAACAATTACAAGGTTTTACCTGTTGCTCTGCTGCTAGAATAAATATAAAAGAAAAAGAAATTAGTATTGATTATTTATTTGATTGATTTATTTTATTTATTATTTTGAAAAATTCTTATTAAAATTCTTAATATATATTATGTAATCTAAAAAAATGGATTAAGACAATTATAAAATCATTATATTCAAATATCACAGTTAGTTATCGTAAGTGATTGACAGTAAAATCATCCCGTTTTCTTTTATCCCAAAAAAAATTTATCCCAATCTTTTTAATACCAAAATAAAAATAAGAAAATTATCCCATTTTTTTAAATAACGGAAAAATCCCGTTTTGACATATTAGAAAATTATTCTATTTTCTTTGAAATTATTTCCGGAATTTTACTTATTTCTATTGAGTCGCTTATAAATAGTGAGAATTTAGAAAGAATGAGAAAAGCCAAACGAGATGAGTAAGAACGTGTTGAAAGAGCAATTGCTGAGAGAATAGAAGCTTTAACAGATTCGGATATCAAGAATGAAGCAAAGTGGTTATGGGCGAAAAATGGCACTAATAAACAACGGGTATCAAAATGGACCGAGAATTAGCAAAAGCAAGTTTGATCAGTAAAATAAGAACTGAGGAAAATCAAAAAAAAAGACCTGGATTTTTTGGAAAGATATTCAAGTAATGCTAACTATTAGGAATAGTAAATTTTTTTGATAAATTTAAATTTTTATTATATTACTTTTTTTTTTATATATTAAATAATCTATAATTGACTTAATGATTTCTCATTTTATTTTTCTTAAAAATGGATTTATTCTTATTTTTTTGGGATTAAAAAAAATGGAATAATTTTCTTATTTGCAAAACGGAATGGTTTTCTTAAATAAGAAAATGGGATGAATTTCAACGGGAAAATTTTTTGGGGATGAAAAAAAAACGGGATGATTTTTCTATTTACCATCGTAAGTATATCCATGAAAATTTTACTTTTTTTTCACATTTGGGTTTTAAATATTGAGATTATTATTATTTTTTAGTTCCAAGCCTCATAGAAACAAAAAAAAAAGATAAAAATTTTTGTATAAATTATGATTACGTATAAAAGTCTATTTTCAGTAGATCATTTAATAGTTTAAAAAAGTAAAAATATTCTAAGCTGAATTCCATCTTTATTTTTATTTTCCAAGACACGATTTCTGTCTACAAATATTTCTTCTCAATGTTCTTGAGCTGTTTGTAGAATGACGTATTCTTTTGTTCAAAGGTAGAGTAATTCCCATGCAGAAACGACAACAAGTCCTACATATTTTACTATTAAATTGTTTCATAAACTATACCGTTTCCAGCCTTAGAGTCTCCAACATAGGACTAAATGTCGCAAATTTCTTAACGCCCTTTTAATAAGTAGATTCTGTCTAATATCTAATTCACAGTGTTTCCAAATTCAAATTTATCATGGTTTATAATTTCAATAGAAGCAAATTTTTATCTTTTAATATCTTTTATTTTGTATTTAGAAAAGCAAATCGAATATTTGTTTTTTTTTGTTCATCTGTGTAAAAAAGGCAATATGAAAAAATTTAAAATATAAAAAAATAAATTAAATGTAAAACAGGTTAGAATAAAGTTAAGAAAAAATAATTAAAAAGAAAAATTAAAAAAATTACAAAAGATTTTGAATATTTTTATCCGCTTACAAAAATAACGAACATTAAAAAAATTAAATCTAAGATGACAAAAATTTCAAGTTAGCTAGCTTGAATATTTTGAATAGTTTAAATTTTAAACCCTTCAATTTTCTAACCTTTCAATAAAAAATATTACTTTTAATAAAGACAATATTTTCAGATACTTACAATTTAAATTTTTGTAATTTTTTTTAAGTATTCAGCAAAAAATATTTATAGGTTTAATATATTAATAGCAGACTTGTTCTAAAGCATTATTTTTTTGGTTTTAGGTTGATGAATTTATTATTAAAATTTTCTTATTTTTTTGTTTTTATTTCATTTGTAAAAAAATTATAAAACATTTACAAAAATCATTTTTTATTTTCTTTGATCAAGGTTCCCATTTGATCCATAGCTTCATAAATTCCTTCCCCGTTGACAGCGCATGCATTTTGAATAAACCATTTGTTCTGTGTTGTCGATAACTTCTCTAGACCTAACCTCTGAATTAGATCGCTGCAATTCATTGCATTTGGCAAATCTTGCTTGTTGGCTATGATGACAACCGGGACACCTCTCATTGAATCATGCTCTAAAATTCCGTGCAATTCTTCGGCTGCCTCATTCATTCTTTCAGTGTCACTGCTGTCAATCACAAAAAATAAGCCATCAGTATTCTGGTAATAGTAGTTCCAGAGTTGTCTAATTTTTTTCTGACCACCAACATCCCACACTGTGAATGTAAGTCCCTTGCATGGAGTAAGTGTTTCCACATTGAAGCCAATGGTCGGAATCGAGCAAATGTTTTCATTTAATTTCACTTTGTAAAGAATAGTGGTTTTTCCAGCGTTATCAAGTCCTAAAAGTAAAATTCGACTTGGTGTCCCATTGTTCCAGTTGGAGAAAAGATCAACAAATTTTGATAGATATGAACCCATTATTTTTAATAGCTTCGTTTTTACTATTATTAATTTTCAATCCTGTTTTGACATTTTTATATTCACTATTAGTCACCTTTAAAAACGTGTTTTCTGTTATAAAAATTTTCTATATTTTATTTTGAACACGCTGTAGTATTTAAAAATTGATTGTGAAATAAATAATAAACATGAAAAAATTAATTTAATACCTGCGGTGCTAATTAGCAAAAAACTTTAATTTTTTAATGCAATAATTATGAAAAATTTAATTTTTTTTTAACACTTCTTTTTATAATCCTGACTTTTTCTCGAAGATTAAATTTTCAAGTTGATCTTCAAACTTTTGAGACAAGATTTATGCGATAATTTTTTTTAATTATGCACATTTTATTCAAAGTTGATTCAATTTAAAAGACTTTAATCGGAAAAAATAAATAAATAAACAACCAAAGTTCCCTATTGATTTGATATTTTTAAATGAAAATAATGATGTAAATTGCCTAAAGGAAAGATTAGCACTCATGATTGAGAAAGTAAATTCAAGCATGAAAATCGAACGCATCAAGATCACATGATTTTGAGATTTTATTAATTAAAAAACGAGTTAACTTAAGTTGTTTAGTGAATGAAACGAACCAGACTAGATTGCATATTAAATTAAAATATTTTTTTTTTGGTTGTGAGTGTCGATTTCACTCAAAAATAATTATTTAATGATAAAG
Source organism: Brachionus manjavacas (assembly GCA_019054805.1). Lineage (NCBI taxonomy): Eukaryota > Metazoa > Rotifera > Eurotatoria > Ploima > Brachionidae > Brachionus > Brachionus manjavacas. The sequence goes on along the minus strand of JAHQIY010000012.1, from coordinate 3,027,774 downwards.
CTTGTAAAAGCTTAACCCTTTTTGGGTCACAGTATTTTTTACTACTACTAGTACTAAAATTCAAAAAAGTAGAATCATAGATTTGTTCAAAATTTTGTCTAGTTTATTTAAAAAATTAAAAAAAAAGATTTTCGGTGTTAAGTGGTACCTGGGACTACATAAGATTCAAGTGGAAAAAAAAAGCTTTTTTTAGCTTCTTTTCAATAAAACCAAGAAGTAGAAAATTTTATGATTTTTCAGGATATATTTTTATTTATTTGTTTTTTTAAATTTAACGATCCATAGGCATAAAAAAGATATTATATCAATACAAAAATAAAAAAATTCATAAAATTAAATTAACACTAGGAAGCATGTCGAGTCTTTCTGACCCTTTTTGTCCAAAACTATAACTTTTTTTTAATTTTTTAATTTGAATTAATTCTTTCTAGATCCAAATACTACATAAAAATGAAAAATTAAATTATGTTTTTGAAAAAAAAAATTTAATTTCTCGCAAAAAATAAAAATATTACTAAAAAGATCGACGGGTCTTTCTGACCCAACTTATAGATTGTATTGTAAAAAATTAAAAAAAAATTTCTTTCACTTATATATGTTCTAATTACACTAAAATAAGTTTGTAAACATAAGATTTAATTATTCAATGATGCCGATTAGGATATTTGCACAAAAAGCCCTTTAATTTCTACGCTGATGAAATCCAGTCAGTGACTTCAGACCAAAGTAATGATGATTTCGCTGATGTTCACAATTCCGAAGATGATTCAGATAATGAATTTGAAGTTTGTTCTGATGGTGATAATTCATCGGCCAAAACAAGTGCACCTAAAACACCCAATACTCCGAGTACTCCATCTTTTTTCAGAAAACGTGTCGCCAATTCAGCCACTACGACAACACCACCATCGTCAAAAAAATCAATTAACAGTGATAGAAAAAAATGCCAGGTTAGATTGTGCAATGAGAACAAGTCCAAATTTACTTGTAATGATTGCGGAAAAACGAATTGAGGGACATGTTTACATGAGATGGTTGTAAGAGCAATTTGTAAGAGATGTCATGATTCAAAATCCAAATAATTTATGTTTTTGAATAAAATTACAAGAATTTAAACATTTAATCTTTTACTTTTAAAAAACGGGTCAGAAAGATCCGACGGACTTTTCAGGTAAAAAAAAAATCGGGCTTTCTAGTGTAAAGTTAAACTATTCTTTTTACATCAAGTAAACCATTTAATTGATCCAACAGTTCAAGCTCATAAACAGCATCAACGAAGTAAGCTGGGCGAACTCCCAGGTCCTCAGCAGCTCACTCTCCCAAATAGTGTGCTACCATAGGCGATCTCCTAGTAGACCGCCTCCGCAAGCTTGCTTGCCGTAGCTTATTATTATTATTATTTTTGTTCAAAATTTGACTTAAAAAGAAAAATTTGTGTTTACAATAAAGTTTCCTAATACTTTCGATTCAAAGAGCTAAATTCAAAGAAGTCAATCAAGCTCAAGATTCAAAGAACATCTATTTATATTTTTTTGGCCAAAAATGAGATTGCCAAGCGATTGCCTTATGCTAGACTGAGCATACACTTGCATAGAAAGCTAATCAACTCTAGATTCATTATTTTTAGTTAAGAGCCGATCTGAGAAAAAGATCTGTTCGGTAACGGTCGATTTTTACTCACCCGAAATACAAGTAAATATAAAAAAAATAAAAATAAAAGAATAATAAAATATTATATTTTTATTTTTGAAAGTTTTTTTATCATGAAGATGTAAAAACATTAAAAAAAAACATTCCAGTCTTTATGTGTTTAAATTGATATCTTTAATTTGTCTTATTCAATAGTTTCAATAGTTTATTAATTGATTTTAGAGGGCTTGAGCGAACTCTTTTGCCTTCAAGTTAGTTGGTAGTTTAATTAATCAGTTTATTATATTTACAAGTAAAAGAAATAAAATAAGAAAAAATAAAAAAGAGAGATTAAACGAGTCTGTTGAGTAATTCTAGAGGAGTATTTCTTTTGGTTGTTACTGTTTGATTTTCGATGAGTTCTAAAATTAGAGGGTTACTATTTAATATATTTTTTTCAAGATACTTTTCACTAAGTGAGTAAATGCGATCATGAATAGTTTCAATTTGACTAAGGTGGTGTAGAAAAAGATTTGAACATCTAGGACTCTCTTTTAGTAATATTTGTAATGCTTTGTATTGTACTCCATGTAGTCTTTCAATATTTTTGCCGTTCACTAGAAGTAATTGTGGAACATACTCCATGGTCGAACGGATTAACACTTTATAGACGTTTATTAAACGTTCTGTACTCAACGACCATTTTTTGAACGTAAGACACTTAATAATATTCAAAAGTTTAAACGACTTTTCTCTAACTAGTTCGGTATGATGTTTGAAATTTTAATTTTAATTTGTCTTATTGATCTTAATCTTAATATTTAAAGCCCAAATGTGTGAAAAGAAGTAAAATTTTCATGCATATTACGATAACTAACTTTAATATTTGAATATAGTGCTTTTGTAATTGTCTCAATCCATTTTTTAGATTACACAATGTATTTTAATTTTTTTTTTACAACTTAAAAATAAATTTTAATTAAAAAAATTAAGAAAAGAAAAAAACATTCAAATTCATTTAAATTCATTCATTCAAGTTTTTCTTAGAAGAAATTTTGTTTGTACAGTATGTCACAAAAAGTTAGAATCAAGTTAAAAAAAATAAAATATTGTTTTTTTGCAATTAAAAAAATCTTTAACTATCAATTTTTTTCAAATAAGCTTTGAAGTTAGACTACCTAAAATTCTGACAAAATAGAGAAAAAATGGGTAAAAATAAAATAATTGTTACATACTGTACAGAAATATTCATTAAATCATTTAATCAACACTTTTGAAAAAAAATTTTTAAAATCAATTTTTAATAAGAATTTTTCAATATAATAAATAAAATAAATCAATAAATTAAATGATCAATACTAATTTCTTTTTCTTTTATTTTTATTATTCTGGCAGCGGAGCAACAGGTAAAACCTTGTTCAATTAAATCAATATTTACTCTTAACATTACTCTTCCAATTAGGGTTTCGGGAAGCATATTCATTGATCTCTTATCACAAGCTAAACCACAAATTCTGAAAAATCTTTCTATGAAAGCACTTGATGCTGGTATTGAAAATACTTTAATTGCAACTTTTGCTAAATTTGGAAACTTGTAACAGTATTGGCTCCAAAATGCTTGGGTTGAATCATTTAAAATTATCATTATAACACGTATTAAAACGTGTATTTATCTAAATACAAACTTTATCTGCTTTTAAAAACCCGAAATTTACATGTATTTCGGGTATGGGTACGTGTACTGGTAAAGACCGAACCCGTACCTGAACAGGTCTTTTTTACGGTCGACTGGTATGGATAGATCATGCAAGGGGCTAGAGGTATACTAAAACCATTCATCAAAAAAGAAGATGAAAAGTCTTTCTTGTTTGAAATGACCATGTACGCTTACTATTTTTCATTGAACTCAATTTTTCACATATTCGCAAATTCTACACATCTACTCAAAATTTTCACAGTATTTAGTAACTGGGGCTAGAATGGTGATGTCGTCACAATTTGCAATACTTGATAATTTAATATCATTTATTTTAGCTCCAAGGTTTAGTTCAATGCAGCTTACTATCATGTCGCTTATATAAAAACTTAACCAGTATGGTGATAGAACACGAACTTGTTTCATTCCCTTGTTGTAGCTACGCGTTCACTCAATTCATGTAATTAATATAATGTAATATTTTAAGCATTATTTCAATTTTATTTTAATCTTTTAATGAGTCATTGAATACCTGGGTTTGAAAGAACTAAAGCTTTTTAAAGTATTAGTTATTTTTCGACACCTATTTTTTTTAAAGCATCCCAAAAAAGTTAAAAATTAAAGGTTTCAAAAGACATGGTTTACGAATTTGAAGTCAAAAATTAGAAATTCAAATAGCACTTAAGTTTTGAATTTCTTGAACTTAAGTAGTCACCAACCATTTAGAATAGTAAAATTGAAAATTGCCAAGCTTAGATCCTACGTTTCAATAAAAAAATAGACTAAAATAAATAGACTAAAACTCAAACCCAATCACACATTGTATTAACATGGGATTACAAAATTTCAAATTGTCTAACAAACTTATTTTCTATTCCAGACAAAACAAAAAGGTCTAGTCGACAGTGGATTTTTTCCTGTTTTATTTATAAACTCGAGCCAGTTTTGGTTCCAAAATTCTTTTAGACTAAGACTTGGCTCAGATGTAAGCTTATTAAAAGCTTCCTTAAGGGAAGGAAATTTGGAAAGGCCTTCTTATTTTTCTTCGTTCCTCAATTAATGCTGCAATATAAATTGGTAAGCTTGATTCAAAAAGCTTTTGAGAGAGTTTTCTTTTTTGAGATGTGTTCATTTCTTATGTTTTTATTTAAATTATCTTAAATATTGACAAATAATTGATTTTAGATCAAATTGGCATTTTCCAAAAAGATTTAGTGCTCTTTTTTTTGCTTTTATCTTTGATTAAGAAGCCTAATGTACGTTAAACGCCATATAAATAAATGATATCAATAAAGCTTAGAACACAGAAAGGATCAAAATTAATTCCAAATTTGATCTCAAATAACAAGGAATTAAAAACTGATAAGGAAAAAGGAAAATGCTTCGGAGATATATTATCTTCAACATTTAGTCCTCACTCTGATCCAATAGATACTGAAAAAGATAATGAAATAATTAGCTTTAATTTTGAATACCTCAAAAATTACAATCAGTGTAATTTCAATGATCCTATTTGCCTAAACGAACTTATACTGGCTTTAAAAAGACTGAAGACTGAAGTGGCCTCAGGACCTGACCAAATACATAATCTAATGCTTAAAAATATACCAAGAAATTCCTTAATAGAAATCTCAAAACTTTTTAACTTATCTCTGCGACATGGTATTATTCCAAAATCATGTAAAATTGCGAACATAACTATGATTCAAAAAAATGCATCTTCTCCACAAGATCCTTCAAACTATAGACCAATCAGTATAACAAGTTGCCTAGGAAAGTTACTTGAGCTTATAATCTACACAAGACTCTACAATTTTTTAGAAAAAAATTTATTACTTATCCATGAACAATCAGGATTTAGGAAACATCGGAAAACTTCCGATAATCTTTACTTTTTGATTCAAAAAATTGTTGATTCATTTAGTAGAAAGAAAAGAATTTGTTCCCTTTTCTTTGATATTTCTAAAGCCTTTGATAGGGTTTAGCACGAAGGTTTAATTTATAAATTAATAAAAATAAATCCATCACAATACTTAATTAACTGGATTAGATCCTTCTTAGACTCAAGGACATTTAGGGTGAATGTGAATGACTACTTGAGCGACGAATATCAAATAACTGCAGGTGTTCCTCAAGGCTCAGTTATTAGTCCTCTTTTCGCATTTATATTAATGATATCCCAAAAAGAAACAAAACAAATAACGAATACTCTCTGCTTTTCGCAGATGATCTAGTTACATTCTTTATTTATAACAAAAAGTGGGAATCTTGAAAATAAGATAAATAAATACACCAACGAGCTAGAACAATGGCTAATTAAGTGGAAAATGAAGATGTCAGTTGAAAAGTCGTGTTCAGTAGTATTCTCTAAGTACAAGAAAGAAAGTGATAATCTTAATTTAAAAATTTATGGAAATAGAATAAAAAGCCAAAAAGAAATAAAGTTTCTAGGTATTAAATTTGATTCTAAATTAAATTTTTATACACTGGTTGACGAAATAAAAGAACATTGCAATACAAGGCTAAATCTAATTAAGATTCTATCAAACAAAAAATGGGGTCTTAATCAAAAAACGTTGGGAAATCTTTATAAATCTTTAGTCGGATCAATTTTAGACTATTCGTTCCCTTGCTTGAATTCATTTTCAGAAAATAAAATCAAAAAGTTACAAGCAATTCAGAATACAGCAGTCAGATCTATCCTCAGATTAAAATATGATACTCCCTCCAGCATCATGCATCAGGAGGCTTTTAATAAACTTAAATTACTGACTGTCTCGAATCGACTTCTTGAGTTGAGTGAGAGATATGTTGGGACAGGACTGAGTCATTCTATTCCATTGATTGTCAGACTGGTGGAGGAATACAAAGCGGGTTTCGAATCAAGATATATTGAAAACCTAATTCCATTGTGTAATTGCTACCTTACAATTTCCTCTTTTTTTCCTGAAACCTTAACTATGTAAACATGAATGACCTAAAACTCTCTTTATCATATATCTATTTTTTATTCCAGGTTATTAACTCTTACAAACTTTTTTATATATTTTTTTTTTCCTTATTTTTTGATTTTATTTTACTTAACTTTTTTTAATTTTTAATTTTACTTAACTTAGTTTTTTATTTTTTTTTTTTATTCTGAAGGTACAGTTAACAAATAAATAATAAGCTAAATGATGGAAGATTTAAAAAGATTTCTTAATTATACGATAATTATCCTATCTGCTATACTTATTCAAAAAATTAAAATGGCAAGTTTTTTTTCTTTTTTAAAATTTTTAAAAATAATTGCGTAATTACATTTCAAATCTTAACATGCTTAATTATTGAGTTTTAATGAAACAACATAATTTCAAAATTTCAAAAAGTTAAATAGAAAAAAAACTTGCCATATGTAAACATTATTTTTTTTGCAATTCGTTTTAACTTTTGTAATCCACCAATTCAAGCTAAAAATATTCCATTAAATTCTACAATAAAAAGAGGTCGTATTCCAAAAGCAAAAAAAAGCTTTGGTGCGACAAAAATTTTTTTGCTTTATTTATATTTTTATTGTCTTATTCATTATCTCTTTTATTATTTTTTTATTTTTTTTTGTTACAGGAGTTAGCTTTTTTGATATTCAATAAATCTCAGCCTATTTTAATTTTTATCTTTTCGTCTAGCGTCTCTAAACTTTTTAGGCCTTTTTTTTAATATTCTTTGAAATGTTTGAATATAAATTTATTTATTTTTTATTAAATATTAGCCTGGAAAAAAATGTCTACGAAACTGTAGTTGTCCGATTTAAAATAAGAAAATTAATGCCGTAAAATACAAAATTTTTAAATTTTCAGATTAAATTTAGAAAGACTTTTTAGGTTTAAATTTTGAAATCGAACTAATCTTATTAATGATAGAAAAACAAATTTATAGTGTAATGATATATTTGACAATTTTTTGTATATATTAAATGAAAATGTATTTATGCTAATTTTGATAAAGGTAAAAATAATATTTTTTATTGATAAAATTGATTGATTTAAAATTTGAGCGACAAATAGAACTAACAATAAAATTTAACTCAATTAGAATTTTAATTTCCCTGATTAACTCGATTTTGATCAGCTGTGGAACATGGTAATTTAGAAGTTATATTTCTATAATTAAAATCGCGATTCTTTTCCCCCTTGTCTTGGCATTTTAATATGAGAAATTTAAATTATCTAATATTATTTTATTATTTTTATTTTGTTTTAGAAAAAGCAAATATTTTGTTTCAATTAACTTTGAGAAAAAAAGGCAAAAGTTTAAAATTTAACAAAAAAGATTTTTTAATCATTTTTTTTCTTTTTGAAAAAAAATTAAATTACTTTTCTCAACTTAAATTAAACTAAACAAAAATTTGACTTTTTTAGTTTTATTACCCCAAATTTTGAATAAAATACCCCAAATTTTTAATTTTTTACCCCTATTTTATTAAGATAACACCAAAAAATAAAAAAGAAATTAAAAAAATAAAATGACAATTTTATTTTATAATCGACACCAAATTAATTATAAAAATACCAAAATTAATAAAAATGAACTATTTTATTATTTTTAACCCCAAAAATTTAGTCGAATTCAGAGCATACTTACCCCAAAAATTTACTTTTTTCCACATTTATTTGAGCAAGCCCAATATCTTCTTTTAGTCATTTTAGCGCCACATTTATCACAAAACTTTTCTTCGACTTGTTTGATTGAATCAATTCGAGGTATTTTTGATGGATTTTCTTTTGTCGAACTCGAATCTTCATCATCTGTATCAATCCCTTTAGGTGCCGAATTTGTTGCTTGTGTTTCTTTCGGTTGATGTTCAAGTGGTCCAGCTGTGTCTTTTGGCCTTCCTTTCTTTCTATTGGCTTGTATAGGTATATCCATACCAACTGAGTCGAAATTGCATTTTTTTCTTGCTGCAATAGTTGTAAGATGATAACATTTGTAATTTTTTAACCAATACCAACAATTGCAACTACTCAAAGTCCAACTATTTTCATTGAATTTAATTTTACGAATACTAAAAATGGAAGTAATCATATGATCGAATGAAAACCATTTTTTTTCAATTAATGACTGATTGTATTGTTTACATTGTTCTTTGTTGATATCTATCTTGTCATCAGCAGTTAAATAATAATAATTATCATCTTTCAAACGAATAATTGTTTTGTTATAACTGTTCCATTTATAAGCTTTTACTAAGTCATCCTTTGTAACATTTGGAAATTCATAAAATATTTTTTGATTTAAGTTGTCAACGATTTGAGGCTGATTTGTTTCTGGATCAATCAATGATAATGTAGGTGCACGTTCAGTTGACCATTCTTTCAAAATATTATCTCGACATTCGTTTAGAAATGGAATCAAACCAAAACGTTTTGAATTTAAAATTTTCTTGATTTGAGCATGAGTTGACTCTAATGAATTGCTTGTACTTGGTAAACCAGGTGCAAAGCCTTCATACCAACCATTATTTCCATCTTTGCACCATTGATTATCGAAATACTCTAAAAATGTTTTGATGGCTGGACTATTGACTCTTGACCATTTTTCTTGAAATAATTTAAGAGCTCTTGGAAATAATTCTGGCTCAAAAATTTTTTGAATTTCGCTTATATCGTAGACAATTCGTTCTGCTTGTAATTTGCTAATTGATTTTACACGAATATCAATATTACGATTGACGTGAGCCCAACAATTTACTCTTGTTTTTAAATCGAATACTTTTGCAAATCCGTTTGTGATAGCACCAGCATTATCTGCTATTAAAATTGAAAAATTAACTGTTTTGTTAAATACTTTTTCATGTGTTTCTTTGACTGAGTTGAAAAAAAACCGAAATCATCTTCATTTTCAGTACGACATATAGCTAATCCGAACGGATGAAAACTTTTATTACGATCAGTTGTACCACCTGTAATAATTGGAAAATTTTCATATGTTAACTTGTACGTAGCATCACTCAAAAAATGTTGAGCATTTTCTGCGATTTTAATTAAACGTTTTGATGTTAAAAAAACTCGAAAAATTTGTGATGGCATGGCAGCATATTCAAATTTCCCAACGAAAACCGCGTCTTCATCGTCTGGAATCTCTGAATTATCTTCGCACCATTTTTTGAAATCTGTCAATGAACAATTTTTATTTAAGTCCTTACTAACTGAATTTATAATATGTTGAATTTGATTGTCAGTTGGTGGCTGAATATTTTCTTTGATTAAATTTCTCTTGATTTCTTTTTTTGCTTGTCCAAGCGAACGAAAATAAATAATTTTTTCTTTCACTTTAGGAGGAACATTAGCTGAATTTTCTTCGTTCGAATGATTTGAATGTTCATTGTCTGATATATAGACTGAACCACCAATTTCACCATTTTTGACTTTGAAATAAATTGATTTTTTGCAGCCTTTTTTGTTGAATTTGCAGTTGAATGTATGTTTATCGCAATCGGCTAGGTTATTTTTTGAATGAAAGTTCCATGCTACATTGTCAAAATGTAAATTTTTGACCAATTTTTTAAATTCCATTAAAGATTCACAATCTTCAAGGAAATCGTACGCTTTAGATACGCTTCTTTTTATTTTCGGCAATTCTTCAGCGTCATTTAAGGTGTCGTTGAAATTATTTTCTAAAATACTCGCAGAACTAGACATTTAATAATAATCAATACACATTTTAGCAAGCTGAATTTCTTATATAGGAATATTTTTTAAATATTTATTAAAAAAGTGTCAAAAAATTTAGGTTTCATTTTAATAAACTAGAGTTCGTTTTAATTAATTAGGTGTAGTTTTAATTGATTTAGTGTCAAAATAAAAGAAAAAGTAACATCTTATTTAATTAGGTGTAAATCTTAATTTTTTATGGTTTACTTAATTAAAAGGGGTATTTTATTAAAAAATTGGGGTAAAAAATTTTAAATTTGGGGTATTTTATTCTAAATTTATGGCCTAGATATTAAAGAGCCCAAAAATTTTAGCTCTTTTCATGAAATTTAAAATTTTTCCTGTTTGAAAAACCCGAAGATTGCGTGTATTTCGGATACGGGTGCGTGTACAGGTACCGAAACCCGTACCCGAACAAATCTTTCTTTCAGGTCGGCTTGTATGATTTTTTTTTCCTAATTTAAAAAAAACAAATTACATTAAAATTTTTCAACTAATTTCAAAGATTAATTTTAACACCTAAAGATAAGCTCCTTGAGTTGATATGATATTTTGAATTGACCATTAACTTCAATATGTCTTTTTAGATCAATTAATTTATTCAAAGAAATTAGTTTTAAAACGAAGCTTTATTTTTAAACATTTATTTATTTTTTTATATAAATTTGATTGTTCATTTTAAAAGTTAAAGTTAGTTATTACTATACAAAAATCTTTCAATTATTTAAATATTAAAATATATTATTTCCAAAGCAGTTAATGCATTCTTCAATTTGTTTGTTGAAAATTTCATTTTCCGCTAAAAATAAAAAATATAAGATATATTTATAAATGTTAAAAACATACACACAAAAAAGGGTTGGTCGATTTTGTGACCAATTTATCATTTTATTTAAATTTTCCTTTAAAAATAAAAAATTCCAATTTTTTTGTTTAGATTTTACTTTAATAAACACGACACTTTGTAATGAAAAATTATAATTATTATGCCAAAAGTTCTTCGTAATAAAGATAGAAGAAGAAAATTAATAAATTAATTAATAATGTTTTTGATTTTGATATCCTTATAAAAAAAAATCCTTAGATAGCAAACACTTTTTCGTTTTAATTTCATTATTTCAGTTTTTTACTTATAAATTAGATAATCTATTATTTATATTCGAGGATATTAGATATAATAATCATTACACAGTAAATAGTAAAAATTAAAATTAGTTTAAGTTTTACAAACAATCTTTAAAATTTCAGTAAATTTTTCTTATTTCTAAAAGGAAATGTAAAGATGTTTAAAGCAAGCTTTTAATTTTTTTCTTTCGAAATCAAAATTCTTTAGATTATCTAAAGAAAGGAGACTTCAAAAAATAAAGACTTGAAGAATTTGCTAAATTCTCAAGAGCCTCCTTAAAGATCATATGCAGATTCTTCAGAGTAAAAAAATAAAGTTAAACAAAATTAAAATGTTAAAGTATAATAAATAATCAGATAAGTAAATTAAAAAAAATTTAAACATTTGAGGTTTTAGGAAAAAAAGAAGAAATAGTAAGTTTTTTTAGTTTTTAAAATTAAAAATGTTTTTTTCTAAGAATAAGATAATTTTACTGTAAAATAAAATCAGCTGATAAATTGGAATACTTGATTGAAAAAAAAAAATTGGATTGATACAGTCTGACTACAAGTTATAATTTTTGGCATTTCTCAAAAAATAAATTTTGGAAAATTTTCAAAATTTAGAAAAAAAAAATTGTCATTTTTGCTTTTTATCAAAATTCCGAAAAATTCACTAAATTGGAACTTTTTAAATTAAGTTTTGGTATTTAACCTGAATTTTCTAATGACGATTTTATCTTTTTTGCATAAAAAGCATAAACAATATTTGAAAAAATTACCTAAAAATGTTTGAATATAATTATTTCTAAACAAAGAACAATTTTTTTGATAATCATCCACCTTTTCGTTTTGCTGATTAAGAAAAACAGACCAATTTTTGTAAAATTTGCCAATCTTAAAATAAAAAAAAATTAAATAAAAAAAAAAAAATTCAAAAATTGCCTTCTTATAATCTTCTATCAGACTGTAGAATTTATCAAAATTTTCATCCAACTTTGATTCGGGTTTAAACTCGTTCAAGTTAGATGCATGCTCCGCTTGAGAGCCCACATCGTCCAGGACACTTTTTGACATTTCTCTAAAATTATTCAAATAGCTGCCTATTTCTTCCAGATATCTTTCTAGCGTGACATTTCTTTGAGCGAACTCGTCACTATTTTCTTCCAACTGGACCAAATTGAAGTCACAATCATTGTTCGACTTCAAAATGTTTTGATTTTGTTCTATTTCTTTGTTTAAATGTTCCAAACATGCCTCTAGACTGGGAACCAAATCGCTTCTAGCCATCTTTGACATCTGTATGTTTTCAAAATATGCCGAATTTGCATTTACGTTTTTAATGATTCTACTCAAGTCCGAGGGAATAAGGGAAGATGATGGACCTGGTTGAATAATTGATCTGTATTCGGTGAAAAAATTGACATCATCGAAAATCTGCATCTTTTTCTCAAAAACCTCATCGTTTTCTTCATTTTTTACGCTTGGCACACTCGACAAAAAGCTAGAAGTCATACTGAGATCAAAAGTAAGATCATCCAAGTTGGTCACACTTCGTTTGGGCAACAATTTGCCAAGATCGTCCAAAACTAGCAGCATTTCTTTGAAATTTTTTGGAGAAGTATTGAGCAGTTTTGATTTATTGAAGTCGGCTGGGTCGACAAAGCCCAGGCATGTCAGGCAATCAATTATTTCTGATCAAAAATTTATTTTAAAAAGGTAAAAAAATTTTTAAAGGTCTACTTTTGCATTTTAGCTCGGATGAAAAGTAATCCGAGTCGACAAAGTCCGGAGCGAATGTTGGCTCCACTTTGAAAAGCATCCAGATGAACACATTTAGCTTTTCTTGTAGATAAGATTGATCTAAAATGATGTTTTTCAACGAAATGTTTGGTTCAATGGCAATCACATTTTTAATCGGCACACAATTTAAGTTCTGGTACCGGAAGGGTTAGAAAAAAACAAGAGCTTATTTTAATTATTTACTTTGAGTTTTTCAAAAAGGCAATTTTCGATTTCATTCAGTGATGGATTCATTTTTTGAAAAATTTTTTGAATAATTTTTTAAAATTAAGTCAATTTCATAAATTAAAAAATAAATTGCATCAATGTATTTTTTAAACGTCTATAATATATTCAGAGTTGGTCAAAAGTCTGAGTCATGAAGTCAAAGGCAAGTCTTGACTTGGACTTGAAATTTTATTTTTTTGAAGTAAAGTCTGGACTTTGACTAAAACTAAAATTTTTTTTTAAAAATTTTTGTTTTAAATAAAATTTGGTTCTCGAATTTCAATGTTTTTAAATTAAATTTTATCATTGTTAATTTTCTGTAATTTGGTGCTAATATGGAATGATGAGGTTTAATGTTATAGCCTGAAAATAATTAAGTTGACTTGAGTGGACTCAAGTATATTTACGGGTGCTATTTTCATTTAACTCAAATTTTTTTTCGCCGAATGGTCAAACATGGTCTTCTAGAGAACTTTTATAAGTCGGCTAAGTTTAAACAAGAATTTTCAATGATAAAAGTTTTAGCATATGTGCCAGAATCAGACATTGGTTATGTTTTTAAATTGTTAAAGACACATGTTGATCCTACCTTAAAGCCTGTTTTAACTTATATAAGTACTAATTATATAGGTAATAAGAAAAAACGTGCGAGATTCCCTATTCCAACATGGAACCTTTACACGAGAGTATTGAACGAGCTTCCTCGTACAAACAATTCAGTCGAATCATGGCATAGTGCTTTTTCTTCACAGGAAAAGAAACATCTAACAATAAATCTACTAGTCGAGAAAATGCGTAAAGAGCAGTCAAACACGGAAAATAATACAACTTTAATAAAGCCGGTAAAATTTTTGAGCGTGATGAAACACAGGTCAATTTTGATACACGTATTTTCAATGTAGTTTCAAAATACAATAAGACAGAATGTGTTGATTATCTTAAAACTATTAGTTTAATTACGATTAATTAATTATAAAGATAATTTTTTTCATTTTTATTAGCACTTTTTTTCAATAGAATATATCTTAATATTTAAAACCCAAATGTGTGAAAAAAAGAAAAATTTTCATGCATATACTTTCGATAACTAACTTTGAAAAAAAGTGAAATGTTCATACATATACTAACGATAACTAACTTTAATATTTAATTATATACTGCTTTAAAAATTGTCTTATTCTAGATTTAATTTAACATAATTTTATGCTGCTTTAAAAATTGTCTTATTCTGGATTATCTTTAACATAATCTAAATATTTAAAACCCAAATGTGTGAAAAAAAGTAAAATGTTCATGCATATCCTTTCGATAGCTTTTTTAATATTTGAATATAGTGCCTTTAAAATTGTCTTAATCCATTTTTTTAGATTACATAATATATTTTAATTTTTTTCAATCTAAAATTAGATTTTAATTAAAAAATTAAGAAAAGAAAAAAACATTCAAATTCATTGAAATTCATTCATTCAAGTTTATCTTACAAGAAATGTTGTTTGTACAGTATATAAATCCATCACAATACTTAATTAACTGGATTAGATCCTTCTTAGACTCAAGGACATTTAGGGTGAATGTGAATGACTACTTGAGCGACGAATATCAAATAACTGCAGGTGTTCCTCAAGGCTCAGTTATTAGTCCTCTTTTCGCATTTATATTAATGATATCCCTAAAAGAAACAAAACAAATAATGAATACTCTCTGCTTTTTGCAGATGATCTAGTTACATTCTTCATTTATAACAAAAAAGGGAACCTAGAAAATAAGATCAATAAATACCTCAACGAATTAGAACAATGGCTTATTAAGTGGAAAATGAAGATATCGGTTGAAAAGTCGTGTTCATTAGTCTTTTCTAGGTACAAAAAAGAGAGTGATAATCTTAACTTAAAAATTTATGGAAACAGAATAGAGAGACAAAAAGAAATCAAGTTTCTTGGTATTAAATTTGATTCTAAATTAAACTTTAATATACTGGTAGATGAAATTAAAGAGCGCTGCAATAAAAGGCTAAATATTATTAAGATATTGTCAAACAAAAAATGGGGTCTTAATCAGAACACACTAGGAAATCTATATAAATCTTTAGTCGGATCAATTTTAGACTATTCTTTTCCTTGCTTGAATTCATTTTCAGAAAATAATATCAAAAAACTACAAGCAATTCAGAATACAGCAGTCAGATCTATTCTTAAGTTAAAATATGATACTCCCTCCAACATCGTACATCATGAGGCTTTTAATAAACTAAAATTACTAACAGTCTCGAATCGGCTTTTTGAATTGAGTGAGAGATATGTTGGGGCAGGACTGAGTCATTCTATTCCATTGGTTGTAAGACTGGTGAAGGAATACAAAGAAGGTTTCGAATCAAGATATATTGACTACCCAACTCCATTGTGTAATTGCTACCTTACTATTTCTTCTTTTTTTCATGAAACTTGAACTATTTAAACATGAGCCACATGTAACAATCTTTTCCAATTTTATATATTCTTAATTTTCATTTATTTAGCTTATTTACTTTTTTTAATTCTTTTTTTTTTTTTTTTTTTTTTTTATCTTATTTTATTAACTTTAATTTTATTTTTATTTTATTTTATTTCATTTTTATTTTATTTTTTTAATTTTTAACTTATTCTGAAGGAGCTCTAGCTCGGTACAGAAAACAAATAAATAAATAAATAAATAAATAATCAATTATGCTATGAAACAATACATGCTATGAAACAAGTCAGCCCCGTCTGGTTTAGACTTGACAACCTCAAATCAGACATCCGCTCGATGACAATTCTAAGTCAAACTCATTAAAATCTTTAGAAGTTTCGAAAAAAATTTGAACTTGATCTTTTGCCTGCTTTGCTTGTTTATAACTTACAGATACAGGCAAAAAAATTACGAATAAAAGATTGATAATTACAACATGTAGATTTAGAATTTTTAATTTTTTTTGTTTCGAATGGCAAAAAAAACCGTACTAAAATTACGAATAAAAGTGATGAATTTTGTATTTAAAGTATTGGAAAGGGGGGGGGCGGAGAAAAACGTCCGAATGGCGAATTTTACGAATAAAGTAGTTTCGGATTAAAACGAGTCGACTGTATTATTTTTAAATAAAATCAATGGGCACCCAAGTTCGAAAAACATACAGATTTTGACGATTTCATCGAAAACATTCAATCAATACATGTTGTTAAAATAAACAGAGATCAATGGGAATTTAGTCCAAGTAACTGGTTCAAACACTACAAATGCGATCATACAATAGCTGTCAGTTCACGTTTAATCAATTTTAAATTTTTTTTTATTTTAAATAAATGTTTTTCTTATTTAGAATTTTGTAACTTTAAGGAAATCGCTATGAATTTACCGCTTGAAAATTACAGCAAATGCTTTGATGAGGCAACCTAACGAAACTCAAAAAATATCTGACTAAAGCATTAGTAGTTGCGAGGGGTCCGATTCAGATTCAAGTATTAATGACGAAGCTACACCACAAAAAAAACCCAGACTGAAACAAAAAAGCGTGACCGACCAGTGGGTTCAAAAAAAAACTCAATAAAAATATTTTTGTAATTAAATAATTTTTTTTGTACCTGAAAAATAAAAACATACTAATTCTATTATATTTGTTTTATTTTTTATAATATAGATTAAATAAAATAAAATTGTTCCTAAATTCAGTATTTTTGTTTTTTGAATAAATATATTTGCCTCGTTATATAATTATATGCCTTTTTTAATTCAGTAATTAAAAATAGAATATTTTTTTCCAAACAAATCGTAATAACCTAAAAATTTTTAGATAGTTATTTTGAGTTTGTCGAAAATTAGTCTTGCTTGGCTAGTTCACAACAAGTTGATTCGAAATTAAGCTCCATGTCGATTATATTTCTGCTTATTATTTTTTTACTAGCAACTGAAAACAGTGGCATTTGCCGAGGTATGAAGATAGATGGTCAGTTTGTCAAAAGAAATTTAAGAAGAATTTTACCCAGCTTTGGAAATCGTGGTCAATTTGTTATTGGAGGTGGAGGAGGCGGAGGGGGAGCAGGTAAACTTAAGTTATGAGTAATTAAATTGAATTAATTTTATTTTTAATCAAGGTGGAATAGGCGGAAATGGTGGAGGTAAATTATCTTTTGTTTGATTTTGAAATTTTTTAATTTTTTTGTTTTAAAGCTGGAGTTGTAATAAATATTTTGAGCAAAAAATAAACTGTAAAAGATGGTCAATAATTATAAAATTGAAAAAAGGTCTTTTCTATTTATTTAGTAAAATATGAATAAAAATTTCAAATATTATTTTTACTTATTAGAAAATTCCTTTATTCGACCATCAAAAATTTAAGCACTTGACTTATTTAAATTATTTTTATGATGTAATTTTAAATTATTTTTAATAGGCATAAGTAATTTTACGTGAGTATTAGCTCGAGATTTTAAGAAAAACTGTTTTAAAATGTTGACGATCACAAAAAATGAGCTTTATAAGTAAAAAAAAAAAGCAAAAATTAATTTTTTTCCAAAATTTTGAATCAATTTTGTTTTAAGAAATAAAAAAAAGCTCAACCTTTTTTTTTCTTTTCTTACATAATTTTAAGTGTTAAAAAAAAAGTAAATTTTTTGATTTTAAGTCTCATAAATAGGCTTATTATGGAAGAACTTTATTTATTCAAAAAGATTTAAAACTAATTGCAATTTTTTCCTACTGATCGCTCTGTGATTAAGCAATGAGCAGTCTTGCGTCAGCATTCATTGAAAGACTAGTCTGATGGGACGTATTTAGCGACTTCTACTAAAAGAACATTAAAATTTTCAATTTTTAAGATCAATTTTTAGCCAACTTTTTATTTTTTAAATCTTTCCAGGATATTTTTGATGTAGTACCCTAGAGGATCATCTATGAATTCATATTTTACTATTGATCTGAAATCTCTTTTAGTAAAAACCAAAATAAAAGACAAATTTAATTTAGAATTACAATTTTTTTTTTCAATTTATTTCTTTATTTACTATTAATTTCATATTTTTTATCATTAATTGGCTGATATTTAGACGTTTTGGGATGTTTACCTCAAAGGATTAGATGAGTTTAGATTCTGCATCGGCAATGATCTAAATTGAATCTTATCTTCATTCGATTTTACAGTATGTCAAGAAATTTTAGAAAATTACAATGATGATCAAAAATTTTTTAAAGAATTGAAAATTTAAAATAAAAATCGATTATCATATAATACAAACTTTATAATCTAATAGAATATTTTTTTGGCAAATTTAAGTTTATGATCAAATGTAAATTTCAGATCAAAATTTTTTGTTTTTGATTTAAAAAAAAAGTTATTTTTATCAATTTTTTAAATACTTAATTTTTAAACTTTATTAAACATGATTTGTTTAATCTCTAATTGGAAAGAAAATTATATGAATTTTTTTCTTAAGTAAAATAAAATCTAAATCAATATTTTAAATTTTGAAATGCAAAATTTAACCTTGTTTCGCTTTAATATATTCTAATTAATATTGAAATAACATTTGAAGCCATAATTTGGATGCTTTAATATAGATTTAAATTTGTAATTAAAATTTTCAAATAAATATTTTATAAAAATCAATTAAAGATCAATTGGAAAAAAAAAGTTTTTTTTTTAATTGATTAAAATAAAAAACATTTTGTGTTTAATCAAATAGTGTTTAAAAAAAGCTTTTTCCATCATTTTTATTAACATTTTTATCTATTAATTCTTTAGGGTAAAGAATGATTTGAATGCTGTTTTTATTCTTGATTCTACTTGGTCCTTGTTATTGTTATTACTGTTCAGTATTACTCCAAGATATCTAAGTTTGTCTACATATTTTATCTCTTGATCACACATTCGTGGTTTAGCTTCTGAACCTTTTAATTTTTCACCAAAAACAATGTACTGAGTTTTTCCCGGATTAAATTTTATTTCATGTTGAATCCCATATAAGTATAGCAAGTACATGTGGAATGTATCCAATTTTCAGTGTTAAACTTATCTATTCTTATTTCTTATTTTTTTTTAAACTTATCAAACGTCATACCGTCAAAATACTCACAACTCCCTTCTTCCAAACAACTTTCGTCACATTCTAACCCATCATAAAATTTATAAAAGTCTATATCCGCATGTCTTGATAGCAAATACACATGGAATGTTCCTCTTTAAAAAACAAAATTTCTTATTATTAAACTATTCTTGTACGTTTTCTTTTTTCCCAAGAATGGCCATCCTCATAATTTTCTCCATCGGAGAATTTCTTTTGTGGCTCGTCTGGGATGTCGTTCGCTTCAGGCTCAGTTGAGCAAATTAAATCAAAACGTCAACATAAATCATTTTTTTAGTTTTATTTAAAATAAGAATTTTTGTATTCATTTCATAATTTTATACACGATAAGTAATTTGTGTTGAATAATATTTGCTAGAATAAATTAGCCTTTTTTTTTTTAGGATTTTTGTTTAATGTTTCAGAAATATTAGTAAAAAAATAATAATTAGCCATTTTAAATGTTATAAATATTATGTTCTAAATTTTGTAGACATTTTATTTTGTTAAAAATAAACCTCTACTTTTTTGGCAATTTTTTCGTTTCGATTTTTTTTCTATCCTTTTAGTTTTTGTACTTTTTTTGTTTTAGATAAAAAAAAAATTTTCTGAATAAAATTCAAACAAAAAAAATTAATTATTTTTTTATTTTGATTTAGCCCCACGGCTTCCGACAAACAAACCTTGCATAAAAAAATAATGTTCTAAATTTTCTAGACAAACTGTTTAAAATTTTCATTAAAATTACTCGGTTGAGTTGAGAAGGCTCTTAATATATTGTTTAATTTTTTGATTTTAAGTCGATCTAAACAACTTTTTAAAATAAGATAATTTAGATAAACATTTCAAAATAATTTGACTTTTTTTCCTACTGATCGCTCTGTGATTAAGCAACGAGCAGTCTTGCGTCAGCATTCATTGAAAGCCTAGTCTGATGGGACATATTTTGCGACTTCTACTAAAGGCTCTCCTTAAATTATTATTAATCGATCTTATAGAAAAATAATTCTAGATAGATTACTTAAAAATTAATAAAAAAACTTCATGATTTTTTTGAACTTTTGTCAGATTTTTAATTTTCTATCATTTACTTTTTCAAATTTTTAAGTATAAGGAATTAATTCCAAATTCGTTATTCTTTTAGGTTAAATAAATATATTCAAAATTTTTGGTATCGATTTTAATCTTGCCTTTTTTTCATATTTTTTTTTATTCAAAAAAAAAGGCTCAGTGAGAAAAAAATTTAAGAAGAAAATACTTTAAGCCAAGACTATGACTTAAATTTCCTTGTCTAAAAAAGAATCTAGTCTTCCTCGAGCTAACATTTTTCGCTCCAATTTTAGTCGAGTTTGTTTAATTTAAATTTATTTTTGTTTCAGAAAAAAAATTTGAGAAAAAAATTCGACTAATTTTAAAAAGAATCTAGAATTGTAATTATGGAATATTCAGAAATATTTTCTCACTTATTTTTATCTTGAAAAAAAGAAATATTTTCTTAAGACCTGAAAAATTTAGGTTTAGTATAAAAGAAAATAAAACCTCATTTAAAAAGTTCATTAAAACGTAAAACAAAAATGAAGTTTTGTGTTGTTTTTGCCATGTTTTTGCTGGTAAGCTTGTCCATTTTCTCAAATGGAGCAAATGGATTGAATCAAGATGATGCAACTAATCAAAATTTGAACAAGTCTCAAATAAATCCTAGAATGAAGCGGTTTGATGGATTTTTCCCATTTGGCGGCGGTATTACTTATTAATTTTAGACAATTTGACGTTTTTAAACAATTAAATTTAAGGCGGTGGTGGAGGTGGAGGTGGTGGCGCTGGCGGCGGCGGTAATTATTCATACACATCATTTTAATATATTTAAATATTCTATTTTTTATTAAAGGTGGTGGAGGTGGCGGTGGCAAATAAAATAACTTTTCAATAAACTGTATAAAAACTAAATTTTTTCATAATTCTCATGATTTGATAATTTGTCTTACAATAAAACATCTTAATCAAATTCGCTAAGTAAAATAATAATCATTTCACTTTTTTATTGAGCATTTTTATATTAATTAATTAAAATGGAATAAGAAAAATAGATTTTTTTTCAAAAAGAAAATTAATCAAAGTGTTATAAACCTTAAATCCTGAACTATAGTTCTTTCCGGATCTGTTAGGATCTAGTGGTTCGCGGTTATAACGCTAATAATAAATAAAGAAATTAAATAATAATAATAATAACTTTATTAATAAATGGCCACTTCTAGCCTGAACAAATAATAAAGAAAAAAATGGAGAAAAGAAAACAACAATAATTTCAGATCTCTTCTGATCGCACATGTCTAATATTTTACACAGTGTTAAATACTATCACTTGCTAAGCGCATGAGATCATTGCACTGTGAAACTATAGACATGTAAGTTGAATAGAGTCGGTGTTGTAGTTATTGAGAGAACTACAACAAAAGATAAAAAATTAAGAAAAATTAGTTTAATATTTTATTAAAACAATTATTGCTGATTTTATTCCTATGAAATTTTAAATTTCAATATCACTTTTCTTACAAATATATTTTTTTTGACACTTGACTGGTCATGGTCATAGAATGACTTTGGTCCTCGTATGCTGCTGCTACTTGACCAATTTAATCTATCTTAGATTCATCTAATTTGTTGATGGACTATTTTTGATCATCAAAATGGCTAAATTTTTTACATTTACATGAGAGATGTTTTGGACGTCATGAATTTTGGTGGCGTTTGTTTCAAATAGTTTGCTTACAGGAACTAATAGGAAAAATTAAAAATAAAAAGTAAATAATTTTGAAAATTAAAACTAGTACTGATTCAAATTATTTTATTAGCAAAAAAATCCACGGCCTTTAACAAGCTTTGTTGTTTTAGAAAAGATAAGAAAAAAAATTTCAGAATGCCTCTGCTATGGCCATGGCTCTCAATTGTGGTCTCTTATTTTTTTTCTATTTAAAAAAATACTCAAAATTTAATATTAATTTCAAGCTTAGAGCCGAAAATCATTTGACCTTCTCGTTTCGCAAAAAGCAAAATTCTGCGCTGGTAATTTGCTGAGTTAATTGTTTCATCTTAGAACATAAATTTGTTTTAAAAGTCTAGGTCTACAATATATGGCTTCGGGTTTCCTTTTTCTGTTTAGTAGAAACTTTGAAACACCGTATTTTACTAAATTTTTAAGATAATTTCAATTAATTAGAAAATCTTTTGACTACATACGATTCTTTTTTAAGCTTTAATTTAATTAGTTGGCTAAAAAAAATCTGTAAATAATAGTGTGGGGTTAAGTTTAATATTCTTTTTTTAGTAACTTTTTGGTGAAATTGGTGATTTATTTATCAAAGCAGGGACTATATCTTAAACGTTAAAAAAGTGTTTAAAAATTAAACTTGAATATTAATTAGCCACTCTAATTAATTAATTAAATTAATAAGAAACTTAAAATCAAAAATATTAAAAGGATTGATTTAAATAATTGGAAAGGTTAATTTAATACCATAACAATCTAGTCACAAAGAAAAAGATGATTAATCGATTTAAATTGATAGATGAATCATTAATGAGATTGAAAATATTCAATGAAAAATATTTTAATGCCTCAGATTTTATTAAATTATTAAATGAATTTTTTTTCTTTTTCAAATTATTTTTTAAGACAATTAAAAGCAAAAATTTAGTAAAAAAGGTATATTTTTTTAAGTTTTTTTTTTCATTTTTACAATCAAAATTCAAAATTTATTTAGACGCCTGATTTAAGACTAACATCAATTCACATTTCTTTCGATAGAAAGAATATAATTTTTGATTCTCTAAGTTACTTTATGATTTGAAAAATACTTGAGTCTATTAGAGTAAGAAATTCATCTTAAGGGACTTGTTTAATATTTATTTTCCCTATGTTTCGGTAACGGGAAAAAAGACCGAAACAATAGGAAAATTTGAATTTTAATTTAGTATAGAAAAGTTGAATTTAAATATAAAGTAACAAATTAATACATTTAAAAGTTAAATTCTTTTAATTAATTATATTAGATAATTAAGGGTTAAATGCATAATTGCTAATTTGAAAAATTCTACCGAATTAGCCGAAAAAAAAACTTTGAACTAAAAAAAAAAGGTTTAAAAAATTTTTAAAAATATTTCATATATATTTGGACTCCTCTCTTCAAGATCTAAAAGAATATGTGGGTTGTTTAAAAAAAAATAAAACAACTGATACATTTCGGTTAATACATTTAGGCATAGTAAATTTAATTTTAAAAAGGATAAAAATAAAAAAATATTCAATTTGAATTTAAAATGACCATAATAAATTCATTTAAAAAAGAGGCCCTAAGAATTCGCGTCTACGCGTTTTTTAACGAAATTAGATTACTTGGAATGATATTCACTGTGAGGCATTTTATGGCAGAAAAAATTCCAAGAAGTACTCTTTTCCGGATTTTAAAACGTAGTGAATATTTTTCACCAGAAAGGAAACAAGGATCTGGTCAAACACCGAAAAAAATGATTAAAGTAAAACTCAACAAACTAAAAAAGGCTTTTGATCACAAAAACAAAATCAGTCAGCGTCAAGCAGCCAAAAAGTTTGATATAAGCCATCAAATGGTCTCAAAATTATTGAAGAAGCTTCAAATAACACCTAGAAAAAAGATGAAAATCCCTGACCGAACCGAGACGCAAAAAATAAAAAAGCTAGAGTTAAATGTAGAAATTTGTATCAAGATATACAAATATTTCCTGGATTTTAGATGATGAATCCTATTTCACTCTCAGTCATGATAAAATCAATGAAAATGATATATTTTACTCAAGTTACATTGATGCAACACCAGCAAGTACAAAATATACCCCAGTTAAGAAATTTCAGCAGAAATTACTTGTTTGGTTGGTCATTTCTGAGAGGGGTATTTCGGCGCCAATAATACGAAAAAATGGACTTGCAGTCAATCAAACTGTGTAATTAGACTTTATAAAGCGTGGAGTCATTCCGTTTATAAAAAAAGCATCATTGAGACGGCAACTATTAGTTCTGGCCCGACTTAGCGAGCTCTCATTATGCCAATACGGTGGTCAACTACTTGATTGACCAAAATATCAAATATTTGCAAAAATGCGAAAACCCTGCAAATGTGCCAGAAGTACGACCAGTTATAGATTTTTGGTCCATTTTAAAGTAGAAAGTGTATGAGAATGGCTGGAGAGCAAAAAAACTTAAATGAACTAAGGAATAAAATACAACTTTGTACAAGAAATATGGACCAAAATCTCGGGCAGGACCTTTTGGCTTCTCCATCCAAACGACTCAATAATTTCGAAGAAATGGACTTATTGAAAAAAGATAAAAGCATAAATAAAAATTAGAACAAAAATTCTATATTCTCTTAAAATTTCGTTTTATTTTGATAAATATTTAAGAAGTTATGACCTTTTAAAGTTCGTCTCGATTTTATGTTGTCACCCTTTAGCTAACAAGCATTATTCAATTTATCAGTTTTCAAATTTCGTCCTTTCGTTAGCATCTTAAGAAAGTATATTATAGATTTTTTTTAGGTATACCTTTCTGCGTTCAATCCCAGTTCTTATTTGTTCAATAAGCAGTTGAGTTGTTGGGTTTCTCATAAGCCTCTCAGAGAGCTCACATCGTTTATTTGTCAAGCAAACATCAATGTTCTCAAGACCAATTGCAGTGGAAAGCGACGTGTTTCTACACGACCTCTTAAGACCAAATATCGTTTTAAAATTATCTGACTCAGTTGTTTGTACTTTGCGGACATCATTGTTGTTTAAATTGGTTACATTTGAAAATAGAGGCCTAGTATATGTTGAGTATAATTGAGCTTTCACTCGATAATCCATAATAAGCCATATGAAGATTTTGCGGCCAGATTTAGCATTCTATTATATTTAAGTTGAATAATGTTACAAAAAAGGAATATCAGTTTTTATTGATAAAATAAGCACTCCTTTACAAGAGAAATTTCAATTAATTAATCAATTTAGCTTTTTACTTTATTACTTATCAAGGATTATCCTTAAGAAGTTTTTTTAATTGGCTTTTTAAACATGTTCAATAAAAACTTTAATCCAATTATTTTTCCACTCATGAAAAACTCTAAACATTCTGCATTCAATTATAATTTCTATGTCCAAAATTACATGTAAAAATCTTCATTTGCTGTGATAATAGTCCGGCGCAGATTAAGCATTGTGAGTTTCGCTTCATTTTGTTTTTTCTTAACATAGAGCCTATTTGTTAACCTTCTGTTTATTAAAACACCCAAGTAGCGCATTTCGTTCACTTGAGTCAGCATATACCAATTCGGAAAGATCTTTGCTAATTTTGTTTTCTGCGACCCGAACAACATTAGTACTTTTTTGTCAGAATTACTTTTAATTGGGTTTAAAAAGTTAACGTAATCTTCTGAATTGAGTGACATGTCTTTAAAATAGAGTACTCTATTTTAGTGACACTCTGTTATAACATGTAAATGATTCTATAGAGACATGTCACTAAATTCGGATAATTACGTTATATTAATGACTTTTCAATGATAAAATCTATAAACTATTCTTCTTCGTATCTTTTCAAGAACATTTTGCAATTGTTTACAAAAAAAATTTGAAAACAACTAACTTAGTTTGTTTCTTTTAAATTCTATTTGAAAAACTGAATTTTCTCATCACCCGTTCTAATTAACAAAGAAATTTTAGGGAGGCAGACAAAATGGCATACAATTATCGTTCACCAATAATAATTTTTTTATTCACCAAAAAAATAAAGAATATCACCAAAAAAATATAATCTAAGGCGAAACTCGATTACCAAAATTTGACACCTAATTGGTGTTTTTTGTCGCAAATTTATTCTTAATTGACACCAAAATTCATAATTACCTGTGCAAATCAAACCTCCAATTCAAAATAGGTTTCTAAACCAAATTAATATTAATTTAACCAAATTAATTTATACTTCACCATTTCAATTTTTTATTCACCAAAAATATTATAAATAGTATTTTTCGTTATGCTATTTTACCGCAAATCCTTAAAAAATCAATTGAAACTCGATTGATACGATGACAACAGTAGTAATTCAAGATAACACAGTATCGTTATCAAGTGAAAACGTACTTATTTATCAAGATACTAGTGATGATGTAGATTCGGATATTGAATCTGAAACATTGCACAGAAAAAGGAAAAGAAGCAAAGTTCATGTATTCAACGTGCACAACAATTATCAATTATTTGATGAAGCTTTGGAAGATCTCAATAAAATAGGCAATTGGAGAAAACAACGCAAGCATTATACCAGCGATGGAGCAAAACATTATTTTAAATGCAGCAACAGCAAGTGGCAGATGCAAGCCTACATTTTAATTAAGAGTGATGACAACAAGGTGGTCCTTTGCATAAATGAAAATCAACACGATGAAATAACATCCAAACTACCCAAAAGCACCCAAGAAGCGATCATAGAATTATTCGAAAATGGAATAAGTAAACCAATTCAAATCCTCAATGGCTTAAGCAAGAAATCAAACATTGAAAAGCCTACCAAAGCCCAATTAGCGAATTTTCTTGCAAGACACAAAAACAAAAAATATGGTGAACACAAAAAATTTTTAGGAGAATTAGAAGAAATTATAAAAACGTATACATCTATCCCAACTGATCAAGAACTAGACAAGATGTTTGTAAGAAATTACAAAATTTCATATGACGATTCACAAGACAAGTCACAATATCTATCAGCGAAGAAAGAAAACCTGGAAGACCTGCAAAGGCAAAACAAGCCTTGATAATTCAGTAATTATTTTTGGTTTGATTTGTATTATTATTGGTGATAAAAACTATTATTTTGGTTGAAATAAATATTTTTTTGGTTTAAAACAATTAATAAATTTGGTGAAAAAATAATATTTTTTTTGGTGAAATAAAATTGTTTTGGTAAAAATATATTTATTTGGTGCATTTTTAATATTTTTTTGATTGATTCATTTTGGTGAAGAATTTGATAATTATTTTGTGAAGTAGAATTTTAGTGCCAGACAAAATGTAGACTAGAACTAAAAGTATAGAAAATTTAAAAAAAGAGACTTTGACTTAAACTTAAAATTAAAAAGCTAATTTTTAAATTAAGCCAAAAAATGAACAAAAAATTTTTGTATCAAAATAATAATTATTCATCGCCAAATTCACTTTCTTTACGCTTGAGAAAGGTTAAAAAAGGAACCATTGTAATAGAACAAATTTCAATCTTAGAATATTCCGCGTACAAATAACTATGTTGAGTCTTGGCATCGCCAGATTCAATTAGACACTAACTGTTCCGAAAGTTGTAGAATTATTCAGGAGAGAGCAAAATAAAGTAGATTCAGATAAGCTTAGAAACAAAAACGATGAACAATTTAAACCAAAAAAAGACAAACATGAGACTAATTTGAGAATTTTACGATTATTGACAATTTATAAAAGTGAGAATTTTGAAGCATTTTTAGAAGGTTTAGGTAATAATTTACTATTTGATCAAGAAAAAAAAAATTGAAATAAA